>OY728162.1:103182867-103782867 GCA_963277665.1 Viscum album
TATACAACCATCATAATGGCCAATTTCATACAATTTTTTTAAGAAACCTAAGCAAAATCATATGGAGGCATACCTCTACTAAAAAAGATTTAAACTATGTGTGATAATCCTTTATGGATTTCCTTTATACACCAAACACAAAACATCCAATGTTATCCATTTATTCCACCATAATCTAGTGGAATACGTGCCAAAATATAAATCAAAAATCCAAAAAAACATCAGTGATGATAAAGAGGCTTAATAATGGAAGGTATGATGAGGATAAACTCACTGGGAATCACCATCAAAATGTATCTAGGATAGTCCCAACTGGAAAGAGACCAGAGGAGGGAAGGGGAAGAGGATAGGCTGGCCAAAAATCCTCCTCCTTTCTCTTATACCCCCCAAAACCACCAATTCTCGATAGCCAAAAGATGGTTTTACACCATCTAAAAACACACCCAACTCTATTCATGATGTAATCTAGAAGATTCATATCATGGATGAATTCAAGTAGAGGGCCTCTGAACTCATATTGACAATTTCATGTTGTGAACCATTGGTTCCTCAGGTGAATAACTCAAGGAAGAGGAGTTATCCATAGGCCAAACCTCCTTCAAATGTGAACCATAGTTCACACCATGAACGGCCCACATAAGGGTCACCAATACCTCATATAAGGGTCACTATCATGGATTTAATGCCTCATTAACATTATGAGTACCCTAAATAAGGGTCATAACCATTCATAAAATTTATTCATAATTTAAATCACTCCTTCATACCATGAATGTCTTGCATTCATAAAATTTCAGCATCCCAACCACCCGACTCTTCTCCAACACTCACCTGAGCACCCATACCACCAATCGCGTCTCGAACCAGGCCCAAAAAACATCTCTCTAATATTTTCTAACACTAATAATTCCAATCATAATCTCAATTATAGAAAATAACATTCCACCAAATCAAAAAATTAAATTCCCCTGGAATTTCACTATAACAACCTAAACCTGAACTCCCAAGTCCAGTGAAAAAAATATATTCTTTAAACACTATATTTGATACAAATTAAGATTAACTAAGATAAACATATCTTTATTTTATATCATTTTCATAACTTAAACATTACAACTCACAATAATTTCATAAATCCCAAGAACTGGAGGCTTAGTGTCTTAGAGGACCGTCTACATATGAGTATATTTTAAAACACTTGTGATAATTTCTCTATAAATGAGCCACACTAGACTACCTTATAAAATACTCATAGGTCATAATCATATACATAACTTGGGTAATAGAAACATAAGAAAGGTTTGAGCTCAAATTCTTAGTAAGGGTAAACTTATTAACGTGACATGAAGGGTAGGATCATAAGTATATGAGAAAACATGAGTAAGTGAGAAATATATTATTAAAAATAATATAGAATAGTAATATTTTTATATAATTAAGGATATAATGACATGTAATATCAACTAAACAAATATATACCATTTAAAAGGAATACATAATCATGAAAAAATAAACTTGATCCATGGGGAATAATCATATAAATATGGCATGGAAATATAAAATTCCATTGAAATATAGATAAAAAAACTTTAGTAGAAATATAAGCACCTGGTATCATAATATTGTGATCATATCTAAGAAGGATGGCCTTTTATGTTGGGGTATTAATGTAAGAAGGCTCACCCATTATGTTGTGAGTGTAATCCAAAATGTAAAACCATTTATGTAGTGAGTGTAATCCAAAAAGGCTTTCCATTTATATTACTACCATAATCTAAGAATGAACACCCTTTATATTGTGAAAAAATAAAATTATGCCCACACTTCATTGTCTCATGAGATATAAAACCTTAACAAATGAATTGGGGAGGATTATAGGACCCCACCCATCAACCATTCATACATATGTGTGCCACTTGAAAAAAATAATTAATCATAACATAAAGAACCCATGGGAAGAAAAATGGGTTTCCTAACATTTCCATATGGTATCATAAAACTTTTACTCTATAATGTAAATGGTTGTTTCCCAAAATTAAATCACCCCAAAACAGTATTTTATATGAATATTTAGAGGGTGATTCATGAAAAATAATTTCTAAGAAAATAAAGCCTTTAGAGATAAAGTGAAAAAATGAAAGTGAAATCATAAAATATTTTTTAAAAAATGATTTTATCTTTGGCATAAAAGGTGATGTTACAGTCACTTTGAAAATTCATTTTCTAAAAGGTGAATTGAAAACTTTTGAAATAAATTCATTTAAAAAACTTTCAATAATGGAGCCTTGAAAAATACATTAATATTTCAAAAAGGTAAAGTAAAAACATTAAAAAAACTATTACTTTTAAAAATATACAATAATAATACTTTGAAAATACATAAAGGATTTCTAAACAGAATGTGGAGTGGAAAATAAAAAGTTTTATTTTGAAAGGATGGAATTTTTTAAAAATATTTTGAAATTCATTTGTTTAAAACCAATATCATAAAATGAGGTAGTAAAACTTTCTTTTGAAAAGTTGTAATGGAAAATAATAAGGACAAATGAGTGGACACATATTTGGATATCAAAATGGGAAAGGAAATTATTTTGGGGAATAAATAAAATGTAAATAGCAAAAAAAAACTATCTTTAATGGATATATAATTTTTTTCTTAAAAATGTTTTACTTTTATGAGAAATAAATTCACCATGAAAGCATCTTTGGGTTAAAAAAATCATTTTCACTAGAGATAAAATAGGAAATATTTTATGAAATAGTAAACAGAAGAATATATTATACTTATAAGAATTATTCTAAAGGAATAATATTTTAACTCAAAGAAAAGAAAATTGAGTTAACCAAATCCCTTACATATATCATAATTCATGAAGTAAGCGAAATTTAGAAGGGGATATATGTTGTATACATGTAAATACCCAAAAAGCAAAAAAAATAAAACATAATAAAATAAAATAGAATAATTTCAAAACTTATATGAAATAATTTCAAAAATAACAATCATAACTAAATGAATGGGAATTGAGTTAACAAAAACTATTATGGCATTGTTATTTTTGAATTAAAAATACATGAATGGTATAACATGAGATGGATTTATAAATCCATTAGATTTAATTGAAAAATATGATAAGATAAATCCATATCAAATATATACACCACAAAAAAGAAAATAATTGGTGAATATGAATCATATCTCAATGAAGTAAAATTGAGATGCAAAAAATCTTATGGATTAAGAAATGTTTTAATAGAAATATCTTGAAACAAAGATATTAAAATTGAAATTAAAATACCATGAATAAAATATAATTCATTATATTATATATCCAATATGTAGTATTCAATTCATTTAAATAAAATTAGGTTTATAAATTAAACGTGTCTCAAATGAAGGAGATTGAGGCCAAACACCCTTGCCTTATGTCCTGATTAGCTATGTTCATGAGACTAACTTCCTAAAAAATATAATGAAGTTTATTAAAAAATAATATTAAGAACTTTTTCCATGTATATTTCATTTTATAATGTAAATTTATTTTCATATGTTATTTATTTATTTATTTATTTCGCTTATCGCACTTACTTGAGGTGGTTCTGTCAATTTCTCTGAAACATCCTTAGTTTGTTGACCATAATCAAATGTATTAGAAAATAGCTTCATGATATATTGGTTTAGATAGGTTTATTTCTTTTATTATTTCATTAGAACAAAATTTATACAGTTTTATAGGTTTTCCCAAAATAGACTCAAATTAAGAAAGGTACCTCGATATGTTCATTTAAGTCAGTTAAGTTTACTATGCTCATTTATTGTTAATATCACTTATAAAATGTATAATATTATACTTAAATAATATTAATAGTTCCATGGATATCATTTCTATAAAATAAATTAAATTTTAAATCCAACCATGTTAGGCAGTGATGGAAAACGAAATAGGTCATTTGGTGGAGGCAGTAGTCCTCACATACATACAAACGATGCTTTCATTTTTCATAGAACAGGATGGAGATATAGAATAAAATAATTTATCATTTAATAATATTAATCATGTTATAAATATTATATTTTTTCATTTAATAACCCTTTTTAATCATCTATATAGGTAGGTTTTGAAAAATAGAACATGTCGTTCAGGGAAATGGTAGTCCCCACATATGCATGATGGCATCTTTATTTTTCGAATGGTTTTGGAGAAATGTGGAAAAGTAATGTCACATTAGTATAATAATATTATATATTTAATTTCAACTACCAATGGTAGCTGGCGTATGCTACAAAGAAATTGCAAGTAAATTTGTGGGCCTGGGGACTTGACCTCACGATTATGACCCAAACCCCATCCCACACATACTACCCCAGCTGACCACGGGGAGAATTAGTATAATAATGTTTTAGAATATTAATAATAATTATTTTATCATAATTTAATGTATAGAAATGATTTTATGATGTAAAATAAATACAAAACTAAGATATCTTGGTTGAGAACATTACCTCTCCATTTGGATATTCTCCATTGGGAAACACCTTAAGGCTCATTATCTTGGTATTTTGGAAAGAACAAATCTTATTAGACATGGGGAGAAATTTTATGAGAGAATAAGGTAGAGTTTTTTATCTTAATATTTATAATTGGTACAAAAGATTTATGGAATTGATCTCCTTTTATAAGTGAATAAAATGAAGTTTTCATAATTTCCCATTACTTCACAATATCTTCATAACATTATTCTAAGGTAAAAGGATTAAAAATGGAAAATAATTTAGTGGGGAAAGAGTGTGGTACAAGTTAAGGTAGAGAATACTATAACAACCTCAAACCTACATTCTTAGATCAGGTGCTAAAAACATAAACTTTATATTTAAATATTTGATACTGATAAATGTGACCCAATTTTATCCATACACAACATCAAATGAAAACATTATGTCACTTTCATACCCAAATTCCATTTAGGTTTATAGTTTTATATAATTAGGACAAACTCTTGTTTGGAAACTTGGGTACATAAATAATATTTTCATAAAAATATTTATCATCTCCCACTAAGTTATTCACATCTGCTAACCTTCTTAGTTATAAAATACTTAAAAACTTTCTTCACAGCCTGAGAAAATGGAAAACATAATAAGGGTGAGTTCAAAAACTCAGTAAAGGTAAACATAAGAATTAACAATTGAAAGTAATCAGTGAGAAAAATAGGATCATAATTGTATGATGAAATAATTAAAGTGCATGTAGATAACATAAGATAATTCATACCCATCAAAACATGGATAATAGAATAAATATTTAACATAAGATAAGAGTCATACAAGTCAAAAACCATGAGCCATGTGAAAAAAATAATTGAGTAAAGGATCTATTATAAACTTATATAAAACATAGATAAAACATGTTAATATCTTAGAAAATTATCTTCATAGTATCCTTATAAGAACCCATGCATATGGGATAACATTAACTGGTTAATACCCATAATCTCTTAGAAGTAACCTCTCAACCAGTTAACTCATTCATTATAGAGACTGAGTTTTTTCCTTATAAGACTTTGGAACATTGCAACATATATTTTCCTGAGCCAGGCGCTGAGACGGCGTGTGATTCCAATTCCCATAGTGCCCCAAGTAAATTATAAAAAAAATATTAAGTATGTTCTATAAAATGCATTCAAAATAAATGGGATATATCACGAATGGTAGCTCGGATCAGAAATCCAAGTCCACAGATGAGTCTGGAGCGTGGCATTTACCATAGGCAGAACATAACTTTTGTCATTATGGCTCTTCTATAGAAAAATCCACAGAGGGTGTTTTCATAAATAAAATAATTAAATTTAATTATTTATCTCAAATTTCAAATCAAATTAATTTTGATCAGGGACTCAAATTGGAAATCTGAGACCACTGTTGAGTTTGGAATGAGGTGTTTTACCTAAGTGAAACCTAAAGTGAGAGGGTGTGGGAGGTTCGGATTCAGCGACTATTGGTGGACATTTTTTTTAGTTTTCTATAGATAATAGTTTGGGAAAATGAGCAAGGTTTTGGCTCGTTTTTTCCTATAATCGGTGGATCTCCTCTCTCTTTTCGATTAGCGAATCGACGTCAGATTCCTGATGGATCATAATGAAACTTCATATCTGAATATATCATATAATATAGAACACAACGACAGATCCAAAATCAAGGTAGGATTATTCTTTCGGAGTATTCTTTCCCCAATTGATGTTTTGGTTGTCAAATTTGATTTTTGGTCACTTATGCTACTTTTATTATCCATATCGATGAACAATCTAGGAATGACCATCGTTTGATTAATTTATAAATTTTTAGTTCTTCGTGTTCTTCATCTGTTCTTCGCTGTTATTCATCATTAACTTTTTGATATGATGAAACGATGTCCAAATATTTAGTGGAGCATGGATCTGGGAAGGTCGCGATCCAAGGATTCCTGATCTATGATGATTTTGAGTTTTAGGCACTGGAGGAGGTGCATCAACAATCAGAAGCGACGCCTACTTTTGGGCTCAACAAACCATCTAAATATCGTTTATTGGAGGTTAGTGAAGTGAATCCCTCATCTCAAGGGTCCCCAATCCACTGACGGATTCACGATCGGGCGACCGTATGGAGTCTGGTGGTTCGTGGAACGGACCACCGAAGGGCCATCGGTGCAGCGGAGGGTTGCGGAGTGGTGGTGGGATGCGGAGCGGCAGTCTCACTGTATCCTAGCGGTGTCGTGACGTGGTGGACCACATGGCCCAACTAGTCGGTGAAGCGGGTTCTCTCAGAGCGACCCAGGTGGAGCGGTCCGGCCAAAATGGGCGGGACTGGTTTGGGTCGATCCATTTTCATTTAAATGCCCATATCTTGAAAATTGGACTTCTAATTTGTGTTTTGTCTGCAGAAACAAGACCATTGATTTGAGGAAGAGATTTTGAGGCTATTTTGGGTTTTTTATAATTCATTCTTAAGTCTTTGTGGTATGAAATGTCCAATTATAATAATAATAATATAATTATATTATTTAGAAACTTGTATCGGATCATACGTATGCATACGACATCTAATTTATGCACCATAAGAGTCATCGTGACCCTGGAGTTGAGGTAGAATTTTCAAGACTGATTTTGTATGCTTAAACTGAAATGGTGGTGTGGGCCCCATGAGTCCTGAATTGGGCATTTGCACTGAAATATAGCTTTTTCACTGGGTTTCTATTTGGGAAAAATTAATAGCCAATCCTATTTGATTTTCTAAGAGGGTCATAATGGATCAATCCATTTGAGGTGTTTCTAGATCATAGAATGGGTCCCATGAAGCATAGTTCATGTGTAATACTGCAAAATGCAGTTTATTCACTGGGAGTTCGATCTAGGAAAATTAATAGTTGATCCTGAGCATTTTTTCACAAGGATTGTGATGGTGTAATCTGTTTGATTATCTAGTTCCATTTGAGGAGGAATGTTGGTAGAATTATGTTTTCTTCATTCAGATAAAATAATGAGCATTGGGCACTCGTTAGACTTTTAGGCCAGAGGTTCCATGTACTTTGTGATTATGTTGGGATGCCTAGAGGGTACTTGTTCACAGTTTAGTACCCAAGTATGGCTGGGTACACGACCAGGCGATGAGGTGGGGCCACATATCATGTGGGCCCCACATGCACTACTGGAAAATAGGTCTATACTCATGGTTTTTTTTTAAAAAACTATGGGTATAGGGTACCCCTATACCCACGGTTTTCCAAAAACGTGGGCATAGGGATATTATGTGAACCTATACCCACAGTTTTACAAAATTGTGGGTATAAGCCACCTATACCCACGGTTGTGCCAAAAACTATAAGTATAGTTTTCTTTTAAGACCTATACCCACGGTTTTGGAGAAAACTGTGGGTATAGGGTATTTTCCGAATACCTATACCGACGGTTAGTCAAAACTGTGGGTATTGGGTTTTTTTTTGAAGACCTATACTCACGGTTCTCCAGAACCATGGTTATAGCTTTCCTGCATTATGGCGGGGAAAGAAAATTAGGCGGGACACACACAAAAATTGGTGGGAAGACATTTTTTCATGGTTTAGATTAATATATTTACAAAAATATAAATATATGTCTTTGAAAATTCCTTAGTTCGGTTGGTAAACCCTTCTTCTCCGCTATTGTAGAACGCGTGTTCAATTCCTATAGTTTAGATTTTTCGAAAAACGAATCATATTAATATATATACGTAGATGTATATATATATATAAAAAATAAAAATTATAGGGCGTTTGGTCCTTTGGGGAGGTGCGGTCGTGAGGCGTTTCGTGAGACTCAGGTTTGAATCCCCTTGCACACAATTTTTGATACCTCACATGGATAATATTAATATATATAGGAAGATATATGTTTATATAACAACTAAAATTAATAGACATGTTGGTCCTTGGTGAGGCGCGGCCATGAGGCGGTTTGTTTGGTGTGGGTTTGAACCCTTGCAGTGCCCGATTTATAAATTTTAATACCCCACGGTTTTCAAACTGTGGGGACTATTGTGTGCCGCACTGGAACAGTGTGATGTACGCTTTGACAAGCCTATACCCACAGTTTAGAAAAACTGTGGGTATAGGTTGAGACCCCTATACCGACGCCTTTCCATCCCATGGTTCCCAAAACTGTGGGTATAGGTTATACGCACGGTTTTGGGGGCTATACCCACAGTTTTGAACCGTGGGTATAGGTCGTTTTTTCAGTAGTGATGCTCTATGTAATTCACTAAAAATCTTATACCTCTAGTATCTCCTTCTTTTGGACTCATATTTTGGCATATGAGTAGCATATCCTGAGTTTTCTTCCACATAGAACGTGATAGTTCCCTCTATAGTGGATTTCAAGATACGATATGAGATTTTCGGGGTGTGTCGCCTATCCGGGGTGATACCCGATGATTTTAGTGTAGTTCCTCGGTGCTTTCTTATAGGTACCATCTAGTAGGGATGGCCAGAGTAGTACTGGCTTACCCTCTAGCAGAGCTGGGCAATAGCATTCATCATAGAATCTTTAGGGCTTGCCCTCAATTGGGGATGGGTAGTTCCATTCGTTGTTTACACTTTTGGGCTTACCCTCCTGTAGGTTTAGGTAGTGGCGTTCATTGTTTACACTTCCAGGATTACCCTGAAGTGTATTACCTTTCAGCAGGGCTAGGCGGTGGTGTTCACTGATGGTAGTACCGAGCATACCCTCCAGTAGGGATGGGCAGTGGGTTCCCGACCTTGAGACATGGTCTCTCAGCTGTACGGATCAGTGACGAGACATGTTTTGATGTACCTTTGGACTCATGAGAAATACCGGCTCTTTTCCCATCAAGACGCATCCTTGTGATGTAACCTAAAACCATGTGGGCGAGACAAACCCTCCCAAGGTGGATAGTATCAAGGTGTGGTGATTGAGTCCCTTTGACTTGTGTGTTTAGGGAAGATGTGAGGTATGATGGGCATCAAAGGTTGTTACTTTTAGAATTGTTGGCAACTCACTTTCTTGGGTTGAGCAATGACATGGAGATCTCCTTACTCTCTCATTTGGGATTCTTTGACTGAGAATATATATATATATATATATATATATATATATATTTTATTGTAGTACGCACTCCTTGGGTCTTGGTTACTCTCCTTACAAGAGAGGTGAAGACATTAAGGGTATGCCACGTTCTTTCCATGTCTAGATTCTCATGGTTAGATGTGTCTACTATCCTACTATAGGTAGCGAAGACTCTACGAGAAGTTTATCTTCTCACCGTTTCTATATCCTTGTGTTTAGATGATATTACTTCACTCTCTTGTTGGGTTGAGATTCACTTCTTTTATTGTACCTTGTTCTATCTACTGCTCCCCCCTCTAGTACATATTTTGATGCTTCCTTGAGCCTTCAGGGCTTCCTAGTGACTATTTTTATACACACCTCTGATTGGCTTTGTCTACACATGGTGTTACTTTATAGAAGATGGACAGGTTGATCGTGACGTCAGAGGAGCTTAGGGATACGGGGTGCTTGGACCGCATGTGGTGGTCATATATGAGCGGGGATCTCTCAGTTTTTTAAATTTTCTACTTGTTGCTTGGTTGTGGCACTTTTCTGGTTGGGTGTGTATTTTTTCCCTTTCCCTTTCAGATTACTTTTCTATACTTGTACTATTTAGATGTTGATGCATGTTTTTGGTTTATATATAGCAGTGTTGTATCTTGTTTTTCATTTCCCTATACACTTTTGCATTGAGTTGGATGTGTGTGTCTGTACAAGTACTTATGAAAATGCCTCCCTAATTTTTTTATGCCTTTGGTGTTGTTCGCCAGCCCCTAGAATATGGATGAAGGCTTGGGGTAGTTGCGGCTCAAGCCCCAGCACAGGTTGGGTTGTGATAAAGTGGTATCATAGGTGGTTCTACCCTTGGGACGTTGTTCGGAAATTTATGTAAAAAGGTATCAGTTGGGTTTTAGGTCAACAGTTTCAACATGCCTCAAGAGCATCTCTTAGTCCAGGGAGTCTAGTGATGGTGTGGTAGACAACGTAGCCATTCACTAGGACACTGATTACTTGCTTGTAAATTCATCATGCTGAGACATTTTTTGAAGGGAACGTTGGTACATTCAACATATAGGATTTAGTCTTTGAAGGTCCATCTTGATTCTTCTCCCCGTAGTTGTTGATATATATATATATATATATATATATATATATATATATATATACTGAATTGACTGTGGTACTCCTTGATGGATTTGGGATGCCTTCACGATGACATCCATCCATGATATTAGCCCCGGTTCGTGAATACAACTCTGTGAGTGATGAGGCCTCAGTTTAGGGTCCATCATGTTATACCCTTCCTATAGGTGGGTAGGTAGAACCACCTACACCTATTGAGAAGTATTTATTCCTAGTAGAGCAAGCTGAGGATGTGTGCAGGAAGAGTGCACTCTGTGAGTTCCAATGCTAGAGACCACTAAGGTTCTACGGTAATTCAGATCCTCAGGCAGCAGAGGTTTGGCTAGAGTCAATGATTTGACTCTTCAGGCTTGTTCAAACACCAATAGATTAGATGGTGTCTTTTGTAGGCAACCTTTTTCAATGGAACAGTTGGGAATTGGTGTATTCTGGTTACTCGGATGCACGATGAGTAGGCACACTTGTGGGGTTACTTCCAGAAGTTGTTCCATGAGGAGTATTACCCCTCCTACTTACATTCCATCCAGATTCAGGAGATTCTGGTGCTTCAGTAGGGATGGATGATGGTGGAAAGGTGTGATACTTGATTCGCAGACCTGACTCGGTACTCTCTAGACATGATCTGTAAAAGATACTTTTGAGCATAGAAGTTTGAGCAGGGACTCCGCAGAGAGATCTATGTTGATGTAGTGACCTTGTTCATCCCCACCTACCATAGGGTTTGGGAGAAGGCACTGTTGAAAGAGATATTTATATTAGTGGAATGACAGTTAGTCAGTTTTAGTAGTGGACTCGTTAGAGTTGAGATGTCTACCACAGCTAGAAAATGTAACTTGTATGGGCCTCGACGTTGTAGGCCTTCCCATTATTAGACTCAAGCACTTGTTCTGGGAAAACTTAAAACATCAGGTCTAACCAGGGAGGTTAGGTGTTATGATTGTGATGGGAGAGGTCACATGGCATGAGACTCCCCAACCAGACATGCTGAGCTTACTAGATAGATAGTTAACAAACTGCCATGGTAGAGATGACGTCGTGATCATAGATCTCCCAGGTGGGGATAGGGTGGTCCCTAGGGAGGTGGTACAGGTAGAGGAGCAGTAAGAACTATGGTTGTTGGATGATGTTATGAATTCCTTCCACCACCATAAGGTGTCCCACGTCAGGAATATGGATCTAGCGGTTAGGGACATGGGAAGCTCCATATTATAGATGTTTATGATTCTACATCACATGAGATGATAAGAAGTAATCGTTGTGTCTTTTATAACTTTTGAAATATAACTTCTTAGACACTGTTTGAGGTACTATTTTCTCCCTACTTTGTGCTTGAGGTTTTACCAGGGTGAAGCGGGGTGTCGGTGTAACCCTGTATTGGTGTTGTTCGACGTAGCATTGAATTCACAAGGAATAGGGGTTCTTCCCCCACTAAGACTCATTTTTTGGTGATGTAAGAAAAACCATGAGGTCAAGTCAGTTCTTCCTAAATAGGATTGTGTCAGGGTTTGGTGAATGAATCTCTCTGACTTTTTCGTTCATGAAGGAGTTGTGCAGTAGAGTTTCGGAGCAGGTCCTCACATTGCTGGTGGAGTTTTCTTACTTGACACTTTTTGCTTGGTATATCGCTAAGTGGGTGTAGTGGAGTATTTGGTTTGGGGATTACTCTCCTTCCAAGGGAAGTGAAGACATGTGGGGTATTCCACATGATTTCTATGTCTAGATTCTTGTGGTTGGATGAGTTTACTCTCGTGCTCTATTCATTGGTACCTTTTCATTCCCAACAAAAACCTTGGTATAACAGTTATCAAGTACAAGTCGAGGTGATGGAGGCCCCATGAACAGAACTACATGACTCACTACCTGGAACTAGAAGTGGTAGTATTATCCCGAATAATTTAGAGATACTAACTTATGGGAGAGTGATTATGGTTTTTTCAGACCACTAGAGTCTCAGGTACGTCTTTACTTAGAGATACCTGAACCTGAGGTGGCGACACTGGTTGAACTTATTGCAGGACTACAAATTCGAGATAGTCTATACTCTAGGAAAGGGAAACATTGTAGTATATTCCCTTAGCAGGAAGTCCCAGGCTCATTTAGCTCAGGGAGTTTCAGAGCAGTTAGATTCCCTGTAGTTGGCCCTAGTAGAGTAGGAGGGTAAAGTTTTTCTTCAATCGATGGTGATGAATCTTTCGCTTCTTGAGTGTGTAAGAGGGTCTTGGTTTTGATGAATTGATTGAGAGATCTTACATGACTCAGTTATCCATAGGCAATGCACAAGATGGATATTCTAAAGGAAAGAATCACGATACCCTTTTCCAGAAAAAAAAGTGATTCCAGTAACAACATGGGACGTAGAGGTCCTTCCAGGAGACATATACCCCCCTGAGTTTCATCGGCCTATTTGAGACCATGTAATGGGTTAGTGAGGTTTCCTACCACCTTTACCTACCCCCATAGCTATAGCGGGTGCACTAAATCTCCCAAATGTAGTAGATAAGGAGATATGTGTATGTTCCTATGCATGTCATCGATAGGAGTAGACTATACAATGAAAGAAAATTCCATTAGTTCGTATGTTGTGGCAGCACGAAAGTGTGTAGGAGAGTTCCTGGGAGCAGGAGAGCTAGGTGTGAGCTCAGTATCCAAAGTTTTTTCAATATTTTTTCTTTTCAAGGAAAAACTATTGAAGGAGATAATAATATAGAGACCCCGTTTTTTCCTTGTTATACTTTGGAATATTTATACACATATTTCCAGAGTCAGGAACAGATCCGGAGTGCGATTTTGAGTCCTGGAGTGCTTGGAATAAATAATACAAAAATATTAAGTATTTTGTATTCAATTAATGTAGTAGAAATGTGATATCTCTCAAACGATAGCTCAGATCATAAATCTAAGGCCATGGTTGAGTCTGAAGTGTGTCGATTTCCCTAGGTGGGACATAACTTTTTTCGGCACGGGTCTTCTGTAGAAAAATCCACAGAGGGCATTTTCATAAATAAAATAATTAAATTTAATTATTTTATCTCGAATTTTAAATCAAATAACTTTTTACCAGGGACCTGTACTAGAAATCCAAGACCTCCGTTGAGTTCGAAATTGGGGTTTTTTTAGCAAAGCGCGACATAAAGTGAGAAGTTGTGGGAGGGTCGGATTCCATGAATGTTGGCCAATTTTTTTATTGATTTCCTATAAATAAGAGGTTGATAAAATGAGAGATGATTTTTTCATTTTCTCCCATGGCCAGCAGATCTCCTCTCTCCTTTTTATTGTTGAATCGATGTCGGATTCTTGATAGATCGCAATTAAACCTCAGATCCTAAAAGATCATAGTGTGTCGAACACAACGACGAATCCAAAATCAAGGTAGGATTCTTATTTCTGATTATTCTTTCCCCAATTGATGTTTTGGTTGTAAAATTTGATTTCGGGTCACTTCTTCTACTTTGATCAACCTTATCGATGGCCAATCTAAGAACATCCATCATCCGATTGATTTATCAATTGCACATTCTTTGTCAGTTTTTTATCGTTCTTCATCGTTAACTTTTTGATATGATGAAATGACATCCAAACATTGATCGAATCATGGATATAGGAAGGTCTTGATCCAAGTATTCTAGATCTATGATGGTTTCGAGTTTTAGACATTGAGGAGGCACAAAAGTGAGCAGAAGCGATGCCTACTTTTGGGCGCAACAAACCACTAGCAGATCGTTGATCAAAGGTCGTCGTAGTGAAGACCTCAACACAAGGGTCCCCAATCCAAAGACAGATTCGTGATTGGGAGACTGGATGGAGTCTGGTGGTCCATGGAATAGACCATTGAATTGCCACTAGCACGATGGTCAGGGATGAATTACAGCGGCAGTGTCACAATGTGGCGGAATACATGGCCTGGCTGGTCGGCTACGTTGACGTAGTGGTGGATACCCAAACACAATCTGGGCTAGTGTCAGTAGTAGGTCAGGCCATTTAGTTGGGCTGCAGTTCGTCATAATAGATTGGGCAGGTCGGAGTGGGCTGGCCCAGGTGGATCAGTCTAACCAAAATGGGCTGGATCGGTTTGGGTCAGGCCATTTACCTTTAAATAGATATATGTTACAAACTGGACGTCTGATTCATGTGTCGTCTATGCAAATGTGACCCTTTCTTTGAGACAGAACTTTTGAGGTTGTTTTTTGTTTTCTATAATTCATGCTCATGGCTCAATGGCATAAAAAATCTGATTATTATAATGATAATATAATAATTATTATTATTTGGAAAGTTTCATCGGATCATATGTCTACATATGACGTTCGGTTGATGAGTAGTTAAAGAATTTAAGACCTCGGAGTTGAGGCAGACTTTTTAAGACTGATTTCAGGTGCTTAAATTGAAATGGTAGTGTGGGTCGCATGAGGCCCGAATTGGGAATTTGCGGTGAAATGCAGCTTTTTCATCGGGTGTCTGTTTGGGATAAATGAATAGCCAATTCTGTGAGAATTTCTAAGAGGACCATAATGTCTTAGTCCATTTGATGTATTTCAGGATCATGGAGTGCGTCCCATGAACACCTTTTGTACACAGTATTGTGAAATGCATTTTCTTCACTAGGATTCTGATTCGGACAAATGAATAGTCGATCCTATGTGTTTTCTCACAAGGATCATGACAGTGTGATCCATTTGATTGTCTAGGTCTGTTTGAAGAGGCATGTAAGTAGAATTACATTTTCTCCCTTTGGATCAAATAATGAGCATCATGCGCTCACCAGCCTTTTAGGCTAGAGGTGCCATGTACTATGGGAGTATGTCAGCATGCCTAGAGGGTACTTGGTCATAGTTTAGTACCCAATTATGGTTGGGTGCATGGCCAGGCGATGAGGAGGGGCCACATGTCTTTTCGTCCCCACATGCTCTGTATACCACAATATGAATCTTATATCTCTCGTATCTCCTTCTTTTGGACTCGGATTTTGGCATGCAAGTACCCTATCCTAAGTGTTCTTCTGCGTAGAATGAAATGGTGCCCTCCGTAGTGGATTTAAAGATACGATCTGAGATTTTCTGGGTTTTTCGACTATCCAGGGCGATACCATATGACTATAGTGTAGTTCCTTGATGGTTTTCGAGAGGTACCATTCAGTAGGAATGTATAGAGTAGTACCGGCTTGCCCTCTAGTGGGGATAGGCAGTGGTGTTCGTCGTTGAATCTTCAGGTCTTACCCTTCAGCAGGGCTGGGTAGTGGCGTTTGACATTTACTCTTCTAGGCTTACCCTCTAGTGGGGTAGGGTAGTGGCATTCATTGTTTACACTTCTGAGCTTACCCTAAAGTGCATTACTCTTCAATGGGGCTAGTCAATGGCATTCTCATATGGCAGTATCGAGCATACCCTCAAGTAGGGCTGGGTAGTGGGTTCTCAACCTTGAGACACAATATCTCGGCTGTACGGGTTAGTGAAGAGACACGTTTTGAAATACCTTTAGACACATGATAAATAGAGTGGATTTTCCTATCAAGATGTGTCCTTGTGACATGACCTAAAACTATACGATCGAGACAGACCTGCTCAAAGTGGATAGTATCAAGATGTGGTGATCGAGTCCCTTGGACTTGTGTATTCAGGGAAGATGTGAGGGATGTTGGGAATCATATTTGGTTACTTCTATAACTGTTGTAGACTCACTTTCTTAGGCTGAGCTGTGAGATAGAGATCCCCTTACTCTCTCATTTCGGCTTCTTTGACTGAGTATAAATATATATTCTATTGCAGTATCCACTCCTTGGGTCTTGGTTACTCTCCTTCTAAGAGAGGTGAAGACATAAGGGGTATGCCACATGCTTTTCGTGTCTATATTTTTTTGGTTGGACATGTATACTCTCTTACTATAGGTATTAAAGACTCAAAAATAATTTTATCTTCTCACCATTTCTATCTCTCTATGTTTGGATGAGTTTACTTCACTCTCTTTTTGGGTTGATTTGCACTCCTTTTATTGTACCTTGTTCTATCTACTACCCCCCCCCCATTGATTATGTCTTTTTCTTCTCCCTTGTGTAAATACCTAGCCTTAAACATTACACAATAGAGGACCTTTTACTGGTCTAGGTTCTAGAGAGTTAAATACAAGATTACAAATTATCAGAGTTGTAATAAAATTAAACAAACAAAATCCAACTTCTTTTCGCGCATGAAAAAATGATTACATCCAACTTTTTACTTCAAATGGACCTATGAAAATAATTTTAAAATAAGGGATGAGCATTAAATTTCCTAATAAGGGGTTTAAAAACCATCGACAAATCATTATAAAATGTTGTTTTGAAAATAATTTTGTAAATACATTTCTAAATACCATTTTTAAAATATTATTTTAAATTACTTACGGCTTAAAGATACTATGTCATTTTAGAAAATACTTACGTTCAAAATTTTCTTAAACATAATCCAGTGTTTTTTCTGAAAACAATACACATGCTTCTGAAAACAAAACACTATTCTGAGGTCACTTGAATCATTGAAGGTTGTTTTAGGCCTACCTACTTGGTGAATGATGGTTTCACTCCCTAATGACCTTCTATATTTACAATGTTTAAGTGCCGGATTTTCTGAAAACATTTTAATATTTCTTTACTTATATATACTTTCATCGAAGTTTTTAATTTGAAAACATGTCACTACATTAAAATACACATTCACACATATATTTATATATAAGTATGTACATACATGAATATATGAACTTTCATTACATATCACTTGCGAGTTTGGTTACAACCAAAATTCATGCCATAATCCTTTGTATAAATTGTCCATGCATTCAAAATTTCTTTCAAGTGATACTGTTTATATCTATATAAATAGTTGATCACAAAAATAAATTATGTTTCTCACATAAAATTATAAATAAACATCTTAAATAAAACATTTCAATTCTTAAATAAATAAATGTGATTAATTATCTCAGAAGAAATCCATAAAGTTTAATTTGAAAACATGAGTTTATTATAGATGCATGGTACATTGAGGTTATGCATAATGCATGGTCATGATTGTATGTAGATGCGACATCCGTAATTTTAGTATACAATGATGACATGATATGTGCATTTTTTAGAATCATGGTGATAAAATTATAAACATAACAATAACCATTTCATACATATATATATACATATTTCATTGAGTTTATAACAATCATCATCACCGAATAAATTCATGATTGAGAAAAATATTAATAAATGAGAATATAAATTGGAATAATTTATATGAAATCAAATTAAGACATAAACATTGATAAATAATAATTATATCTATTGTGGTGGATTTATCAATAATTTCAAACATAATTTTTATAAATTTAATTTATTCATTTAATGCAGAATATTGAAACATAAGAAAATAGTTAAACTCACTAAACAACCATGAACCAAAACATTAATTGATAATTAAAAGAATTATTTACAATTATAATCTGAAAATTAAAATTATATAATCTCTATTTCATTATAAGTTCTGAAAATAATTTATATTAGATATATATATATATATGTATATATACATATATATTTATTAAACAAAGATTGATAAAAAAGATAATTCAACCCCTTTTCATAAAAATAACATCTCACATATGTTATAAATTATGAAAATAAAATAAATAGATGGATTTAAATGAATTTATACATATAGTTTTGATAATCAAAACTTGAATAGATAGAATGAAATTAAAACCCTTAAAAACAACTTAAGATGTATAAATAATTGATCCCTTACATTATTAGTTTTGAACATAAACAATTACATATTCATACATGTGTATAAATCGGTGGTTATATATATATATATATAAATCCTTACAAATTGAAAATAAATTTGTCCCTTCCATAATTTTATAAAAATCAAGAACTGTAAATAATTTAAATACAACCTTACAGAAAATTAAGTAGATTATGAAGAACTTAAAATTCTAAAATCATAAATAATCCTTTACCTTCAAAATAGAACTAGCAGCATGTCTTCTAGTATGAACACCCAAGAACAAAAAACATAAGTCGTCATAATGCTCAATCTTGGGTGCAGAGGTGTGTAAAAGGCACAGCATGACTCAAACATGGACCATTGAGACACAGAAAGAGGCTGTTATTTATAATCTCCAAGAATTACTATTCATAGAGCTTGTGGTACAAGCTATGAACAATGAGCTAGATAGGAAAGATAGAAAATAGGCACAAAATAATGGCATAACAAAACATAATTATTGTAATTAGAAAACCAAATCTGTCATGGATCAAAAAAATATTCGTTGTTCAATATCCAAAAATAAAAACAGTAAACAGACCGATAATAATTAATTGAAGAAAAGGTCAAGAATAAGACAAAAGTTCAAATACTCCAAATCAAAATGGATGGATTGTTGTAGACTAAAACAAGTAAATAGGATAAACACTAAAATTAGATTAAATGAACTCAGCAAGGAAAGTATATTCAGACAAAAACAAACCCTACCTTACTTAGTCTCTAAATAATCGGACTGCAACTGACGCTCAGTCCACCATGGATTTTGTTGGACCCTTGCCAGTGGCCAACACCCTATTCTCCCCTCGCCAGCGTGAAATCCCTTACCGGTGTGACCATAACATCCCTTGAACCATGGCCTCAGCTCCAACTCCTCTGATGAAGGCCTCTTCATATGACTCACTACACCACAATGGCCCTAGTTCGAAGATCTCGATGGAATCTCTTACAGCACGACTCAACACTCGCCTCCCGTGAACCCTATACGAGCAGCGCATTCCTTCTGCACGACTCACAAATAGACCCAACCCCCTTCCCTTTTAATTTTTTATTCATTTTATTATTATTATTATTATATCATTATTATTATACAAATAATTTCTTTAATATATTTTATGTAAAGGTTAACATAATATATAAGTTTAATTTCAAAACTAAATGAAATTATAATTTCTTATAAAAAAATAATTTTATAATCTAATAATATTCATTTTTATTAATACACTTATTAAAAACATCAAATTTTCATATTAAAACATCTTATTATGGATATTCAATGTTTATTTATTTCAATAAATTAAAAAAAATAGAATAGAAATATTAATAATTCGTTTTTTACAAAATATTTTTCATTTTTAATATTTCAACATATAATAATTTAAAATAATAATTTTAATTAACATTTATAATTTCAATATTTGATTAAAATATTTATAATATAAAATAATAATTTTAATAAAAAAATTATAATAATAATATTACCTTTAATTATTTTTATTTATTAAAACCAAATAATTAGAAAATATCATTCCATGATACTATATTTTATAAAAGTATTATTTTATTATGATGTCATGTATTTTTAAACAAAAATGTCATTCTGAAAATAATATAATTCAAAGTAACAAAATTCCAATTTTGTTAAATGAAATCACATGGTTTTATTAAAATATTTCATAATAATATTAATTTAAGTTATAATTAATTTATTAATTAAAATAATTCTTTTATTGAAACTTAGGGTGTTACATTATCACCCCCTTAAAAGAATTGTGCCCTCGTAATTTGTTCGTCGGATGCTAGAAAATTATGAATTTCCATCTTCAAAATTGTGAAACACTAAGAATTCTAAACTTCTAGACTCAAAAACATCTAATCTCTAAAAGTTTTCTAGAACATTCCTCTGATACCAACTATAAATACTCAACCTTAAACATTACACAACAGAGGACCTTTTACATGTTCTAAAGAGTTAAATATAATCTTATAATTTATCAGAGTTGCAATTAAATTAAACAAACAAAATCTAACTTCGCTTTTGCGTGTGAAAAAACAATGACATCCAACTTTGGACTTCAAAGTGACCTGTGGAAATAATTTTAAAACAAGTTTTGAGAGTTAAATTGCCTATTAAGGAGTTTAAAAACCTTCAATAAATCCTTATAAAATATTCTTTTGAAAATAAATTTTTAAATACATTTATAAATACCCTTTTTAAAATATTATTTGAAAATACTTACGGCTTAAAGATACTAGAACATTTTAGAAAATACTTACATTAAAAATTTGATTAAACATAATCCAATGTTTTTCTGAAAATAATATGCAATATTATGAAAAAAAATAAAATTTTGAGGTGACTTGAATCGTTGAATGTTGTCTTGGGTCTACCCTCTTTACAAAGGATGGGTTCACTCCCCAATGACCTTCCATATTTACAACATTCAAGTGACGGATTTTCTAATAACATTTTTATATTTCCTTACTTGTATATATTTTCACTAGAGTTTTTAATTTGAAAACATTTCACTACATTAAAATACACATTCACACTTATATTTATATATAAGTAAGTACATACATGAATATATAAACATTCATTGCATATCACTTTTGAGTTTGGTTACAACCAAAACTCATGCCATAATCCTTTGCATAAATTGTCCATGTATTCAAACTTTCTTTCAAGTGATACTGTTGATATCCATATAAATAGTTGATCATAATAATTAATTATGTTTCACACATAAAATTATAAATAAACATCATAAATAAAACATTTAAATTATTAAAGAAATCCATGTGGTTAATGATCTCAGAAGTAAACCTTAAATTTTAATTTGAAAACATGAGTTTACTATATATTCAAGGTACATTAATGTTATGCATAATTAATGGCCATTATTGTATGAATATGTGACGTCTGTAATTTTAGTATACAATGGGGACATGATATGCGTATTTTTTAGAATAGTGGAGATAAAATTATAAATATAACAATAACCATTTCATCCATATATATATATATATCATTGAGGTTATAATACCGATCATCATCGAATAAATTCATGTCTGAGAAAAATATCGATAAATGAGAATATCAATTGGAAAAATTAATATGAAATCAAATTAAGACATAAACTTTGATAAATAATAATAATATCCACTGTGGTATATTTAACAATAATTTAAAAAATAATTTTTATAAAAGTAATTTATTCATTTAATGCAGAATATTGAAACATAAGAAAATAGTAAACTCACTACACAGCCATGAATCAAAACATGAATTGATAATTAAAAGAATTATTTACAATTATAATATGAAAATTAAAATTATATAATATCTCTTTCATTATAAGTTCATAAAATAATTTATATTAGATATACATATATGTGTGTATATATATATATATATTAAAAAAATATTGATAAAAAGATAATTCAAACCCTTTGCATAAAAATAACAACCCATATATGTTAAAATTTATGAAAATAAAACAAGTAGATGGATTTAAATGCATTTTTAAATATAGTTTTGCAAATTAAAACTTGAATAGATAGAATTAAATTAAAACCCTTAAAAACACAAATTAAGATGTAGAAATAATTGATCCATTACATTATTAGTTTTGAACACAAAAAATTACATATTCATACATGTGTATAAATCGGTGGTTATATATATATATATATATAAATCCTTACAAATTGAAAATAAATTTTTCCCTTCTATAATTTTATAAAAATCAAGAACTGTAAATAATTTAAATACACCCTTACAGAAAATTAAGTAGATTATGAAGAACATAAAACACCAAAATCACAAATAATCCCTTACCTTCAAAATTGAACTAGTAGCACATCTACCATCATGAATGCCCAAGAACAACAAATTGAAGTCATCACAATGATCAAAATTGGGTGCAAAGGTGTGTCGAAGGAAGATAATACCTCAAACATAGACCACTGAGACACATAAAGAGACTTCTATTTATAATCTATATAAATTACTATTCATATAGCTTTCGGTGCAAGCTGTAAACAATGAGGTAGACAAGAAAGATAGAAAATAGGCAAAAAATAATGGTATAAAAAAACATAATTAATGTGTCAGGACAACCAAATATATCACTAATCAAATAAAACATCCACTTTTCAAGATCCAAAAATCAAAACAGTATACAGAATGATCACAATCAGTTGAACCTAAGTTCAAGAACAAGACAAAATTTCAAATACTCTAAATCAAAATGGATGGACTATTGCAGACTGAAACAAGGATATAGGACAAACACTGAAATTATATGAAACTAAATCAGCAAAGAAAATAGATTAAAAAATTGTACCTTACCTAGTTCTCTAAATAATTAGACCGCAACCAAAGCTTGGTCCACCGCCACTTCAGTTGGACCCTTCTTGGTGGCCTGCACCTCGTTCTCCCCTCACCAGCATGACATCCCTTACCAGTGCGACCATGACATCCCCTAAACCACGGCCTCGTCTCTGAATCCTCTGATGAAGTCCTCTCCATACGACTCACTCCCCCATGGTGGATCTGGATCAAATATCCTGGAAAAATCTCTTGTTCCATGACTCGATGCTTACCCCCCATGAACCCTAGACGAGCAGCACATTCCTTTTGCATGAATCGTGAATAGACCCAACCCCCTTATCTTTCACGATTTATTTTTTTATTCATTTTATTATTATTATTATATCATCATTATTATACAAATAATTTCTTTAATATACTTTATGTAAAGGTTAACAGAATATATAATTTTAATTTCAAAACTAAATGAAATTATAATTTCTTATTAAACAAAATAATTTTATGATCTAATAATATTAATTTTTATTAATAAACTTATTAAAAACATCAGATTTTCATATTAAAACATCTTATTAGGGATATTTAATGTTTATTTATTTCAATAAATTAAAAATATAGAATATTAATATTAATAATGTCTTTTTTACAAAATAATGTTTCTTTAAAATATTTTACATTTTTAATATTTCAACATATAATACTTTAAAAAATAACTTTAATTGACATGTATAATTTCAATATTTGATTAAAATATTTATAATATAAAATTATAATTTAATTAAAAAAATTATAATAATGATATTACCTTTAATAATTTTTATTTATTAAAATAATTTATTAGAAAATATCATTCCATGATAATACATTTCATAAAAGTATTATTTTATTATGTCGTCATGTATTTTAAAATAAAAATGTCATTCTGAAAATAATATAATTCAAAGTAAAATAATTTCATTTTAGTTAAATGAAATCACATGGTTTTATTAAAATATTTCATAATAATATTTATTTAACTTATAATTCATTTATTAATTAAAATAATTCTTGTATTCAAACATGGGGTGTTATACCTTGAGCCTTCGGAGATTCCTACTGAGTATTTTTATACTCTCCCCTGATTGGGATTTTCTCACACTTGGTGTGACCTTGTAGATTATGGACAAGTTTATCGTGACATTAGAGGGTCTTAGGGATATAGGGTGCTTAGACCGCGTGTCGTGGTCATAAATGAGTGGGGCTCTCTCAAGTGTTTTACTTTTCCACTTGTTTTCGGGTTGGGGCACTTTTCTGGTTGGGCATGTATTTTTTCCCCTTTCCCTTTTAGTTTACTATATTTTCCTTGACATATTTAGAGGTTGATTCATGTTTGTAGTTTATATATAGCAGTTCCATATCTTTTTTTCCTTTCCCTCTACACTTTTGCATTCAGTTGGTTGTGTGTGTGTACAGGTAATTAGGAAAACGTGTCCTTGAGTTTGTTATGCCTTCATCATTGGCCGCCATCCCCTGGGATATAGTGGTAGGCTTGGGGTAGTTACGGCTCGATCCCCATCATGGGTCAGTTCATGACATTCATCTCTAAGGAGTTACTAATATTCAGTCAACTCTATCACCATTTCCCAATGCATTGGAGGGATATAACGAACTCACCCATAAAATATCGTAAAAATTACCTTAATGATTTGGGTTTACTCCCCAATCCTTCCTTAATTAATAATATCCTAGTAACATATCATGAGAAAAATAATTAAACAGTTTCACTTTTCAACAAAACAATAACCATTGTTCTTTCATATCTAGATTTACCCATGAAAAAGAAATGGGTTCCATGGAAGTCTATTTGAAATAATAAAAATCTATCCATATAAATAATTAGGATGGAATAATTAAACATATCCCTTGTGGATCATAATTAACATTAAGGTTTTTTATCATTGGTAAATAGAAATACCATTAAAAGATCATTAAAAACATTCTTGAGGAAAATACCCTTTCCATTTTGAAAATTACTTTTAAAATCTAAAAAATTCCAAAAAATGTGAAAAGGAATTTCTTTGAAAATAACCATATTATATTATAAAGTAATATTCAAATAAAATAATGTTCATTGTGGTTGTATAATATATTCTTTTCATAAATGTTTAAAATAAACATCCTTTTCAAACTTTTGTAAATAAATCCAAAAGTGACCAATGTGGAAAATGTTAACAAATTTCCTTTTAAAACCATTTTAAATAAAATAAAATATCATATAAATAAATTTATGAAATAATTTATCCTTATAAAATAACTTTATCAAAATAAGATAAAGAACATGGGGGAAAATTTTAAAAGTCTTTAAAAACTTTAAAATAAATTTTTTAAATAAATTCCATTCACAATCTTTTGAAACCAAAAACCCTTTGAAAGAAAGAAAAAAAATACCATGAGTAAAAAAATATTCTTTATATTATATTTCAATAGGTATTATATACATAATATATATTAATATAGGTTCATTAATCAAAACATGTCTCAAATAAGGATGTTTGAGAGGAGAAACCCTTGAAACTTGGGTAATGCATCAATGAAAAATCCATTGAATGGAGGGAAAAAACATGATTCTATAAAACCCATAATTCCCATCAAATAATATGTTAAAATAAATTAATGGGTAATTAATTTAACCATATTAAATAAAACATGGTGAATAACAAGAATTATGTCTCGTGCAATTGAAATTGAGACCGTGAAAACCCTTTCAACTTTATAACATTTGAATAAATATCTCGTGAAAGAGAGAACATAAAATAAAATTTGAATATCATGAAAAAATATTAATTCATGATATAAAATATCAATAGGTATCATGTACTCCTTGTAAAAGGATGCGGGTGTATAATACAAGACATGTCTCAAAGAAACTATATTGAGACAAATAATCCTTACAAAATCGTATCATTGAGGTTAGAATTAATCCGTAAAGTGAGTATATGTCACAATTTTAAAACCAAAAATACAAGTGTAAATACATAATAAATAAATTTTAAGATAAATTCATACATAATCATGTAATAACAAAGTCAAATAAGTAAAAGTATAACACAGTGAATGGAAATTGAGTTAAGAAACCCCTTAGAACTATGGTAACTTCCCAATCAAAACCCATTGGATGAAGTAACATGATATGTAAATTAAAATACCAATAAGTATGAATTACTCATGATATAACATTTATAACTATATTATATAAACCATATAAAATAAATTATGTGTATAACCTTAAAATACGACTTAATGAAGGGAAATTGAGATGAAATCCCTTACCCTGACTCCATAATTTCTATGTATATAATTTAAAAACTGTATAATAAACTTATGTAAATTATTTGATTTATTAAGAAAATTTTAAATGATTAATAACTTGTCCTTAAAATATTTATTTCGTTTTTTTAATGACATGTTTAATTAATTAATTAGATAAGTTTGTGTTGGATGTTTTGAGGATGTTCGGTTCATAACTTCAAAATGAATATGGTATATTGAACGTGGTCAAAGGGGTATTTGTTCCATAATATCAAAAGAATAATCATGAAATTATTATTATTTTTATAAATCAATTATACATTTAAAACCAACCATGAAATATGGTTATGAAAAAATAAATTATGTTACCATCATGGAAACGGTGGGTCATACAAATGCATGAGTAACATTTTTATTTTTCAATAAACATGAGGGAAATAAGGTAAGTATTATTTATCTTTCTATAATTATTATTAAATTATAAATATATTATTATCTATTTAAATACACGTATATATACCATCAATGTGATGTGGTGATGAAAAATGAATCACTTCGCTTTGTGGATGTGATAATCCACACGTATACCCTAACGACAATATCATTTTTCATTGAATAGAAAGGTAAGAAAATATATAATATATTATCTTTAAATAATGATAATTATTTCATTTATATTATAAATAAATATTAAATCTATCATTATAAACATCCATGAAAGGTAGTGGTGGAAAATTAAACACATCGCTTCATGGAGGTGGTAGTCCACACGTACACACGAAAGATGTTTTCATTCCCTATTTAATGGAAAAAAAGAGATGAAAAAATGGTTTGAAATTAGACATAATAAAATTTCATTATATAGGATATATTTAAGTTATTATATCATCATGATTTAAGGATATTTTAATGAGATATAAGAATAAGTAAAATTGAAACACACAATTGTTATACCTCTTCTTTGAAAAAACACCTTTTGATTACACCTTAAGAATTGTAGGTTGGTATTTTGATGATAAAAGAGCCTCTAGTTCATGGATAAAAATTTTGTAGATATAATTTGGTAGTTTGTTTCTGAATTAGAGTGTAAAAAATGTGTGACAAAGAGAGGTGAGGAGGTACCCTTTTGTGAGTGAGGGGTGGGGCAATCTTGGAATTACTTAAAGTATTAAATTGATATAAATTAATTTTCATATAAAATTAGCAAAAAATAGATATATTGAGAATATAATATTATTATGAGTCTAAATATTCTAATTAAATACAATTTGGATATGTTTTTCTGATATTTTCACCCTAATATCTTTGTTTTAACCCCAGTTAACTCTTTCGGTGATTACAACGGTATCAATATTTTTTACTACATAGGGGTCAAGAAAGTTACTATAAAAGTGAAAGTGACATATAAATGGAACATTGTTTATATTTAAACCATATTCAATTCAATTTTTTAAATATATGATTTTTATGAATCTTAAATCATTTAATAAAATGTTTGTTATTAAAAAATATCATTAATGTCATTTTTCGAACTATTCATTTAATTTGACTTTAAATTCATAAAGATTACAATTGAATTAGAATATATAATTTTAAAAATATATATAATATGTTATATCAATCTATAAAATTCATGGGACACTATAACTCACCCAAACAAAATTAATTTTATAGTTTTAAAAAACATTTACTTGATTTTTATACTAATTACACAAGCATTATGTCGGTGTTGTGTAAGAATTTAAGGTAATTATTTAATCACTAAAATTTAAAAAATTCACCATCATAAAAATAATATCATTATACCCAAAATAAAATTTAATATTAATTCACATCTTATTTTTATCCTTATTTGAACATATAAAAGAAATTTAAAATCAAGAGAGTGATATTTTTTATTTTTCTTTACTTAGAAATAATGTCATTTTCAATGAAAAATGGAACAAAATTTCCAAAAATTAAAATAGTGTATAATTATGGTAGAAAAACACTGATAAAATCCATTAAAATAAATTTTTAGGGTTATTTTTAGTTCTTATAATATTATTTTTAACCTTAATTACTCGATTTACCCTTACCGAGGTGACGAATATTTATTATGGTTACTATTGATAATGACCAATAATAAATGGGGATTATTTAAAAAAATTAACGTCCTGATTCAAAATGTGTAATCAATTTTTCAACATTTAATTTCTATAATTGACATGAATTTATTTAATATTAAACCCACAAAACACAAAAAAAAATTGGTTTTCAAGAAAAATTCATTTTTTATGAATAAGATGATCTTAAATTAAATTTATGAATAAAAATAATAATTATATGAATTTAAATTCATATATATATATAATCTATAAATTTTATTTTAATCATTAATCAGTATGGAATATTTTAATTAATTAAAATGGAAATAGATTATGCATTGAAAAAAAAGTTTTCTGAAAAAAAACATTTTTAAGCATAAAAATAAACTTATAACAAAATCAAGTATATTGTTGATTCTTATATATTTAATTATATTATATATAATTAAAGGATTATTATTTTAATTTCATATCAAATTAAATTCATAATGGTGCTTTTCAATGAAAAGAAATGATGGTATTATAAAAATAAGTATTTTTCGCTATTGACTAAAAAATCAATCATTTTAGAAAAATCCCAAAATTACACCCTAAGATAATTTTGATATTTTTATTTAAAAAATTATATCCTTTTTATCTAATACAATTTATAAAAATTTTAAAAATTAATTATAATATTCACTCACAAAAAATAATAAAAATCATTTTTGAAGAAAACATATTTTTGAAGCATAATATGAATTTACTAAAAATTAAGTGCTTATTTACTAATAATTAATCAATAAATTTTCATTTATTAGTACCCTTATATGTATATTTCATAATTTTGTGACTTCTATTCATATCTTCCAATTCAACGGCTAGATTATATCGACCATATTAAAATAATAATATTTTATGGTTCATTTAATCTCAGTGTTGCATGTTTTATATGCTATAAAACATAGTTTTATTTTAAAACTAGGGGTGTTAAAACTCCTCTAAAACAAGGTAGTTAAACTCATGATTTTATTGTTCCATCTCATCAGCAAACTCGGTACACTCGTGGTAAACTTTTGGGTAAACTCATAGACTCAGTAAAAACTCAACGGGCTCACTAAGTATACTCGTAAGGTAGACTCATAATTTTTAAAACCATGATACCAACCATTCATTTGGTTCCATGTTTTAAATACGTTTTTATTCTTTTTCCATTTGGTTTTTAGCTTTTTGCTTTTTATTTTTTACCTCCGTAACTATTTTTAACCTGCTTATTTTATATCATATTAAAAATATAAGGTAACCCCTCTTACCAAATTCTGATGTCCAAAAATTAAATTTATGCTCCATATAATTAAATTCAATTTTAAAATAACAAAAAATTAACTTTAAAATTAAAACATTTAAGCATATATAAAAAAATTGTAAAAAAATGTTGTTTTCTTCATTAAGTGTTTTAATCTTATTTAGTATTGATTTCCAATTGAATGAGTGTTAATCTATATATATATATATATATATTTATTTATTTATTTAAAAATTATATTTTATTTTTTCATAATAGATTAATTCATTTGATTAGATAAAAATTATACAATATTAATAAAATAATTCATTAAAAATAACAGTTTTACCATTATTGTGATAATTAACTTTAATCCTAGTAATTATACTTTTATTCCTAAAATGAAATTGTAATTATTAAATAATATATACATGGTGATCTAAAATATCAAATAATTTTTTTATATTTAATTTCTATAAGTGATGAAAAATAGTTTTTAATATAAGCGAATAAAAATAGTTTTTAGAGTAAAATAATACTTAAGTTTCCAAAACGTTAAACATGGGTTTTATAAATTCAACATAGTATGTTTAAATGAATTATTTTAAATTATATATATATCTGTGTGTGTGTGTGTGTGTGTTTTTTTTTTTAAACCTTTTAATTCATTCTTTTATTATGATAATGTTATAAAAGTGAAAGTATTAGAAAACTTGGTATTTTTTCACTAATCGCCTAAAACTCAATTATTTTATAACAAACTCAAAAATTCAACATAAGTTAATATTGAAATTCTGAATTAAAAAATTTAGTTAATTTTTCAAAATCAAATTTCTAGAATTTATAAATTTTTCTTTTAAATGAAAATACATTATATAAAGAAAAATTGAATTTATTGAAAAATTCTCTTTTAAAAAATTAAGTGCTCTTAATATTATTTTGTATAAATTTATAATTTAATATAATATTTTTATTTAATATTGGTTTTATTATTCTGAAATTTTCTTAATAAAATTCATATAATATTTCATGACTCATTTTAGTTCGGTGTTGCATGTGAAATAAGTTGTTGAACACATTAGATTTATTTAAAGGAAAAATATATAATAAAATATTGGGGGCATTACATTCCCCAAAAATAAAATGTGTCTTTTCAATTTAAATTATCAATTACTAATGAAATAATCTAAGGGATCTATAAAAAATACAATCTATATTTTCTACTGAGATTACACCCTCACAATCTTAGTTACTAAGAGACTCATCATTTCATTCATAATATACATGTATTGAGATTTTTTCTTTATCTCAACAACACAAATTGAATATGATTTATTATTTGGTTATAGAAGTTTCTAGTGACAAAACTTTCATAGATTCATTTTTATGATTCAATTTCCAAACAAATACTAAAACCAAAAGGATTATGATAATATCTAATAAAATCAAAGAAAATGATCACATAAATATTAAAACTCAATCATAAGATATCTTCTTCAATGACGCCTTCAATTCAAATTATGATACTTTTATTTCAAATATGACATAATTGGATTATATTATCACACCTTTAGTTTATCTTTGGTCATCCATGGTTGTATTCCTAATAGGTTTTCAAACTTAACTCATCCTCAAATTCCAATATATTTAAATCCTTCATAATGGTTCGTAAATAAAATCTGAATCAACAAAGAATATTCCACTAGAATATATAGTTAGGTGTTAAGTCTCCATACCACTCATCAGGTAATAATTGAAGATCAAGTTAATACTCAACTATCCTTTTTCGTGTTGATTACCCCTAGGTTTATTTGTGACACAATCGTATCCACTTTTTAGTATCCTGATGGGAATATAATTTCTAGGAAACCACATAATCTCTACTTTAAAAAAACTTCAGGATGTTTTCTTATACTTAAAATTATATTTAGGGATTTCAGTAAAGTTATATTATCATAATTTCTGGAAATAACTAAACTAATCCTCAAAAATAATTAAACTAATCCTCAAAATTAACTAAACCCTACTCTGATACCAACTATAGAAACCCAAACCCACACTCCTGGGTCCAATAATAAAAAAATTAAGTAAATAATGTGTTTTATATAAATTTAGATGAACCAAGATAAATATATCTTTATTTTATATCATTTCCAAAACGTAGACGTTACATCACACAATAATCTCATAAATATAAAGAATAGAAGGTTTAGTGTATTTCAGGATCAGCTACATAAGAAATTTATTTTACAACACTTGTGAACATTTCACTATAAATAAGTTACACTATACTACCTTATAGACTCCAAATAGGTAATAATCATCTTTATAACATGTGAAATGGAGACATAAGAAATGTTTGAGTTCAAATTCTCTACAAGGGAAACTTTTCAACATGCTATGAAGGGTTAGATCATAAGAATATGAGAAAACATGAGTGGAAGAAATATCTTATTAAAAATGACATGGAATAATAATATTTTTCCATGATTCATGATAGAATTACATGAAATATAAAATAAACAAACATATACTGTGGAAAAACAGTGTGTAAACATGGGATAATAAACATGATCCTTAGTGAATAATCATAGGCATATGGAATGGAAATTTAAAACTCCCTTGAATCATAAAACAATAAAGAAATTTTTCAAAAACATAAGCATAGGGTATCATAATATTTTGGGAATATATAATAAGGACCACCCTTTATATTATGAGTATAATCCAATAAGGCTCACCTATTATGATGTGAGTGTAATCTAAGAAGGATCTCCCTTTTTGTTCTAAATGTAATCCAAGAAGGCTCACCCTTTATGTTGTGAGTGTAATCTAAGAAGGATCACCCTTTATGTTGTGTGTGTAATCTAAGAAGGCTCACCATTTGTGTTATAATCATAATGAAATAAGTCTCACCCTTTATGTTGTGAGCATAATCTAAGAAGGTTCACCCGTTATGTTGTGAAAAAATCCAAGTACGTATATGCTTCATTATCTCATGATATATAAAACCTTAACCATTTCATTGAGTAGTAATATATGACCCCTCCCATTAATAATTCATATATATTTGTTTCACTTTAAAATAATCATTCATCACATCATAAATAACTCATGGAAATAAAAATGGGTTTTGAAACATTTCTATATGGTATCACGAAAATTGGCCTCTATAATGTAAATAGTTAATACCCAAAATTAAATTACCCCAAAATATTATTTATATATATATAAATTTAGAGGGTTGATCATGAAAAATAATTTCCAAGAAAATAAAACCTTTAGAGATAAATGGAAAAATATAAGTGAAATGGTAAAATATTTTTTAGAAAATGATTTAACTTCGGTATAAAAGATGAAGTTACGGTCACTTTGATAAGTAATTTTTAAAAAGGTAAAGTAAAAAATTTTAAAATCATTTACTTGTAAAATTAAATTTCAATTATTGAGCTTTGAAAAAGACATAAATATTTCAAAAAGGTGATTCAAAAACATTTTGAAAACTATTAATTTTAAAAAGAATATTCAATAATAAATCTTTTAAATAACATATAGTATTTCTAAAGAGAATATGGAGTGGGAGATAAAATGTTTTATTTTTAAAGGATATAAATATTTTTTTAATATTTTGATACACCTTTTTTAAAACCCACTTTTTAAAAAGAGGCAGAAAACTTTCCTTTGAAAAGTGGTAATGGAAAATAGGAAGATCACATGAGTAAACACATATTTGGATTTCAAAATAATAATGGAAAACATTTTTGGTAATAATGAACATAGAAATATTAGGAAACTATATTTAAATAATTTGAGAATTTTTCTTAAAAACATTTCACTTTTATTAATAATAAATTCCCCAATAAAGCATCTTTGAGTTAAAAAAATCATTTTCCCCATAGAAAAAAAAGATTAAATTTCATATGAAATATGAAATATAATGATGTATTAATATTTGAAGAATTATTCTCAAGGAATAATATTTTAACTCAAATAAAGGAAACATGAGTTAACTAAATCCCATAAGAATATCATAATTCTTAAATTAAGAGTCATTTAGAAGAGATTTTATGTTGTATAAATGTAAATCAACTAAAAAATAAAGATAGAAAATAATATATAATAAAATTAAAGAGTATAATTTACCAAACTTATATGAAATAAGTTCAAGAATGATAATTATAACTCAATTAAAAATAATTGAGTTAAAAATGACCCTTATATTGTTATTATATTTTGAATCAAAAATACAAGAATAATATAATATGAGATGGATTTTTAAATACCTTAGATTTTATGAAAATATGATAAAATAAATCTCTGGCCAATATATACATCACAAAAAGGAAACAAATTATGAGTATGCATCAAATCTCAAGAAATAAAAATTTAGTTGTAAAAACCCTTACAGCTTAAGAATCAATTTAATAAAAATAACTTGAAAAAGTGAGCTTGAAAGTGAAATTAAGAAACCATGAATAAAATTTAATTCATGATATTATATCTCCAATAGTTAATATACACACCATTTAAATGAAATTAGGTGCTTAAACAAAACATGTCTCAAAGAAAGGAAATTGTGACGAAACACCCTTACCTTATGTCCTAATTTTCTCTGCACATGTGACTAACTTCCTAAAAAAATAAATTTAAATTTATTACAAACTTCATTAATATAATTTTCCATATATATTTAATTTTATAAGGTCTATTTATTATCATATTTTATATATTTATTAAATATTTTTCCTTTATGACGGTTACTTGAGGTGGTTCGATAAATTTCTCTAAAACTTACTCAGTATATTGTTCAGGGTCAGATGTGTTATAAAATAGCTTCATAAACTATTGAATTATAGATTATTAATTATTTAATATTACATTAGTAAAAAAATTATATAGTTTCATAGTTTTTTCCAAAAATGGACTCAAATAAAGAAAGGTGACTCAATATGTTCATTTAAGGCAGTTAAGTTTACTATGATCGTATATTATTAATATCACTTATAGATTGTCCAATATTATCTATAAATAATATAAATAGTGCCATAAATATTCTTTTTATGCATTAAATATATTTTTAAAGTTGTTCATTTTAGGTGGTAATGTAAAATGAAATAGGGCATTCAGTGGAGGTGGTAGTTCGCATATACACACACATGACACTCATATTTCATAGAATAGGAGGGAGGTATAAAATAAAATAATTTATCAGTTATTAATCTTAATAATGTTATAAATATTATATTTTTTCATTTAATAACTTTTTTAACCATTCATGTAGTGATGTTATGAAAAATAGAATGTGTCGTTCATGGAGGTGGTAGTTCACATGTACGCATAATTACATATTTATTTTCTAAATGGTTTTGGATGAAGGTCGAAAATTTATATTTCATTGGTATAATAAAATTTAAGAATATTAATATTAATTTTGATATCATATTTTCATGGATATAAAATATTTTAGGGGGTGAAAGAAGGACAGAACTAAGAGATCTTGGTTGAGAACACTACCATTCCCTTTGAATGTTCTCCCTTGGGTAACATCATAAGCCTATTTATCTTGGTGTTTTAGTAATAAAAAGTCTTATTATACATGGGGAGATATTTTAGTAAATACTAGGGTAGATTTTTTGTCAATATAAATTTTTTTAATGGTTATAGAAATGTGTTGGAAGTGATCTCCTTTTATAAGTGAAGAAAATGGAATTTTCATTTATTTATTTATTTGACGGGTAGGGGGAAGACCCCCATTAATTTTATTAAACCAGACAACCCTCTTGTTTTTCTAAGTATAGATACCCCATTACATGTTTCATAAACCTATTAGGCATGAAATCCCAAGACAACAACCCCTAAGGTCCAAACTCGAAGGTCCAAACAACCTGAAGGCCCAAACCCCATAGGGTTAATACCAGCATGGTCGGATGTCCAGTGATCCAATAGGTCCACCCACCTTCCTAAAATTCAATTAGGGATACCACCCAATGGCCAATTTTTTCACCCTCATCCACCTAATGTGGAGTTGATACCACTATTTCTTTTATCTACTCTTGCACCAGACATCGCCTGTAAGGCCTGTCTGCCCCACACAGGCGATCGTCCCTTGAAGATCATCACCACCCATGTCACTGGAGTCTTCTCGTACATATTTGATGTAAATATTAGGAATTAAACCTCTTGATTAATTCCTTATCTACTAATATCAGAGTCCAATAACCCCATTAACCCTAACCGACAATGCACCGCTCTACCGCCCTGTGCTCCACGCACTCTTCTTGTAGTCCCTCAAATGGGAGAAGAACATCACCTTCCCAAATTTGGGGAAAATATTTATGCATCTAGGATTTGATCCCTGGACACCTAGTGTAGTTCCATGGACTGATTACCACTATCTACGGATATGGCCACACATAATTACTCATTAATTCACAATAATGTTATGGAACTATTTTTAGGTAATTATCTTAAAATAGAAAATAATTGATTATATGAAGAGTTTGAAACATGTTAAGGTATATAATATTATCAAAAATTCATTTGGTTTCATGTTTCAAATATGTTTTTAGTCTTTTACAATTATTTTTTATCTAATACTTTTTTGGTTGTTACCTTGGTAATTAGTTTTCACCTAAGTAATTTATATCTTATTAAAAATATATGGTAAACCCTCTTTCCAAATTTTGATGTCCTGAACCTAAATTTAAACTCTATATAATCTAGTTATTTTTCAAAATAACAAAAAAATAAACTTTTAAATTAAAACATTTAATATATAGAAAAAAATGTAGAAAAATAATGTTTTTTACTATTAAGTGTTCTTAATATTATTTAGTATTGATTACCAATTGAATCAAGGTTAATATATTTATATATAGGTTTAAATTTTATATTAGATTCATTTTTAAGATGATATTAATTTATTTTATTAGATAAAAATTAAATAATGTTAATAAAACAAATCTTTGAAAATAATTGTTTTACAATTATTACGGTAATTAAATTTAATAATAGTAGTCATACTTTGACACCTAAAAATGAAATTAAAATTATTAAATAATATAAAAAATTATTATTAAAAGTATGAAATCCATTTTTTTATATTTAATTTATATAAGTTATGAAAGTCAATTTTTAATATAAGTGAATAAAAACAATTTTTAGAGTAAGATATTACCTAAGTTTCCAAAACATTAAACATGGGTTTTATAAATTTAATATATTATTTTAAAATGATTTTTTTTAATTTTTAAATATATATTTTTTTTAAAAATGTTTCAAAAACTTTTAAGTAAGTCTTGTATTATGATAATGTCATAAAAGTGGCGATATTAAAAAATCGTTATTTTTTCACTATTCACCTAAAAATAAATTATTTTAAAAAAATATCAAAAATTCACCCTAACCTAATATTGACATGATGAATTAAAAAAGGTTTTACCTCAAAATTTTAATTATAAATTACTAATGAAATAAGCTAAGAATGCACAAGAAACTCAATATATGTTTTTTTCTGATATATAAACCTCACATTCTTATATACTAAGAGACTCATCATTTTCAGTATAATAAGAATGTATTTAGATTTTTACTATCATAGTAAATTTTACCAAATATGCTTCTTTAGTTGGTTATCATAGTTTTTAGTGAAATACCTTTCATAGATTCATTTTAATGATCCCATTTACAATCAAAAACTGAAACTAAATTGGTTATGATAATATCCAATAAAATCAAATTAAATGATAATATAAAAATGAAAAATCAATCCTAATATATATTCCCTAATGACACCTTTATTTTAACCTGTGATACTTTCATATCAACAATGGAAAAATTGGATCAACCTATTACACCTTTAGTTTATCCTAAGTTATCTATGGTCATATTCCTATTAGGTTTTCTAACCAAATAATCCTCCAATTCCAATATATTTAAATCCTTCATAATGGTTCATAAATAGAGTGTGAATCACAAAATAATATCCCCCATAAGTTTCTAGTTTGGTGTTCCATATTAATCTAACTCATTATACACCGAGTGAAAATCAATTTTACACTCAACTAGCCTTTTCAGGGTGATTACCCCTAGGTTTATATATGTCATAGTTGCATCCACTTATCAGTATCCAAATATGTATGTAATTTCTATAGAACAACCTAATCTCTACTTTACCAAAACTTTGGGATGTTATCATATACTTAGACTTATCTATACAGTTTTCACTAAAGTTATATTATCTGAATACCCAAAAAGAACTAAACTAATCCTTAAAATAAATAAAATAATCCTCAAAAATAACTAAACCCTACTTTGATACCAACTATAGAAACCCAGACATGCACTCCCAGGTCCAGTGATGAAAACACCTTCCTTACACACTACTTTGATACAAAGTGAGATAACCTAAGATAAAAATATCTTTATTTTACATCATTTCCATAACTTAATTATAACGACCCAAAATTTTATTAATATTACTATTGATATAATTAAATGTATTATTATGTAAAATGGTTATAAAAAACATACGCAATTCCTTGGTTTTATGTTTTTGGATTTTAAAATAACGATAGGAATTGTTATTGTTGCTAATATAGTTGTTCAACAGTGATCACATTATTAGTATAAATATAGGGATTTAACAAATCCAATTTACTCAGACAAAGGAAGTGATGGACTCATCCACTAGAATTACTCCTTATGAATCCCATTTTTCAGAGCTTGTAAAGGAGTTAGCATCACTGGGCTTCTCTCATGACCAAGCCCAAGCTAAGCTTCAAAATTTTAAGCTTAAACAAAACCGCCTATGGGAGAAATTGAAGTTAATAGAGATTACCACTCGAGAAATTTTATCCAAGCCTCCCAAAGAGTCTATCACAATCTCACACCTTACACTTAGGTATTATTCAGGTGTTATAAGGGGTTATGTAACAAGACACAAGCACTATGATTATGTGCTTTATTTTTTGTATAAAGAATAAACATTCGTTGTTAAATTGTAAATGGTTTTTAAAGAACAAATAGTATTTTTAGTTAATATTCAATTAATAAATCTATTTTGATGAATTAATGGATTTTTTAATTAAACAATATTTTAATAAAATATTATTACTAAATCAATTTTCATTAAATATAATTTATTGTATAATTTTTATGAATACAATTGTAATTTTTATTAACGTTTGAAAACTGTTTTTGTCAAAACCCATGAATTTTCAATAAATGTTGGTTTTTATTTTAAAAGTGAAAATTCACATATTTAGAAAATTATTTAGATAAAATTAATATCATTTTTTGATTTGGGACATTGAAATTATCTAATGGTGAATTTTTCATAATTTTCTGAGACAGTCGAATTTTTGGGTAAAAAAATAAATACTATTTAAATATATAATGTGTTTTATGAAATCATAATGACAAAATAGTGTTGTAATAAAATAATGTAAATTATTTTTTCTGACAATATATGTTTTACCTTTAAAATAATGTGATTTTAAATTTTTTTTATTAATTTTATGGTGCCTTAGTGGACCCTCCAAGACTTACAAAATATTTTAACTTCTTAAAATGATTTCCTTTAGAGTGTGACTCACCTCCACATAATAAAGCCTAATATTTTAATAAGTTTGTAAATTGTCCTTATAAAATAATTTTTTCCTCTCAAATTTGGCAAAATCTATGGGTAAAAACCATGGGATGGTTTGTGATTTTTATTAGTTTAATGTGTAGTGTCCAAAACCTAGATAATAAAGAATTCACTCTCCTTTCCTATATAAACCCACTAAATCTCCCACTTATATTCACTAAAAACCATTTTATCACTTCCATAATCTACCCAACTCTCTCTATAATCCCTCCAATTCACCAAAATCTCTCAATAAGCCCCTGCTCAATCTCTTGAAGTCACACGCTTCGAAGTAAGGGATCCTCACTTTCCTTCCTTCCTTATTTATGTCCAAGTTTCCTTATATTGTTATACCCTTTTATTTTCAAGTAAAAATGTTGGGGTATGATTTATCACATTCCATATACTTCCCTCCTTATTTTTGAATTATTATAGACCCCTTTTTCTCTCATTAATGCCTCCCATGTACACCGGTTGCCATGCCGAAATTCCGTAAGGGATTTCTCTCTCCTCATTTACATTTAAGGAATTATTTTATATTATTCATCTAAATTCCATTAAATATGTTAGGATATTATGTTCCATGACCCCTTTACTTTATATTTAATGTATAAATGATGAGATACCCCTTTATTTCTCATCAACCCATTTTACGATTTCTATTTGATGTTGTTATGCTACCGAAGTTGCACCAAAATTTCCCATGCCAAAATCATCGTGTAAGTGGATACCATACTCATTTATATATCAAGGGTATTCACATGAACATGTAATTGTTGATTTAGAACTTAAATTTATGTATTATATATCTCTTCTTCATGTAATAAATTATGATTTTCAATTAATCCATGTTGTATGATCTATGTGGCACACACTTATGCATGAAATGAAATAATTAAGAAGGGTGTGCCCTGATAGCCCTCCAATGATTTGGGTAAAGTTTAGCATCATGATACGTCATGTGAAATGAGGGTTTAATCATGATAATTCAAGTTCAATGAGGTTTTACTCATGCTCCATGCATATTGAGCCTTGGCTCATGCTAATATCATGTTAAATGTTGTTGCCACATCTCCATGTTATGATAATCATGCTATATCATTCCTTTATGTTCATGTTTCTATTATGATCCATTGATATTCCTATTGTATAACATGTATTGTATTCTTCATTTTTTTCCTTTTTTACTCCCTTAATGGGATTTATATCTCACCCTTTTTTTATATATGTCTTAGGGTTATCTCATTCAATGCTAAGTACGAAGGAATGTTGTCATCATGTAAAAGAAGTTTTAAATAAATATGTTGTATTTTATGTTCTAAGTTGTTATGTAATGTTCCTAATTTCCCAAGACATTATACCTCTAAATCCTCTGCATCATCTTAAGTGAAATTTTATGTAATAAATCATGTTTAAGTGTGTAATAAAGATCAGGGTTGTTATAGTTGTTATCAAAGGATATGTTTAGTTGTTTTTTTCATTAGGATTAGAAAACCCTAGTGAAAGCCATAGAGATAAGAAAAAGTATAATAAAAACATCCCTAAATTTTTTTTAGTATTAATTAAGTGGTTTATCAAGAAAATTCATCCCTATCTGGATACGAACAAGTAGAGGTGGCTCTGGCACAGATGTATCTATGGGTAAAACCCAAAAACACCACTTTGAGCTAGACTCGAATGAAAATAGGTGCATAAAAATGGGCCTTACTTTACTCTTGGTTCAACACTCCTAGGTTATATACTTTGGTAAATTCATAAGCTTAGTATGAACCATTATTACGAGAATAAAAAAAATTCCCTTAAGAATACATGTTGGGAAGTAGATCATGGATAACATAGATTGAAGACTATAAATTCATAAGTTAAGGAAATAAATTTATAAGTTATCCCTTTTTTGTCTTTGTATTCCCTTTATGTGTTACCCATAACTTTCCTTTTATTCCATCCAATGTCCGATAATAGGAGGACCCGGGCTAACAACCAATGCGAAGATCAATATGATGACTGTTTTAATGAGATTCCCAATATTATGGGAGTGGGAATCGTAAACTTTGTCATGATACTCTCATATTTGACTCAAGTTTTAAATAGAAACATGGTTCAAGAGGAACGCCCCCCCCCCCCCACCCTAATAAAGAACAAGACACAATCAAAAGATTCATGAGAAAAATGCCTCTTACTTTTAATGGATCATATGATCCATAAATCGCCAAACAATGGATCAACTCCATTGAGAAGATCTTCTAAATCCTTCAATGATTTGAACAAGAGAAGGTTATTCTGGTTTCTTATCATATGGAAGGTGAAGTTAATCAATGGTGTAAATTGATCAAAAATATGAAGCCTGAGGAAGATAATGAAGCATTGGATGGAAGGATTTCAGGAAGATGTTTTTCGATAAATATTTTCCTCGCATCCTTAGAATTAAGATGGAAAGGTACTTCCTTTCCCTCAAGAAAAAAAGATGAATAATACATCAGAGAATACTAGTAAAACTTCACAAGGCTTGCACGATACACCTCTATCTTTGTAGTTACCCTGGAATGCAAGGTTGACTTCTTATTTGGTGGGATAAAACCTAGTCTATGGAAATCCCTAGAGATCCTTGAATTTGATAGCTATGAGGAGATTGTTTGATGTGCCATAAAAGTAAAAATTGAGATTGTATAATATTAGGGGTATCATAGGGATAAGAAGTGGGAATTGGACTTTAATTCTGGTAGTTTTATGGATAAATACAATGGTTCTAAGAAATTCTAGCACCCCACTTGACAGGGGTGCGGAAAGAAGCACCCCATAAATTTCTTGAAGGGGACAAGGAAATTCTTTAGGTGTGGAAGAGAAGGTAACTTGGCCATTAACTACTGACAAGAAAAATTTGTTGCTATGACAGAGGAGAGGAATGCTCCATTTGACCCTCAATGCATTTTTCATTTCTTCAACTGCAAATAACCAGGGAACTTTGAAAACCATTGCACTAAGACAAGGGTTTTCAGAGGCAACCAACAACCTCCAAAGCAGCAAGGGGCAGTTTATTCCATCACTACCACCAAAGTGAACACCAAAAATGAAGTGGTGACAGGTATTCTAGTTATTCATTCAATAATAGAGAACATACTTTTTTATTCTGGTTCTATTCTTTCTTTTATATCCCAAAAGTTTAGAAGAACAATTCCAACACCACCACAAATCATAGAAGTAAAGATGTCAGTGAGAATGGAAATGGGGAAATTATTACATCCTGTGAATATAACTCCTCCTCTGTTAAAATTTGTGTAACGAACCTCGTCATACTCCCTCTGGTGTAATTTTATGAAATTCTTGGAATTGATTGGATTTATCTATATAGAGCAAACATAAATTTTTGTGAGAGGGAAATCACTCCCCATATGGAGAATCGACCCCTGATTATGTACATGTGCAAGGAGGAGGATGAATCTTCTTTATCACCTTCATCTCAAGAGTGGATATTACTGCCCTATGATCATGTGTATCTTACTCAAATGATTGAGTCTAAGGGAGAAACCATCCTTAATTACATGCTTATTGTGAGGGAATTTGTTGAGGTGTTTCCTGAGGAATTATCTGGTCTTCCTCCAAGAAGAGATGTTGAATTATCCATTGATCTTATACCTGAGGCATTAACAATATCCGAGACTCCATATAGAATGGCTGTTGTGGAGCTTGATGAGCTAAATAGACAACTGCAAGAGAATCTGGATAAAGGTTTTATATGCTTAAGTGCTTCACCAGGGGTTGCACCAGTCCTCTTCTTCAAGAAGAAGGATGGTTCAATGCAGCTTTTCATTGATTATTGTGAGCTAAACAAAATAACGATAAAGAATAGGTATCCTCTACCATGAATTGATGAATTTTTTGGACATCTATATGGATCACAATACTTCTCCAAGGTAGATCTTTGGTCAAGATATTACCAATTATGGGTGAAGAAAGAGGATATCCCCAAGAATTCTTTTCATACAAGGTGTGGTCACTATGAAGTCATATTAAATCTTTTTGGACTCACTAATGCTCTAGAAGTATTACTGGACTTGATGAATAGATTCTTTAGAGATTACCTCAACAAATTTTTGGTTGTCTTTATAGACGATATTCTAATATACTTCAAAACCAAGGAAGATTGTGAGGATAATATAAGAACTGTACTAGAGATCTTGCGAAAGGAGAATATCTATGAAAAGTACATAAAGTGTGAGTTATGGTTAAAGGAGGTCTCATTCTTGGGTCATATCATCACAGTCAATGGGATATCTATGGATCCCTCGAAGACAAATTCAATTGAGGGATATCCAAGGCCAACATCGATGACGAATATCCATAGCTTCTTGGGGTTAGCTGGATATTATCACCAATTTGTGATAAATTTATCACGATTTTAAAACCCTCTTACCAAGCTAAATCATAAGGGACTAAAGTTTTCTTAGAGTGATTAATGTGAAGAGAGCTTCAAGGAGTTGAAAAGGAGTCTTATCATTGCGCCCGTTCTCACACTACCCATAAGTGGAGAACTTTTTGTGGTATTTAGTGATGCTTAAAAAAGTTATTAGTTTGTGTGTTGATGAAAAATTACAAAGTCATTACCTATGCTTTAAGGAAATTAAAATTTCATGAGAAAAATTATCCAACACATGATCTGGAGTTGGATTTAGTAATCTGCACTTCAAAAATTTGGTGACATTACCTATTATGGGAGACGTGTGAAATATATATAGATCACAAAAGCCTCAAGTATATATTCATAAAAAAAGATATGAATATGTTGCAATGAAGATGGTTATAGCTGATCAAAGACTATGACTTCTCAATTCACTACCATCTGGGGAAAGCGAACAATGTGTCAGATGATCTAAGTAGAAAGGATCCAACAACTCATTCATTGGTGATAATTGAAAAGGATCCAATATTATTAGATTTTATGAAGATGGACATGGGAATCATAAAAAATGGAACATCATCAATCCTTTCAAAAATTATTTCTCAACCGTCTCTTTTGGAAATTTTAATGGATACTCAAAAGGATGATGTGGGAATTCAGAAGAAAGTAGAAACTATCAGAAAAGGAAAATCCTTGGAGTTCAATGTTAATGAATAAATAATTTTGAGACTTGGGAAAATATTGTGTGTTTCATAAAATTTGGAGTTAAAGAATAAATCTTTTGATGATGCACATAGTTCTAATTTCTTCATTCACCCAAGAAACGCAAAGATGTATCGAGATATTCGAAAGCATTATTGGTGGGATAACATGAAGAAGGATATCATTGAGTATACATCAAAGTGACTGGTATTTCAGCAAGTGAAGGCTGAGAGGCAGAATTCTAAGGGGATGATGCAACCATTACCCATACTAACATGGAAATGGGAGAACATAACCATGGACTAATTCACCGGACTTCCGAAGACATCCAAAGGAAAAAATCCTATCTGGGTTGTTATGATCGTCTTACAAAGACTGAACACTTCATTGAAATTCAATAGGATTTCTCATTGGATCATCTAGCACAGATATACATTAGATAAGTGGTGAGGTTTCATGGAGTATCACTATCGATTGTATCTAATCAATATCCAAGATTCACCTCTAAGTTCTAGAATAGTCTCCAACACGCTCTGAATACTGATTTGAATTTTAGTATGGATTATCATACTAAAACTGATGGCCAATCTGAGAAGACTATCCAAACACTTGAAGACATGTTGAGAGCATGCTCAATAGACTTCAAAGGAGGATGGGATCAATTTCTTCCTCTGGTTGAGTTCTCTTAAAATAATAGTTTCTATTCAATCATCCAAATGGATCCTTATGATGCCCTTTATGTAAATATGTGTAGAACACTGGAATGTTGGGATGAAGTTGGGGAGTGAAAACTCCTAAGTCCAGAAATGGTCGAAGAAATGGTCGAAGAAATGGTGGAGAAGGTTAAGACCATCCAACAGCACATTAAAGTTGCTCAGATTCAATAAAATATCTATGTTGATAATCATTGAAGAGACCTAGATATTGATGTTGGAGACATGGTATTCATCCACATATCACTGTGGAAGAGAGTTATGAGATTTGGGAATAAGTTAAAGCTCAGTACAAGGTATATCAGCCCTTTTGTGATACTTGATTGCATTGGAGCAATGGATTATCGACTAGCACTCCCACTGAACCTATCTCAAGTACATGATGTATTCCATGTATCAATCTTGAGGAAGTACATACCTGACCCATCACATGTACTCAATCTAGAGGTGGTACCATTGGATAAATACCTCTCCTATGAAGAGAATATGGTGAAGATCTTAGATTATGGGGAAAAAGTTCTATGAAATAAGACAATGCCCCTTGTTAAGGTGTTGTGATGAAACCACAAGTTTGAAGAAGAAACATGGGAATCGGAGGAAGTGATGAAGTAGAGTTACCCTCATCTATTTTAGTGTAGCAAAAGTAAATTTCGAGGGTGAAATTTCTTAAGGGGGGAAGATTGTAACGATCCAAACGTTTATTAATATTACTCTTGATCTAATTAAATTTCTTATTATGTAAAATGGTTATATAAAACATATTCAATTAATTGGTTTTATTTTTTTGGATTATAAAGTACCATTAATAATTATTACCATTGCTAATATAGTCATTGAACAGTGATCACGTGATTAGTATAAATATAGGGCTTTAACAAATCCAATTTACTCAGATAAAGGAAGTGATGGCATCATCCAGTAGAATTGATCCTTATGAAGCCCATTTTTCTGAGCTTGTAAAGGAGGTAGTTTCATTGGGTTTCACTCTTGACCAATCCCAAGCCGATCTTCAACATGTTAAGCTTGAACGGAACCACCTATGGGAGAAGTGGAAGTTAATAGAGATTACCACCCGAGAGATGTTATCTGAGCCGCCCCAAGAGTCTATCACCATCGCACACCTTACCTTTAGATATTATGTGGGTGTTATAAGGGGTTATGTAACAATACCCTAACACTGTGATTATGTGCTTTATTTTTTGTATAAATAATATACATTCATTGTTACTTTGTAAATGGGTTTTTAAGAACAAATAGTATTTTTAGTTAATATTCAATTACGAAATCTATTTTGATGAATTAATGGATTTTTTAATTAAATATTATTTTAATAAAATATTATTAATAAATCATTTTTTATTAAATATAAATGAATGTATCATTTTTATGAATACAATTGTAATTTTTATTAAGGTTTGAAAACTGTTTTGGTCAAAACCCATGAATTTTCAGTAAATGTCAGTTTGTATTTTAAAAGTAAAAATTCACATATTTAGAAAATCATTTAGATAAAATGAATATCATTTTTTTATTCAGGACATCAAAATTATATAATGGTGAATTTTTCATAATTTTCTGAGACAGACGAATTTTTGGGTAAAAAATTAAATATTGTTTAAATAAATAATGTGTTTTATGGCATCATGATGACTCAATAGTGATGTAATAAAATATTATAAAATTTATTTTTGGCCAATTTATATTTTAACTTTAAAATAATGTGATTTATATTTTTTTGATTGATTTTAGGGTGCCTTAGTGGACCCTCTAGAACTTATAAAATATTTTAAATTTTTAAATTGATTTCCTTGAGAGTGTGATTCAACTCCACATAATCAAGCCTAATATTTTAATAATTTAGTTCATTTGACTTATAAAATAATTTTTTCCACTACACTTTTTAAAAAAACATGGGAAAAACCATGGGATGGTTTGTGGTTTGGGTTAGTTTAATGTGTAGTGTCTAAAACCTAGATAATAAATAATTCCCTCTCCTTTCCTATATAAACTCACCCAATATCCCACTTATATTCACTCAAAACCCTTGGAACATGTCCCTACTCTGTCCCCCTCTCTATATAATCCTCTCAAGGCACCCCAATCTCTCAATAATCCCCTCCTCAAGCTCATGAAGTCACACACTTCCAAGTAAGGGATCCTCACTTTCCTTCCATCCTTATTTATGTCTAAGTTTCCTTATATTGTTATTACATTTTATTTTCAATTAAAAATGTTGGGGTATGATTTATCAAATCCCATATACTTTCCTACTTTTGTTTTAATTATGAAATACCCATTTCTCTCTCATTAATTCCTCCCATGTACACCTGTTACCACGCTGAAATTCTGTAAAGGATTTCTCTCTCCTTATTTACATTCAAGCAATTCTCTTATATTATGAATTTATATTCCATTACATATATTGGGATATTATTTTCCATGACCCCCTTACTGTAAATTTCATGTATAAATTATGAGATACCCCTTTATCTCTCATAAACCCATTTTATGATTTCTATTTGACATCGTTATGCTGCCAAAGTTACACCAAAATTTCCCATGCCAAAAATCATCGTGTAAGTGAATACCATACCCATTTATTTATAAAGGGTATTCACATTGACTCACATGTACTTATTGATTGAGAAATTACATTTATGTATTCCACATATCTTATTCGTGGAATAATTATGATGTTTAATGAATCCATGTTGCATGATCTATGTGGCACACACTTATACATGAAATGAAATGATTAAGAAGGGTGTGCCCAAATAGCACTCCAATGCATTGGGTAAAGGTTAGTATCATGATACATCATTTTAAATGAGGGTTTACTCATGCTAATTCAAGTGAAATTAGGGTTTACTCATGCTCCATTTCCAATGATCCTTGTATCATGCTAATATCATGTTAAATATTTTTGTTATATCTCCACGTTATGATAATCATGTTATATCATGCCTTTATTTTCATGCTTCTCTTATGCTCCATTGATATGCATATTTCATAACATGTATTGTATTACTCATTTTATGCCTTGTTTACTCCCCTGATGGGATTTATATCTCACCCTTTTCTTATGTATGTCCTCAGGTTATCCAATGAAATGCTAAGTACGAAGGAATGTTGTGGTCATGTAAAAGAAGTTTTCAATAAAGATGTTGTCTTTTATGTTCTAAGTTGTTATTTAATGTTATTAATTTCCCAAGACACTAGACCTATCGATCCTAAAATTAATATTAAGTGCAATTTTATGTAATAAATCATGTTTAAGTGTGTAATAAAGAGTAGGGTTGTTATATTAATCATTATATGTCAGAATAATCTAACAAATCCCAAGATTATAAGGTTTAGTTTCTTTGAGGATCAGACACATAAGAAATTTATTTTACAACTCTTGTAAAAATTTATCCATAAATGAGAAAAACTATACTCCCTTATAGACTCCCCACAATTTATACTCATCTTCATAACCTGGGGAATGGAAAAACAAGAAAGGGTTGGTCTTAAACACTCGATGTGGTGAATCTTATCAACATGTAATAAAGGGATAGATCATAACCATGTGAGAAAACATTAGTAGGGTAGAAATATCATATTAAAAAAATATTTAATAATAATAGTTTTCCATAATTCATGATAGAACGACATGAAATCTCAAATAAATAAACATACACCGTAGAAAAAAGTACGAAATCATGAGATAATAAATATGAGCCATGGGGCATAATCATAGGAATATGGAATGGAAATATACATGCCCTTGAAACATAAGAACATGAAATCATCATATTTTGATCACATCCAAGAATTAACACCCTTTATATTATAAGGGTAACTCAAGAAGTCTCACCCTTTATGTTGTGAGTGTAATCCAAGAAGGCACAGAATTTATGTTGTGGGGATAGTTCAAGAAGGATCGCCCTTTATGTTGCGATTCTAATCCAAGAAGGATCTACCTTTATGTTGTGAGTGTAATATAATAAGTCTCACCCTTTATGTTTTTATTTTAATCCAATAAGGCTCACCCTTTATGTTTTTAGTGTAATACAAGAAGGCCCGCCCTTTATGTTGTGAACAAATCAAAGTATCTTTATGCTTCATTGTCTCGTAAGATAAAAAACCTTAACCAATTCATTGGGGGAAAAAAGGATCCCACATATCAATAATTTATACATATGTTTGACACATTAAAAAATAATTAATCACATTATAAGGAACCCATGGAAATAAAATTGGGTGTTATAACATTTTTAGATGGTATCACCAAAATTCACCTATAGAATGTAAATAGTTGATACCCAAAATTAAATCAACCCCAAAAAATATTTTACTTGAAAATTTAGAGGGTGATTCATGAAAAATAATTTCCAGATAAATAAATCCTTTAGATATAAATAGAAAAATGGAATTTAAATCATAAAATATTCCTTAAAAAGTATTTTATCTTTTTTATAAAATATAAATCTATGGACACTTTGAAAATTCATTTTTTAAAATGTTAACTAAAAACTTTTAAAATCATTTACTTTTAAAAAAAACTTTCAATGGTGGTGGCTGGAAAAATACACAAATATTTCAAAGAGGTGATGTGAATTTTTTTTGAAAAAAATTACTTTTAAAAAGACTATATTTGAAAATATATAAAGGATTTATAAAGATAATGTGGAGTAGAAGAAAAAATGTTTGATTTTTAATGGATTAAAAAGCTTTCTAATATTTTGAAATACCTTTTTTGAAAACTCGCATCATAAAAAGAGGTAATAAAGCGTCTATTCGAAAATTGGTAATGGAAAATATGAAGGTCCCATGAGTAAAAACACATTTTTATTCCAAAATAATAAAGGAAAATATTTTTAGGAATAATAAAAATGTAAATGGAGGAAAAACTGGCTTTAAAAAATATAATATTTTTTTTAAAACATTGCACTTCTTTGAAAAATAAATTCATTGAGAAAGAATCTTTGAGTAAAAAAATAATTTTACCTAGATAGAAAATAGGTAATATATTATATGATTTTAAATATAATAATATATTAAACATAGAATAATTATACTCAAGGAATAATATTTTAACTCAATGAAAGGTAATTTGAGTTAAAAAAATCCATTACGAATGTCATAATTTATGAAACAAGCAACATTTAGAAGGGGTTTTATGTTGTATAAATGTAAATATCTATAAAAAATAGAAAATATCACATAATAAATTCAAATTCCCTAATATACCAAACTTATATGAAATAATTTCAAGAAGAAAAATCATAACTCAATGAAAGCTAATTGAGCTCACAAAAACCCTTACATCATCATTATCATTTTAATTAAAAAACTTAAATGGTATTGAATGGTATAGATTTTTAAATTCCTTGTATTTCATAAAAAATTATTATAAAAGAAATAAATTTCCAATATATATACCGAAAAAATGAAACAAGTGATGAAAATACATCATGCCTCAATTAATCTAAATTGAGATATAAAAACCCTTATGGATTACGAAACGTTTTAATAGAAATCCATTAAAAGAGATATATTAAAATTTAACTTTAATTAAAATTAATAAAACATAATTCATGATATTATATATATAATAGACATTATACACACCATTTAAATGAACATATGTGCATAAAAAACATGTCTCAAATAAAGTAAATTGAGACGAAACACCCTAAACTTATGTCTTGATTTGCTCTGCGCATACGTCAAAATTCCTGAAAAATAAAATTAATTTTATTAAAAATTTATTTAAGAAATCTTTCTATCTATATTTCATTTTATAAGGTTTATTTATTATCATATGTTATTTATTTATTAAATAGTTTTTTATAGTAGTTACTTGAGGTGGTCCAGTCAATTTCTCTTAAACTTCCTCACTATATTGACCATGTTCAAATCTGTTGTAAAATAGTTTCATAATATAAAAAAATAATAGGTTTATTTATTTTATTATTCAATTATCAAAAAAAATTATATTTTTAAAGTTTTTCCCAAAATACACTCAAATTAAGAAAGGTGCCTCAATATGTTCATTTAAGGTGGCTAAGTTTACTATGATTGTTTATTATTAATATCACTTATAGAATGTATAATATTATATTTAAATAATATTAATAGTGACATAAATATAATTTTCATATATTAAATACATTTTTAAATTCATCCATTTTAGGAGGTAATGGAAAATAAAATACGACTTTTGGTGGAGGCAGTAGTCCCCACATACACACGGATAACCCTCTCATTTTTTATAGAATGGGAGGGTAGTAGAAAATAAAATAATTTATCATTTAATAATATTAATAATGTCATAAATATTATATTTTTTCATTTAATAAATTTTTTAACCATCCATGTTGGGAGGTTATGAAAAATAGAACATGGTGTTCATGATAGTCCGCACATACGCATGATGGTGTCTTTATTTTCTGAATATTTTTGGAAAAAGGTAGAAAAGTGATACCACATTAGTATAATAATAATTAATAATATTAATAATATAAATTTTATCATAATTTCATAGATATAAAATACTTGGGGGTAAAAGAAGGAAAAAACTAAAAGATCTTAGTTCAAAACATTACCTCTCTCTTTGGATGTTCTCCCTTGGGTAACACCTTAAGACTCCTTAGCTTGATGTTTTAGAATGAACAAGACTTATAGGAAATGGGTATAGAATTAATGAGAGACTAAGGTAGAGTTTTGGTTGAAATAAATCTTTTTAATTGGTGGATAAAGGTGGTGAAGGTGATCTCATTTTATAAGTGAAGAAAATGGAATTTTCTTAAATACTCGTTACTTCACAATAGTATCATGACACTATTCAAAGTTAAAAGGATTCAAAATGGAAAAAAATTGAGTAGAGGAATATTTTGGGACAATTTAAGGTAGATACTCTTCTCAACTATTCATTTGGTTCCATGTTTTAAAAAAAATTAGTCTTTTTATATTAGATTATTAACTTTTACCTCTTTGGTTTTTACCTTTGTCATTAGATTTTTCCTAAGTAATTTATATCTTATTTAAAATAGGAGGGAAACCCTATTAGAAAATTATGATTTTATGAACCTAAATTTAAGATCTATATAATTTAATTAAATTTATAAATAAGATAAAATTAACTTTTGAATTAAATAATTTAATATATTGTAAGGAAAAAAATTTACAATTAAGTGTTCTTAATCTTATTTAGTATTGATTACTAATTGTGTAACCCCCCCCCCAAATTAAACCATATAATATAAGACAAATATCCACAGGACCTAATTTGGGCATCCCCTTATGCAAGAGGTTTCCAACTTGTAGTGAGGGTCCAAATGTCATCAGTGGGAATATTGTGTCCTTAGTATCATGTCATCAACATACATAATAAACATAATGGAATATAATAAAATATAATAATTATAGTAATCATGTAGAAACAATGAATATGGAACACCATTTCTACAAATAGGTAAATAGGGATCCTAGTGTGGAAATCAAAACTAAATAATAAGGGTGAAAGTAAATAAATAAATAAATACTATGTAATCCTTTAGAGTACATATTGGTACCTCTCCTTAAACCATGCTCCTCTGATCAACCATCTACCATAGGTCCCTTGACCTTGGATGGATCCCTATACAATATTTCTTCACATTCATCAAGATTCTTGTTCAAGGTGTGAGAAATAAAAATCAACAGGACACCGAAAATGCATCCTTAACACAAGTTCGCATGCATAAGAGTGTAATTAATTATAATTAATAAATGAAAACATAATAAAACAACCATATTGAGTGTTTGTTCACTAACCAAGTTTCTATGAACCCCAATAGTACCTTCTTCAGCTCCATGCTGGAAAACAACTGAGTGATCATGGAAACTTCACAAACATAGGAGCCAACCTCAAAACTGTTTGATAGTCATACAAGACCTAAGCCTATAGGTTAGACCAAAATAATCCATCATTCACCATTGTTATCTCTCAGGTTAAGTCTCATAGACCATCATGCCCCCTGATCAGGTCACATAGACCATCATTCCCTATTGTCACCTTGTGGGTTGAATCATATAGACCATCATTCCCTAATGTCAGTACACACTATTCTATCATCTCTATTCATTTATCCTAGTCTTTTCATCATGTTATATACAGCTTCTAAACATTCTCCCCCTCAAGAGACATTGATCCATGATATGTCCTCCTACAACCTATGTACCATGCATAAAACAACAAAACAAAAAAATACTAAGTACAACACATGGAAGCGGGAAATATCATATAGAGGCACACATATCATATCATGAGTGAGAAAAAATATCCAGATCAAGAACACATATGATCAAACTCAATGTTTTCTAAGTACATCAACACACAGCATAATATTATGCTAATAATCATATACACAACCTATACATGGTAAGGAACTTCCTACATCAAGTGTTTTGATGAATTACTCCAAGGTTCATCAAATGATCCAATATCGAACATGTGTGCACCCACAGAGAACTAGCACACACATCAAGGATGCCAATCTCGGGATACAATTCATTAATAAAGAGGCTTATAAAGAAGATAAAAGAGATTTCATGTTAAGAGGGGTGATTCTAGAAATTACATACCTTAGGTATTATATTAATAGAACTATTTCCGATGTATGTCTAATGAGAGGAAGTCAATTAACCAGATCTATTTTTGATTCAAGAATGAACTATAGATTCCTCACAAAAATCTATAAGATAAAATCATTTCTATAATATGAACATTTATCCACCAAAAATTCGTCAACATAAAATCAATCCAATATAATATTCAAGGATAAGATGGTGATGTAGGTATAGATATGTGATTCACCCTAAAAGAAGGGAGGAAAGTCTATAGGAATGGGATAATAACTCTTCTATAATCACTAAGGGTCGATCCTAAAATGTTAGGAATGAATCCTGGAGATTGAGATTTGGAATGGATCTTGAAAAATCCCTAGATTGACTTCAATTATGAGAGTAAAGGTTGAGAAAATGATGGATTTTAGGGGCCTTGGGAATTTATAAGCAATCCGGAAAAATAGTCATTACAACACAACGCATAGGGCTATGCCAAAATGGGTCCTAAAATGGTAAGGACTACAACATAAAGGAGTTGGCCACAACACAGTTCTTCATGGTCAAAGGTGAATTTGGGATCCATGTTGTGGTCAACAGCAATATCCTATAATCTAGGTTGGAGTAATATGGTGAAATTTTCATAACTACACCATGGCTGTCTAGCCTTCATAAGGATTCCACACCACAACCACCTCCCACAGTGCTAGGGTGTCGGAATTGGAAGAACAATCCAAACTTCACCTTTCAGCCTTCACATCGTGGCATACACACCATGTTGTAACTATTACAAAATAAATAAAACCAATGAAACTAGTTTCTATGAAAATACACCCCATCTATGACACAGCCACAGCCTCCATGGTTGAATACATATACCATGTTGTAGAATCTAATTCCACCGTACTTCCCCCTTTTCTTCTATAACCATCCCTAGGTAATCTCTTAAAAATTGAGGGTGTTAGAACCCCCCCCCCCCCAATAAATTATCATCCTCATAAAGTCCCTCTAGGATTATTTCTCAAATAACTCAAGAAATTGAGCCCAAAAATCTGTCTCTCACTCCCATGTCTCCACTTGGATTTTTCCATGCTACCATAGAATACAGACAAGTCGAAATATTTTCCCTTTCAGGAATTTATCACTCTAGTCTAAAGTTTTCATTATAAATTCCAAATAATATGTGTTAGGATCAAGCTCAACATACTCATAATTTATGACATTCATGGGATTATGTATGTACCTTTAGAGTCATGACACATGAAACATATCATGCATACCTTGGTAACAAAAAGGAAGATCTGTATGGTATGTCACTATCCAAACCCATTATTTAATAAATAAGGGTCAAATATAATGTGTCACTAGCTTTACTTTATTCATCATACATCGGTGGATTAACTGGAGAGTCACTCTTAGAAAAACCCGATCACCTATAGAAAACTCTAAAGGTTTCCTTCTATGGTTGGAATAATATTTCTACCTGCTCTGAGTTGTGATCAACCAATTCTGAAAAATATGCACTCTCTTGAAGGTCTCATGTACCATACTGGGGCCCAAAAATACTACCCCCCAACCTTTTACTAATAAATTAGTGAACGGAATGGCCTACCAAAGATATCCTCATAAGGTGTCATCCAAATCAAACCCTGATAACTATTATTTTATGAAAACTAAACCAAGTCTATATGATCATCCCACACTCCACTAAAGTATAGGACATAAGACCAAAGCATATAGTCTAGGATACTGATATGCCCGCACACATCAATGAAATCACATGGGCATTGATCAGATTATAAATTTATAGTCCCAAACTACACTTACTACTAGGGCCTATTAAATAAGTAGTGTGGTTTCCAACCCATAGGGATAACTAGTAAGCAAGTAACCATTCAAACAAAACCCTTTTAAAGGATTCCTCACGTTCACTCTTAAATATTGGGTTTTTCTAAAATATTTTGGATTTAAATTAGATAAATAAGAAGGAATCAGAGTGAATTCCAAGGCTCTTGGTAGAATATAATCCTAAATCTAGATTGGAATAGTCATATGGATTAGGCTGTGAAGTGATAAAAGGTTCATCAATTGGTTTTAGTCAAACTAATTGGATCTATATACACTAAAATGATCCCTATGTCCAAGTATAGCTAACAACCTAGATGAATTATGCTTATATTCTATGCCGAAAGTGTTATAGGATAATGGTTATAGCTAGGTTGTAACATCCCAACCCTATATCCACTTAAATGGGGCCCAGGGTGGTGGGTCACATGGCCTCAAACGTGACTCCCCATATGCTAGAGGATGTCAACTAACAATGAGGGTGTGAAGGTGGTATAGTGGGGAGACTATACCCTCTTGTAAGAGTAGAACATCAGATATAAAAATAAACTTAAAATAGTGTAATCATATATAAATATACATAATAAATAATCATCGAAAGAATAAATACTAAACAACTTAGTAATAATGTCAAAATCCACTAGGAAGTGTCATATACATGTATGCATAACATGTTGATATAAAAAATGGGGGAAATAGGGGATGGGAATATACAATCATGCTATACAAAAACTACAAAAATAAAAAAATTCTAATCCACTAGAATCCTGAGTGTATACCCAGTCCTCTATTCCTAGGCTCCATCTATAATCTAAGCATTTTAAATATTAGTATCAAGATACTTACCCTTATCCATACCTACAGAAAAGTAATGTACTCAGGTACCAAAGGAGGCCCGAGTAGGGTGTGAGATAAAATCTCAGTAGGCCACCAACAATGATGTCTATAATTAATCCAAGCAGTACTCATAGCTACAACATTGTACAAGCATAAATAAAATAATAGAAAAAGATAAATAAATAAACACCAGCCTGCTCAGGTTCCTAAAGGACACCTGGTGGCTCTACTAGTTTCATCTCATAGTTGGAATGATTGTATGATCAGTAACTATATATATATAGTATAGTTATATATTTCATCCACCTATATGGAGTAAGTATGTATGGACATAAGTGTCCATATACCTGGAATACTAGGTTCTGGTTGGACCAGGGTGTAACTTAGATATCCATTACCATTCTAAATGAGCCTATAATATCAAGAAAAATGGTACATTCCCCACATCCCATGAAGAGTGAGAGACATCATTCTCAACACTCGGTATGGTGGGTGTGTCTTTATGCCAACACCTGAAACAAGGAATTTGGTGTGTCATTCCCACCATCTAAATAGAGTTAATGGTGTAAAACATCATGCTCAACACCTAATACAAGGGAGTGTGAATCTCCTTGCCCAAAAGAACCCTTAACACTATTACACAACCTATATCAAAGGTATAATCATGTTTATATTATTATCCATGAGGCATTACTTCTCATTCATTTTATTATTCAAGACCAAATACAACAATGCATTATAACTCATAATAAGAATTTGATAAGGATGTAACAATTAGTGTGGATTTTGCACCCTTTTATAATTCATTCTGTTTAAAACCATTAAATTCATTTAAAGAATTAAAACCATCATTAATAATCCATTCTATTTAATACATTCCATTGAATTGATCAAAACATGGAAATTCATTTTACAAGGCTCAAAGATTCATTTAGAAGGTTTCATGGTCAATCAGGAAATTACCTACATGGTAAATTCCAATTATAAGTTTTCCAAAGAACTTAGGAGGTTCCTTGGGTTCATTAAACATTTATAAGGGAGTGGGAAAAGTCAATTACAACCTAAGACAAACACTTAGGAGGCGTTCCAAACATTTAAATAATTAACTATAAAAGGGAAAATCAAGTTGGCACACCCCATGGGTGTCCATAACTAAAGTAAACATCCTATAATTTACAAAAAAACAATTATTAGGAGTTAAAAAAGTGTGTGTATCAAATTGGAATCAAGAAAAACATTTTAAGGTGACATGCGGCAAAGGCTGGTGTGCAGCACAACAATACAGCTAGGAAAACACCAAAACTTTTAGGGAAAATGACGAGACCACCTACCTTAGGGACATTAATGACTCCTCATATAATATAAACCTCATATAAAAATTAGTTTGGGAGAAATTGAAGAAATGTTCCAACTCCCTGAAAATAGGGGAAAAGAGTCTTCACTTAAATATTGCAATGAATCTGAAGATAAACTAAAATAGGAAGGGAGAGGAATGTAGATCTTATCAAGACAGATCTGATACTTCTAAAGACTCTTTATATAGAATTTGGATCAAGAGGATATATCAATTCCTATATTAGGATTGAGGGGGAAATACAGGTGTAAAAGGATGAGTTTCATCTACTGGAATGAAGGGGAGAAAAGAAAAATCAATTTTAAAGAATCATTAAGGTAAAATTGGGAGTTTCACCCTCAAAATAGGGGGTTCATGGTTTATCTGCACTATTTGCACAAATTGTGAGAAAAATTTTCTAGCCTCGCTACTTAAGAAAATAAGCTACATGGTTATAGTGCACAGTTTCTTTAACCGTATGTGAACCGTTCAAAATCCAATAGTCAAATATATTCAGTTTTTCACATGGGCATCCGTCTGGGGTCGCACAGTTACAGACAAAACATACATCCCCTTCTGATCCTTTGTCTCACCCCACATGGTTAGTAGAGACTATATGGTCTAGGATGCATGGTTTCTACTAACCATGCAGACTAGATTATTTTCCAAATTCCTAGGGTTTTGGGCTTTGAACAAGCCCCAAACACCCTCTTGACCTCTGTGACTCCATTGGGTGACAATATAAGGGCTTCTTAAAATAATTTAAACCAAAAACTATCAAGTTGTACCTTCATGAAAAAACTGGTCTTTGCAACCTCCCCACCTTAAAACAACTCATCCTTGAGTTAGCCTTCTAAGGGTAAAGTGGTATCATCGGAAAATAGTTTTGGTCACTGAGATCGTATATCATCTTTATATTAGTAGGTCTTGTCTTGTACTCGGTCGTTCTTCCATAACACTCTTACCAAAGGAACTGACCTACCTTGAAGTGTTTTAATTCTCCACTAAATGATAATGAATGGATACTTCTTAAAATAAGCATCTACATACAACTCGGGCTCATTGGGATAAAATACATGCGACAGTTCTAGATAATATTGGGAAAGATGAGATACATGAAATACATCATGCATTTACTAGTATCTCTAAGTAAGTTTTATATGGTAATCCACTAGTCCAATTCACTTCACAAACTTAAAGGTCCCAATGAACCTATGTGAGAGTTTACCCTGCCTCTTAATACGTTTATGTCCTGACTTGGGTGAGACTTGTAAGAAAACTCGATCAATAAAATTGAACTCAAGAGTTCTTCGGCATCGTTTGGTATAAGACTACTATCTATACTGAGCTGTCATCATGCACTTTCTGATCTGATGGACCTGCTATGTATTATCCTTCATGAGACATAGTCCAAGCATAGCTACCTCCCTTGCCTCTAGCTAACATAGAGGTAAATAGAAACTCCTACCATATAAGGATTTATAAGAAAACATCTTGATGGTATCCTGAAAGTTGTTGTTATAAGAAAACTAAATAGGGGGAATGTGTTTCTCCTAAGAACCCCCAAAGTTAAGTAAAAATGCATGGAGTGTATCCTCTAGAACTTGAATCGTATGCTCTATCTATCCACTGGTCTGTGGGTGATAGGTTGTGCTCAGAATCACCTATAAACCCAAGGCCTTCTGTAACCCTTACAAGAAATGTGATGTAAAGTGAGTGTCTCTTTCAGAAGCAATAGAACAAAGAACTCCATGAAAATGTATAAACTCCCTAATGTATAGCCTTCCAAGATCATCTACCTATAAGGTCTCTCACATGGGTAAGAAATGTGTAACCTTCATAAAATGATCAACGATAACCCACACTGTGTCATTTCCATGAGGTGATCTAGGTAAACCAGTCATGGAATAAATTGAAACATCATATTACTTCCACTTTATATTGGAAAATGGCTATAAAATACCTTTTTATTCTGATGTTATACCTTCACTTATTGACAAGTGTAACATCGAGTGATAAATCCAGAAATCTCTTATTTTATACCAGCCCATTGATATTGGCGTCGTAGATCCCAACACATATTAGTGACACTAGGGTGAACCACCCAATTTGAGGCATGAAATTCTCATATCAACTCCTCTCTTATGTCTGTTGGGACCCATACATATCCATGTAATAGTAAATTATCATCCCCATACATGGTATAACCTGAAGATGTATCATCATCTAAAATAATTTTTTTTAGTACACGACCTTTAGGATCAAATAGTTGCCTCATTCTTACCAATTCCAAAAGAGTAGAGGCCACTGCTAAGGCTATGAGGATATCCTGACCATGGTCCTCCTAAACCTCAATGTGAATCTCTGAGAATAATTCTTTGAGATGCCATTCTCCACTGGCATCCTAAAACACCTGATTCTGAGTCTTTCGGGTCAAAGCATCGGCTGCAACATTGTCTTTACCATGTGTGTAGGTGAGCTCAAAATCAAAATATTGTAGGTACTAAATTCACTTGAACTACCTAAGATTCATATCCTACTATATAAAGATATACTTGAGGATTTTTTGATCATCTAATACCAAAATTTTCTCTTCAAGTAGATATCATCTCCAATAACGTAGGGCATAAACTACAGTAGTTATCTTGAGGTTGTGCATCAGGTAATTCCACTCGTGAGGCCTCAACTGATGAGACTTGTATGTTATGAATCACAAATCATGCATTAGAAAAATTCTAAGACTGATACATGATGTTTCAAATTAGACTTTATAGCTCCTTCCTGGTTCTGGAAGAATCATTATCAGTGCTGAAGTCAATATTCCCTTAAACTCTTGAAAGGATTCTTTACAAGATTTTGACCAAATGAATTCACACCCTTTTTTTCAATCCTGTAAGCAGCACTGCAGGACATGAGAAATCTAGGATAAATAATTTGTAATATTTAGATAGTCCTAAGAAACTCTATATTTCAAATAGGTTCTTGGGATTCTCCCAAGAAACTACATCTCTCACTTTCTCTCGGTCTACTTAAACTGCTACGTCTGAGATAATGTGACTCAGGAGGTGGAATTTGTTAATACAAAAGTGTCATTTAATAATCTTAGCATAAATTTGATGATATATCAGTGTATTAATCACAATCTCAAGATAGTTTTCATGGTCATGTCTGTATCATGAATACACTAAGATATCGTCAAAAAAACTACAATGAATGAATCCAGATATGGGTGGAAAACCCAATTCATAAGATCTGTAAAAATTGTAGGTGCATTCAGGAGTCCAAACGACATGATCAGGTGCTTGTATAAACCATACCTACTCTTGAAAGTTTTGTGCGGTATGTATGATGACTTGACATGCACCTAATGATAGCCTGACCTCAAATCTATCTTTTAAAACACTCTCTCTCTTCAGATATGATCAAAGAGGTCATCTATTCTAGGAAATAGATATTTATTCTTCACTGTGAGCTGGTTTAATCAATAATAATCCCTAAAAATTCTGAGTTACTATCTACATTATAGGAAAAAAGGATGTTTGAACCCCAATGAGAAGTTTTGGGGTGTATAAATCCTTTGTCCTCTAAATCCTCTAATTACTTTTTGAGTTCCAGAAGTTCCATAAGTGGAATTCTATGAGGAGTAATGGTCACTATTTTTACTCCTAGCACTAGATCAATGGTAAATTATACCTCTTATACTAGAGGTACTGTAGGAGGAAAAATAGTGGTTTGTAACCCCTGATCATCCAAGAAGAGACTAGTGATCAGAGCTGTCACACTACCCAGCTGCTACTGCTTGAGCCTAGCTCTAGTAGCAATTTCTCATCCCAGATAATTTGGGTTTCCCCTATACATGGGTTAGCTACATCCAGGCATAGGGTCAATTCAAAATCCCATTAACTTCTAGTCTCCTGTCTAATACCCAAATAGTAACACAAAGTAAAAATGAATCTCTCATGCCAATTTGTAATATCCTTACCCGACATCCACTTAACTAGGGCTCCGAGATGGTGGGTCGCATATCCTTAAGAACATCTCCCCATACACTAAAGCATGCTAACTAGCAGCGAGGGTGTGGAGGTGGTATGGTGGGGAGATTATACCCTCTTATCAAAGTGTCACAACAGATATAACCATAAACATACAACAATATAATCATATATAAATAGAAATAATAAATAAGAAATGAAAAAATAAATAACTAAACAACTAAGTAATAAAGTCAAAATCCACTATGCAGTGTCATATACATGGATTCATAGCATTATAATATGAAAAAAGGGGGAAATAGGTGATAAGAATATACAATAATGCTATACAAAAACTACAAAAATAAAAAAAGGCTACTCCACTAGCATCTCAAGCATATTCCTGGTCATCTTCTCCTAGGCTCCATTTATAATCTAAGCATGTCAAATATCAGTATTAGGGATGGAGACAAGTAATCTAATTAGATACCAAAGGTATCTCGAGTTGGGTGTGAGATAAAATCCTAGTAGGCCACAAAAAATTGTTTCTATAAGTAATCCAAGAAGTTCTCATAGCTACAATAGTGTGAAGGCATAAATGAAATAATAGAAAAATTTGACTTAATGAACACCAGCATGCTTAGGTTCCTAAAGGACACCTGGTGGCTCTACCTGCTTCAACTCATAACCGGAATGAGTGTTTGATCAGTAACTATATATATATATATATATATTAATAATATATATATAGTGTATGTATATATTTCATCCACCTATATGGACCAATTACATGCGGATGTAAGTGGTCATATACCTAGAATACTAGGTACTAGCTGGACTAGGGCATAAACTAAACATCCATTACTAGTCTAAATGAGGCTATAAGCTTAATAAAAAGGGTATATACCCTACATACCATGAATATTGATATACTTCATGCTCAACACTTGATATGGTGGTTATGTCATCATGCCAACACTCGAAATAAAGGACGGGGTGTGTCATGCCCACTATCCAAATAGTGTCATCGGTATGAGACATCATGCTCAACACCTGATGTAAGGGAGTGTGAATATCTATTCCCAACAGAACCCTTACCATCATTCCACATCCTATATCAATTGTATAATTATGTTTATATTAATATACAATAGGTTCATTAATTCTCATGCATTTTATTAATCAATCACAAATACAACAAGGCATTACAATTCATAATAATCATTCGATAAGGATGAAAAAATTGGTATGTACTTTCCACCCTTTTATAATTTATTACATTTAAAACCATTCAATTAATTTAATGGAGGAAAACCATCATGTACAAGCCATTCTATTTAATATATTCCATTTAATCTATCAAAACATAGAAGTTCATTTTACAAGGCTCAAAGAGTCGTTTAGAAGGTATCATGAACAATAGGGAAATTACCTACATGATAAATTCCAATTATAAGTTGGTCCAAGCAATTAAAAGGTGAATTGGGTTCATTAAACATTTATAATGGAGTGTGAAAATTCAATTTCAACCCAATTCAAATGCTTGGGAGGTGTTTCGAACATTTAAAAAATTAACTATAAAGGTAAAATCAAGTCGGCACACCCAATGGGTGTCCATAACTGAGGTCAACATCCTCTAATTTACTAAACAATGACTCTAAGAAGTTAAAATAAGTGTGTATATTAAATTGAAATCAATAAAACCATTTTAGGGTGATGCTCGGCAAAGGCCAGCATACAGCACAATGGTGTGGATATAAAAACACCAAAACTTTTATGGAAAATGATGAGACCACCTACCTTAGGGACATCGATGAATCCTTGCATAATGGAAGCCTTAGATTCGAAGTAGGTTGGGATAAATCAAAGAAATGGTCCAACACCCTGAAAATAGGTGGAAATATCTTGCACTAAATAGCACAACCGATTCAAATATAAACTGAAATAGTAAGGGATAGGAAATTATATCTTACCAAGATAGATCTGATGCTTCAAACAGTGCTTGATTTTGACTTCTGATTGAGAAGATATCTCAATGCCTATATTAGGATTGAAAGAGATCTATGTATAATGATGAGTTTAATCTACTGAAATGAATAGGGTAAAAGAAAAATCAAGTTTAAAGATTCATTAAGTGAAAATTATTAATTTCACACTCAAAATAGGGTGTGCATGGTTTGGTCGTGCGTTTTGGCCAAACCACACACAAACGGTTCTAGCCCCACTACTTAAGGTAAGACCCTGCATGGTTATGGAACATGGTTTCTGAGGCACATCTATCATAAGGTATGGAAAAATAAAATTTATATTCCTAATGTAGAACAGAGGTTTACCAGGTTCATCTCACTTGAGGAGCATCATATTCGGTTTAATCACTGATTCTAGTTCACCTATTCTAATTCTTTTTTGTTTGTTTTTTTATTAAAAAATATGGTTTTGTTTTTTTAGTAAATATGAAAAAAAATAATGCAATTAATGATTGAAATCTAAATAAAGATGCAGACAAAATGTAGATTATAAATAAAGGTCTTGGTCCATGGTTTGATAACAAGGGTTCATTTGTTATTTATTTGTTATTTAAATTCAATTTGATAATTTTTTTTATGAAACCACATTAATGAATTAATTTCCTTTGATTTATTGTGTATTTGATTTTATCATATCTTCAATTCACCAAACCACACCTCCTCCAATAGTCAAATATAATAATATCTCAATTGATAATTCAATTCCTAAAAGACTCGACTCCACCGTATGTTGTTTCATCCCTTCGGGAAACCCTAACTCCAATGTATGAAGGGTTTTCCTGAGATAAGTGAGGAAAAAATAATTAATTGAAGAAAATAAATTGAATTGAAAATAATTCCATGTTGGAGAACCCTAGAACCCATGCAATACTCTCACATCCACTATGAGTAGAATAAAAACATGTTGAATTGAAGCACAATAACAAAGAACACTATGAAACCTCCCCTAGGGACAAGCCTTGGGTTAGCCACTTGCATTTGAAAAGTGAAAAGAGATCATTACGGAATATGTAAGAGAGAAATAGTGAGATTGTTATTGGAATAGAAACAGGGGTTGAAGAAGAAAATGGAAACACTTTAATAAGAATATGAATGTGTTACAAGGGAAAAGAAAACTAAAATAAAAAGAAAAGAAAGAAAATCCTAAAATAGTATCTGACATCCACATATTCCATCATCAATCAATATTCATTTAAATCCACCATTTTACTCATATTTATAGTCATTGAAGTGGCATTTGGTTGTCATAACATACCATTTAATGATTTTCAGGTCATAATAGTTGTCAACAGTTGAAAATTTGACTCTAGAATATTTCTTCAAATATTTCTACATTGTACCCCCTCGATTTGGATAAATAATCAATTTTAGTATTATAGAAAGTTTTTCTAAAATATTTTGGGATTTTCACCTCAAAATTTAATCTTCATTATCCACGTTTATAAAAAGTTATCTTCTAATTACTCATCAATTTTATTATGCCCAAATGTTTTCAAAATCATCATTAAATGTTGAGAACCATTGGTCACTTTAATGAGTTCATAACTCTATGAAATTTATTGGAAAAATAAGAATATGAGTCAAATTTATAATCCAAATTTAATCAAATCATTTGGAGGCATGTATTATTATTTATTCCTCATTTTTGGAGTGGGGTCCACTCTGTCCGCCTGAAGAATTTGTCAACTTGTTTGATTTTTTTGGGCCTTTAGATATTTGAATCACATCCTGATCCAGAAGACAAATTTGAATCCCACAAATTGAGGAATCATAAAGAAAAATAATCATATAACTTTTATTAATATTTTAAAATTTATGCTCAAAATACCAAAGTAATTAAAATCTATTAAATTTCTAGAATTAAACAATTTTCCAATTTTACCCCAAAACACACCATAAATCCAAAATGGATGCAAATACGCTCAAATTGTTAAATTTGGATGGATTAGATAATTTAAATACATATATAAAATAAGGAAAATATTAACTCTATCAATTCCCCCATACTTAAATCATGCTTGTCCTCAATCATAAAATCTCAACATTGAAGATCAGAGGGCACCAATGTTACAAATATTCAAATTCTAATGCAATAAAATTAAATAATTATCAATGTAAAATAAAGTTTCCATGTTCCACGTAAAATATTATTTTAATTTATTATTTTTCAAAGAAACTTTCAATTCATGTATTTTACTTTTCCCCTTTGAAAATTGTTGGAATTTATCCTTTCTTTCATTCAAGTTCCTCAATAAATTATTATTAAACATTCCAAATCATGATCTAACTCACTTTTCAATCTTTTATTTCATTGATCTTGATACAATTCAAAAAGATTTATGTTCATATCATGGTAACATTCTCCTTAACAATAATATTGTAAAATAACTACTTTATCCACTTTGTAAAGTCAAAAAACACATAAAATCATGAGGACATACAATTAAGGTTCTAATGACTCTAAGGATTAAGGATGGTAGGATTTTATGTCTAAAAATAAAGCTCAAAGAGGAGGTTAAAATCTTAAAGAATAAAGCATGCTATTAAAAGTAAATAGTTTAATGAAATTATTCCCTTAAAAATGTAACAACTTCCAAATTTCCCTAAGACTCAAAGTAAATAACATGATCAGTTTAAGCATAATGAATGATCTGTTCCCTCCCTTGAATATTTTTTTACTTTTATTATTTTTTTTATTATTCAATAAACCTTTTTCATTTTTTTTCTTTTTTGAAATTTATGCTTTATAATAAACCTCATATCCACCACCTAACATTTAATTATAGAAATCATAGGTCCAATAATGGCGATTTTTGGTTTACCCAAATCAAAATCAGTTTTTTCATTTTTTTTTTGTTCTTTTTTATCATTTCCAATTTTTTTATTTAAGAGTTGAAAATTGAGTAAAATGAATTATTCCAAAATCTTTTAAAATTTCCAAAATAATAACCCCCACACTTATTTCTTACAATATAAATCATCTCATTTACCATTATTCCTTAAACCCCCACACTTCAACTTTAAAATATCATTAAAATACTAAGAGCTGGGTAGGAATGGATAAAATGGCTTAAAACATCACTCATTACTATAAAGGTCATTCATGGTATATAAGGATAAAGAAGGATTGATGTAAAGGTGGTATTTTAAGGATAATTAGTTTATAAAAAGATTCTTCAATCATTTTAAATGTGTTTTTATATAGTCATAGATTTGAAAAATTCAAATTCAAGTTCTAGCAGGTGGAATGTCCCAAGATCACTCAAGAAATATGATCAAGAAAAAATATGAAGTTCTTGGTCTAGAAATTATCACTACTAGAAATCCAGCATTTCCCAACGGTTTAGAACCGTTGGGAAAGGCTGCAGAACCGTTGGTATATGTTATACCAACGGTTCTGCAAACCGTGGGGAAGTAAGCCGTTGGGAAAGGCTTTTCCCAACGGTTTACGCAGAACCGTTGGGATAGGTTAGAAAAAATCAACCTATCCCAACGGTTCTTCCAAACCATTGGGAAAGGCCTTTCCCAACGGTTTGGCCCGTTGGGAAATCAACAGACAATTTTCTTTCCCAACGGTTTACAAACCGTTGGGAAAGGTTTTTACCAATGGTTCCATGAACCGTTGGTAAAAACAACCCTGCAACAGGGTATCCCAATGGTTTCAAACCGTTGGGATAGGGTGTTTTTACCAACGGTTCCTTGAACCGTTGGTAAAACAGCTCCATAGAGCCTATGCCAACGGTTTTCAAACCGTTGGCATAGGCTTTGCTGTGCAAATTGCACAGCAGCCTGCAATTTGCACAGCAGGTCTGGTTTTTGGGCATTTTCATTTCAATTTTCAATCCAATTATGCCCTCATTTTCAATTCATTTTTCAATCCAATTATTGTACCTGTAACACATATAATGCATACATATAGAGAACAAACCAACACATAAAAATAATGAAAACCAACCAACCAACACATATAATGCATCCTGAAAATATACACATCCATAATTAAAGTAGAATTCATAACATAATTATAAACATACATAATTCATTTAGAATTCATTTTAAAATTTAGATGAAAATTATATGTGGAATCCGAAATTCAATTCATAATTTGATCGGTTTTTTCTATACCATATATTTTTACCTCAAATGATGTCCATTTTAAACAAAATACATACACCTGAAGTGATACCGGACACACCGCACCTCATATTGAGGTGGGGTTGACTCGTACACGTCACATTTGACCCATGGATCATTGTGCTAAAGTATCGACACAATCCGAATACGTTTGGTCGGTTTTCCGTATGTCAGTTGATGTTTTTCACTTAAAATGAAGTTCTTTTGAAACAAAAGACAGACACTATGAGTGGTGTCGACCACACCGCGTCTTCAATTGAGGCGGGGTTGATTCTTACACGTCACATATGACCCATGGATCGTTCTCCTAAAGTTTAAATGGAAACCGAATGCGTTTGGTCGGTTTTCCGTATGTACTTAAAATGTTGTCCATTTTAAACAAAAGAGTGACACTTAGACTAATCCTGACCACACCGCGACTCAGATTCATCTCGAGTTGGCTCGTACATGTCACATATGACCCATGGATCGTTGTGATAAATTATCAAAAGATTACGAATGCGTTTGGTCAGTTTTGTGTATGCCAGTTGTTCTTTTCATTTATAATCATGTCCATTTTAAACAAAAGAGATAGAGTTAGAGAGGTGTCGGCCACACCGCGTCTCGGATTAAGACGAGGTTGACTTGTACACGTCACATATGACTCATGGATCATTGTGCTAAAGTATCTATAGAATCCGAATGCGTTTGGTCGTTCTTCCGTATGTCAGTTGATGCCTTTCACTTAAAATGACGTCCTTTTGAAACAAAAGACGGACACTTTGAGTGGTGTCAGCCGCACCGCATGTCGGATTGAATCAGGGATGATTCGTACACGTCAAATAAGACCCATGGATCGTTCTCCTAAAGTTTCAACGGAAACCGAATCCGTTTTGTCGTTTTTCCGTATGTACTTAAAATTGTGTCCATTTTAAACAAAAGAGAGTCACTTAGACTTATCCTGGCCACACCGCGACTCAGATTCATCCCGGGTTGGCTCTTACACGTCACATATGACCCATGGATTGTTGGGATAAATTATTAACAGATTCAGAATGCGTTTGGTCGGTTTTCCGTATGTCAGTTGATGTTTTTCACTTAAAATGACGTCCTTTTGAAACAAAAGACGGACACTTTGAGTGGTTCCGGCCACACCACATCTCCGGATTGAGCTGAAACCACCTTGCAACATTCTAATTATTATTCGTGACGTGTACGCGCAGACGGCACATCAATCGGACGTGCGGTTTGCGCGGTACGACTCAATATTCGTGTTTTAAGTGATGCGCGCGCTTCGTAAACGCGCGTGAGGGGGGTCCAAACGAGCCGAACGAAGTCGGAATGGCCTGAAATCAGACAAAAAATACGGGAGAGTGATTTATGAAGTGGTCGAGCAGACGGCACTTCAATCGGACGTGTCGTGTGCCCGTGGTGACCGACAACGCAGTTCTGGTGTCATAAACGGCCAAAACGGGCGTCCAACGGTCAAATTCATAGCAGACGACCTCAGATTGAGCTGAAACCACCGTTCAACATTCTAATTATTATTAGTGACATGTACGCGTAGACAGAACATCAATCGGACGTGCGGTTTGCGCGATACGGCTCAATATTCGTATTTTAAGTGATGCGCGCGCTTCGTAAACGCGCGTGAGGGGGGTCCAAACGGGCCAAACGAAGTCATAATGGCCTGAAATCAGAAGACAAATACGGGTGAGTGATTTCTGAAGTGGTCGAGCAGACGGCACGTCAATTGGACGTGCCATGTGCCCGCGGTGACCGACAACGCAGTTCTGGTGTCATAAACGGCCAAAACGGGTGTCAAATGGTCAAATTCATAGCGTACGACCTCGGATTGAGCTGAAACCACCGTGAAACATTCTCATTATTATTCGTGATGTGTACGCGTAGACGTCATGTCAATCGGACATGTGGTTTGTGCGGTACGGCTCAATATTCGTGTTTTAAGTGATGCGCGCGCTTCGTAAACGCGCGTGAGGGTGGTCCAAACGGGCCGAACGATTTTGGAATGGCCTGAAATCAGACGAAAAATACGAGTGAGTGATTTATGAAGTGGTCGAGCAGATGGCACATTAATCGGACGTGCCGTGTGCCCGCGGTGACCGACAACGCAGTTCTGGTGTCATAAACGGCCAAAACGGGCGTCAAATGGTCAAATTCATAGCGGACAACCTCGTATTGTCCTGAAAACACAGTGAAACATTCTAATTATTATTTGTGACGTGTACGCGCAGACGGCACACCAATCGGACGTGCGGTTTGCGCGGTACGGCTCAATATTCGTGTTTTAAGTGATGCGCGCGCTTCATAAACGCGCGTGAGGGGGGTCCAAACGGGCCGAATGAAGTCAGAATGGCCTGAAATCAGACGACAAATACGGGTGAGTGATTTCTAAAGTGTTCGAGCAGACGTCACATCAATCGGACGTGCCGTGTGCCCGCGGTGACCGACAATGCAGTTCTGGTGTCATAAACGGCCAAAACGGGCATCAAACGGTCAAATTCATAGAGAACGACATCGGATTGAGCTGAAACCACCGTGCAACATTCTAATTATTTTTCGTGACGTGTACGCGCATACGGAACGTCAATCGGACGTGCGGTTTGCGTGGTATGGATCAATATTCGTATTTTAAGTGATGCGCGTGCTTCGTAAACGCACGTGAGGGGGGTCCAAACGGGCCAAACGAAGTCAGAATGGCCTGAAATCAGACGAAAAATACGGGTGAGTGATTTATGAAGTGGTAGAGTAGACGACACGTCAATCGGATGTGCCGTGTGCCCGCGGTGACTGACAACGCAGTTCTGGTGTCATAAACGGCCAAAACGGGCGTCAAACGGTCAAATTCATAGCGGACGACCTCGGATTGAGCTGAAACCACCGTGAAACATTCTCATTATTATTCTTGACGTGTACGCGTAGACGGAACGTCAATCGGATGTGCGGTTTGCGCGGTACGGCTCAATATTCGTGTTTGAAGTGATGCGCGCGCTTCGTAAACGCGCGTGAGGGTGGTCCAAACGGGCCGAACGATTTCGGAATGGCCTGAAATCAGACGAAAAATACGGGTGAGTGATTTATGAAGTGGTCGAGTAGACGGCATGTCAATCGGACGTGTCGTGGGCCCGTGGTGACCGACAACGCAGTTCTGGTGTCATAAACGGCCAAAACGGGCGTCCAACGGTCAAATTCATAGCGGACGACCTCGGGGGCTGTCCGGGGGGGCTATCTGGGGGGCTATCCGGGGTCCAGGGTGGAGGGTTGGGGGCTGTACGGGGGGTTGTCCAGGGGGCTGTCCGCGGGGGCTGTCCGGGGGGGCTGTCCGGTGGGTGTCCGGGGGGCTGTCCGGGGACCAAGGAGGAGGGTGGGGGCTGTGCGGGGTCTGTCCGAGGGGTGTTTGGGGGTTCTTCAGGGGGTTGTCTGGGGTTGTTCAAGGGGCTGTCCGGGGGTTGTTCAGGGGGTTGTTCAGGGGTTGTTCAGGGGTTGTCTGGGGTTGTTCAGGGGGCTGTCCGGGGGGTGTTTGGGGGGTTGTCTGGGGTCCAAGGGGGAGGGTGGGGGGGTTGTCCGAGGGGCTTTACGGGGGGCTATCCGGGGTCCAGGGTGGAGGGTTGGGGGATGTACGGGGGGCTGTCCGGGGGGATGTCCGCGGGGCTGTCCGGGGGGTGTTCGGGGGGTGTTCGGGGTCTAAGGGGGAGGGGGGTTGTCCAGGGTCCAAGAATGAGGGGGGTTGTCCAGGGAGTTCACAAACACACAACCACTAAAAGACAACAACATCCATAAAAACAGACAATATATAAAAATAACTCAACTCCAATACTATATTATGAGTCTAGATAAAACCAACAACTAGAATAGATTAAACATCAAATCTCAGTAATATAAGTCAAAAATTTAACGGATCAATATGTCCCACATTAGCATCACCATCACCATCATCATCATCATCATCACCCTTGTCATCTTCCTCCTCATCATCCTCACCCTCCACAGCGCCTTCCTCCTCGCCTTCGCCCTCCTCCTCGCCCTCCTTATCTCCCTCCTCTTCCGCATCAGACTCCTCTCCATCATCATCTTCAAGCTGGACATCGGCCTGACCACCACTAGAACTGCCACCTGGTGCACCATATATAGAATGTATCGACGACATGTATTCATCAATCGCTGGGCTGGCCTCTACTGGAAGTGTTAGACGTAGAACTTCAATAAATTTCATAAATGCACTGTTTGCCCTAGAAGACTGTTATGCCGTCTCTGTGGCCCTTTTCTCAGCCTGTTCTGCTTGTGCCCTAACGTGCTGCAGCTCGGTGGCACTACAACTCATACCTGAGGCAGGCCAATACCTCGTCGGGGCTATCCTAGGTCGGCAGCGTACTCTGCCAGAATGATCCTCTCCCAACACCTGATGTAAGTGATCAGATGGCCCAAAATTGTCTGCTTCTTGGGCATCGAGGGCCTCTAAAGCATCCTGTTACAAATATAAATATATTATTAAGTTACGAAATAGATATTAAAATATAAAATCAACAGATTAAAACTTACAATCTGTTGCTGAGTCGCTTCGTTGACAGCACTTCCATCCTTTTTTCGTCTACTCGAGCAAAACAGTTTTGCTTGAGGCACACGTCCTTCAATATTTTGTACTTGCCTCTACAATGACATTGAAAACAAAAGTTATATAAAAAATTTAGCAAATGATTAAATAATTGAGGAAACAAAAGAAAATGTAAGTCGTAAAGAAAACTTATAAACAATTGTCATACCTGCTACCTCTCATGATCTGGCATCGTCGTGTGTCCTAGTGTATGGAGGTATTTTTTTGCATCAATGTTTTTTTTATTTTTTCCAGATGATTCCTAAATAAAATTCGATAATGCAAAGGATAATATTAATGAAAAACTTGAAAGTTATTATTTAAATACCTCAAATGTAATTCATACCTTAAACTGGGTACTCGTCCAATGAGTAATCATCTAACGATACTGCTCTATAGGACAATCATCCACGACTAGTACCGCCTCTAACTCAGTGCCAACTCTAGCACGTCAGCCAATATACAGCTCATGCTTGTTGGCTCTCCAAAGCTCGCCTAAATCCCTTAGACGTTCCAGTCATGCACCCTCACCATCAGGAAAATTAAATCGAAGCTGAAATCAAAATATTAATTCATATAAATACAAAAATAATTCATGGCATTAAATACAACAGATTTTTTTACCCATATCTCTGCCCAAGCTCTATCTTTGACCTCATGTGGCAAATGTCTCCACGATAGCGGGCTGACGGGAATGATGTCGGAGTATTTGGCAAGCGTCGCCAGAAAACTCCGACATTGCTGCCCTATTTTCTCAACCATCTGATTGTCTTCATTATATTCCACCATAACCTGTGTGTGACGGTTCCACACCGAACGCATGCGTGTACGGCCCCGCCCCCGCCTCCTGTCAGTAGATGTATCTGTCATGAAAGAAAAACAAATATTTTATCAAAACATGTTATAATGAAAATAAATATTGATATAAAATTTTGTTAGGGTTTTATAAATATACCTGCGCTAGTCTGATCAATGAGTGGCGCCGGATCCACAGAACCTAATGGAACACCCTCTGGTGGAACAGGAGTCAAAGACGATGGAATATAAAAGCTCGGAGAGACAGAAGTAGAAGGAAAAGAAGATGGAACAGCTGTATGACCTGATGCTGACTGGGGAGTGGGAATCATCATGGGATGTGAAAATGATGGGGCAGAAGATGCAGAAGGTAGCGAAAACATGGGAGGCCTAAATAACCAGTGTGTCCCTAACGACACACCGGGATCAGAATGTGGGAAGGCTGAAATGTCAGTGGGAGGGGAAGAGTCTAGTCGGGCACACACATCTCTACGTCCACCTCTGGTACGAACCCTCCTCGTACCACCGGCCTGAGTACTAGGACCAGTACTAGGCTCCTCGTCGAATAACTGTCGACGTAATTGTGGATCCTACAAAAAAGTTTACAAAAAAATTAATCACATGACATTATATATTCTGTAAATATATATATATATATATATATATATATATATATATATATATATTTGAAATAAAGTACTCATTGTAGGCACTAATGGTGGAATGCCCATCTCCTCCATCCGACGATTGTTCTCCGCCATTTTTTTTCTCCGTCTCTCTTCAATTGGCTGCATTTCCTGCATTTGAAAACAAATATGTAATTAATTAGAAAAAGAAAATTAATGTGTAAACCAAAAAACTAAATATATGAGGGAATGAGGGGATTTATTGGTAATTTAGCTATCAATTGTTTTAGAAGAGCTTGAATGAATTTAATAAAACATACAAGTTGACTGGGCACACCGGCTGGCCGGTGGTGTCTCCCCAGCTGGCTGGTGGTCCACCGGCTGGCCGGTGCTGAGCTCCCGGCGGGCTGGTGGTCCACCGGCTGGCCGGTTCTGAGCTCCCGGCTGGCCGGTGGTCCAGACAGAGTAGGCTTTCTGTCTGGGTTCCACCGGCTGGCCGGTGGTCATCCACCGGTTGGTCGGTGGCACCAGGCAGTGGGAAAGCCTACTGCCTGGGTCCTCCGTCTGGCCGGTGGGCAAGAACCGGTTGGCCGGTGACCATACTGGCTGGTCGGTGCGCTAGTACCGGCTGACCGGTGGATCTGGCAGAAAGCAATGCTTCTTCCAGAGACCACCGGCTGGCCGGTGGGAATCCACCGGTTGGCCGGTGGACTCAGAGAGTCCACTATCAGCCTTCTTGGGCCAACTCCTGGGCAACCTTTTTCCTAGCATCAAAACACTTGAAAACAAGTTAGAACACGATGAGAGTGATTGTGATCGTTAAAATCCAAGAGAGAGGGGTACAACAGTAATGTTCACCAAGTTAGAAATATTGTTTGATTTGGTTTGAATACAGTTCAATTCCAAATTAGAAAATGCAATTCAAATAAAACAGCAACCAATAAACATTGAAAATTCACATAACGGTCAAGTCAGCTAAAACATATTTGTGATCAATACTAAATAAATATGAATATTACCAACCATAACAACCCAACTCGAGGTAAACCAAAAGAATTGAGAACATGGATGAATGATTCTATATATTTCCAACCACAACTTTAGGTTCACAATCAACTCTGACAATTGAGCTATTGGAGTCATCAAAAGAAATAAATGGATTGGTTCCAATGGCAATAGGGACAGTGTCAATTCCATCATCAGCATCATCAAAAATATGTCTTGGAATTACTTCAACTATGACACCAAATTCAGGTTGAAGTTGATCTTTGACATAAAAAACTTGTTTATCCATTGATGCCAACACATATGGTTCTTCAGTTGTAAGAGTGCAGGTCATATTAATTACTCGAAATCCACAATCATCAATAAATGTGCCATGTCTCGTCATCAAATCAAACCAATGGCATTTCATCATTGTGACTCGTCCATGAGAGTAATAATCCAATATTATTATTTTCTCAACGACTCCATAATAACCCACATTTTCAAGTCGCAGTCTACTATCTGATGCACTGGCATAACAATCTGTTGTGGCAGTAACCATAATACCATCATGTTGTGTTATCATGTTTTTGGCTCGTTCAATGACAATAAATCTGTACCCATTGATAACAATTGATTTACAGTCACGAACCACGGTATTAGGACCAAAAGCCAAAGCTCTTATTTCCTCAGAGACAGAGTCAGCAGACAAACTCAATACCTGCAATATAAATGACAGTTAAACTTAAGTAAATATTGAAATAATTAATTTAAACAGTAATATTTTTACCTTCAATTTTAACCAAGCAGAAAACTCTTTTCTATGCAAAGTCTCTCTCCTTCTCAAAGATAAAGAACGATGCTTCCTATTTATCATTGTTTTATGTTCCCGGTAGATAAAAAAATATGAATAGTTTAACAGATATATATGTAAGATATACATATTCAATTTTGTAACCTGATATAGTCATCGAACAAATCACAGTTGAACAAAACTGTGCGATGTGCCATCTCCCGCTCTTCATGGCTTAATGTCTTCAATGTATATGATCCAGGAATTCCTCCTGTTTGAGGAAGTGATGGAAAACTGGGTTCAATTTTCTCATATTGTTCTTCTTCATTTCTCATTGGTCTGTTCATTCTTGTAGTAAGATCAGACAAATACATTGAACAGAAATCCATACATTCTTGAGCTAAGTAACCGTTCACGATATAACCTTCGGGATGAATCTTGTTTCGAACATAAGACTTTAATGTGAACATATTTCTTTCAGTTGGATACATCCAACGAAAAGAAACAGGTCCTCCGAGAAGTATTTCAGTTGGAATATGGACAGTCAGATGCAGCATGCATGTGAAAAATGATGGGGGAAATATTTTCTCCAGCTCACACAAAATTAATGGGGCATATGTCAACATTTTTTACAAGAAATACTTGGACAACTTCTTAGCAAAAAGATCTCTAAACAAATGGCACAACCGAATAACACCCACCCTTACATTATTGGACAAAAGATGACGGATTGCTATTGGAAGCAACTCATGCAGTAGAACGTGATAATCATGAGTCTTCAAAGATTTTAGCTTCAACTCTCTTCTATTGACCCATTTAGATATGTTGCTTGAATAGCCATCAGGAACTCTAATAGTCTCTAATACTTCCAAAAATTGTTTTTTTTTCAGTAGGTGTCATCACATAAGAATCACATGGAAGTTGCCATTTATTTTCACTGATACGCACAGGATGCAATTCTGGTCTGATTCCCCAATCCACCAAGTCACGTCGAGATCGTAAATCATCTTTTGTCTTCCCCTTGACATTTAGAAGAACTGAAAGCAACATTTCACATATATTCTTTTCAATATGCATTACGTCTAAGCAATGATGTAGCAAATTGGTTGACCAATAAGGCAAATCAAAAAAGATACTCCTCTTCCTCCAATTGTAACAGGTTTCTGTGGAAACATTCTTTCTCTTTCCAGATTTCATTTGACCCTTCCCGAACAAAAAACTGAAATCTTTCAATTCATTAAGCACATCAGTTCCAGACATACACTGAGGTGGATCATCGGTCTCTATAGTATTATCAAATCTTCGACGATTCATTCTATATGGATGATCCTTTGGAAAAAATCGTCGATGTACCATAAAACTGAAACTACAACGATGTTTCAGTCTTCTGGATCGTGTATTCTTCATAAAAACTGGACATGACAGTTTTCCCTTCGTGCTCCATCCAGACATCATTGCATAAGCCGGAAAATCATTGATTGTCCACATAAGCGCAGCACGCATCTGAAATATGTCTTTCGAACATGCATCGTATGTGCGCACACCCACATCCCAAAGAAGTTTCAACTCTTTTATTAAAGGTTGAATGTATACATTAATATCAATGCCGGGATCATAAGGACTAGATATGAGTATACTCATGAAAGTGAAAGATTTTTTCATACACAACCATGGGGGAAGATTATAAATGTGTATAAAAACTGGCCATGTGCTGTGCGAAGTAAGCATCTGCCCAAAAGGATTAAAACCGTCGCATGAAAGACCCAGCCTCACATTACGCACGTCAGCTGCAAAATCAGGATGTCGAGCATCAAATCTCTGCCATGCAAATCCATCTGCAGGATGAACCAACTCATCATTAGTCTTCTTTCTCTCGGTATCATGCCATCTCATTTTTATTGATATGTCATCAGACATAAAAAGATTCTGGAGTCTGGGGATCAATGGAAAGTGCCACATTACTTTCTGTGGAACGCGGGATGGTGTTCCATCAGATTTTGACTTCCAGCGGGATGTGCCACATTTTATACATTCATTTCGTTCAGCGGTTTCTTCCCAGAATAAACTGCAATCTTTCGGGCAAGCATGAATTTTGTTTCTGTAAAATCCAAGTTCTTCAACTAACTTCCATGCCATATAGTGGTTTGAGGGAATATCTGCATCATCTGGAAGTAAATCCTTCAAGAGGGTAAGAATGTAATTGATTGTTGTATTAGAAATCCCATACATAGTTTTTCCATGAAACAATCGGATTAAAAATTCCATCTTTTTCATTTTATCGCATTGTCGATATACTGGAGTCGTGGCAGCATCATTCAATTTTTTCACCCTATCAATATCATCATTTTCAATAGATGCATCAGTTGTCCTCATATCGACATCTTCTTGAGTCAAAATCCTTTCTTTTTCATGATGACGAATTAACGGAAACCGATCATCTAACAAATTCTCCATTCCAGTCCTTTCATTTCGATCATCACCAATTTGAGATTTCATTTTCTCCCCATTGTGATACCACACAAAGTAGTTTGCTTGAAAACCATTTTTGGTTATGTGGTAGATGACTTCTTCACGACTCAACCAAGGTCTACCAACACAATTGGAACATGGGCAGTGTATGCGACCACTATCTGAAGCATTGTGAAATGCAAAATCTATAAAGCTCTCCAAATTGTTTTGAAAATCGCTTGAGATACGATCAGTTTCATACATCCAACTTCTGTCCATTCTGTAAAAAGAATTCATATAAGTCATTTTGTCATAAACAATTCAATAGGATTGAACTTTAATAGAAAATACATTTAAGTAAACGATAAAGGAAGAAAATAATCATGGTATCAACTACACATGTGAAAAAAACATACTAATGTGTTATTGAAAAAATGTAAAACCATCAAGAACTTAATGTGTTATCACATCAGAGCATGCCTCATCCCATAACCATATTAGTAGGGTATCCTCATATGAGATTTACCTTTTTGAATTAATATGCACTTCCTCACCAGGTACCTGAGTAGATTTCATAGATATAATCATCTCACATCCTGTAAGGCTTCCATTATGTATGATCTGCAGAATAATTTGAGTGATCATGAATCATGCATGGGATCTTCCCATGATCACTATAGATTATGAGAAGGAATTATGATAGGTCACGTGAAGAACATCAAACACATATTTTAGATAATTTGAGACATAATATAATAAAATAATGTATAAATCTATGGAATTTGGGATAAAAGGTGGGTTGTCCACGGGGGTCGATGATGTTCGGACGGGGGGTTCGCGAGAGCACGGCCACCCCCTGTGGCCAGCCCACCCACCCCCCCTGGACAGCCCGCACCCCCCCGGGATAGCCCCGCCCACCCTCCCAAATAGCCCACACCCCCCTCCCCTGCAACCCCACCACCACCACCTAGACATACCAACCCCCCTGGACACCCCACACACCCCTCCCCCACCAGGACACCCCACCCAGACCCCCAAGACAGCCCACACCCCCTGGACAGCCCCGCCCACCCCCGTGGACAGCCTTTCCCACCCCCGTGGACAGCCCCGCCCACCCCCGTGGACAACCCACCCACCCCCGTGGACGCCCCCTACCCCCTAGACAGCCCAACCACCCTCGTGGACAGCCCACCCACCCCCCTCGACACCCCTTCTCCCTATGGACAGCCCCCCACCCCCTTGGATAGCCCGCCCACCCCCCTGGACACCCCTACCCCCTGTGGCCAGCCCACCCACCCCCCCTGGACAGCCCGCCCACGCATCCTTGATAGCCCGGCCACCCCCGTGGACAGCCCGTCCACCCTTGTGGACAGCCCGCCCACCCCCGTACCCCCCCTGGATAGCCCCGCCCACCCTCCTAAACAGCCCACACCCCCCTTCCCTGCAACCCCACCACCACCACCTAGACATACCACCCCACCTGGACACCCCACACACCCCTCCCCCACCAGGACACCCCACCCAGACCCCCAGGACAGCCCACACCCCCTTGACAGCCCCGCCCACCCCCGTGGACACCCCCTACCCCCTAGACAGCCCAACCACCCCCGTGGACAGCCCACCCACCCCCCTCGACACCCCTTCTCCCTATGGACATCCCCCTACCCCCTTGGATAGCCCGCCCACCCCCCTAGACACCCCTACCCCCCGTGGCCAGCCCACCCACCCCCCCTGGACAGCCCGCCCACCCCTCCTTGACAGCCCGGCCACCCCCGTAGACAGCCCGTCCACCCTTGTGGACAACCCGCCCACCCCCCTACCCCCCTGGACACCCCGTACCCCCCCTGGATAGCCCCGCCCACCCTCCCAAACAGCCCACACCCCCCTCCCCTGCAACCCCACCACCACCACCTAGACATACCACCCCCCCTGGACACCCCACACACCCCTCCCCCACCAGGACACCCCACCCAGACCCCCAGGACAGCCCACACCCCCTAGACAGCACCGCCCACCCCGTGGACAGCCTTTCCCACCCCCGTGGACACCCCCTCCCACCCTCGTGGACAACCCACCCACCCCCGTGGACACCTCCTACCCCCACAATCCATTATCCAAAACATATCAAATTGGTTTGAACACAATCCATAATTCCCACAATCCATTATCCAAAACATGTAAACGTCCCAACTCTGATTTACATGTTTTGAACACTCTCCTTCCAAACATAGAATACAATAACATTAAAGAAGTCTTCACAAACACAAACAATATCCTATTTAGATATTAATTTCAATAATCAATTAAACCACCAACACCTGGAAAAAATCTATTCATTAAAACAACTACAACAATATGGTTGAGATCAAATTTTACCTATTCGTATTGGGTGTACCTGTTGGGATGGGGGGTGCTGGTGTTCGGATTCGCGAGAGCAGTGGAGTCGGATGGGGTTCGCGAGAGCACCTGAGCGAATAGATTAGGGCTCTGTCCGAATGGGGAGAGGAGATCGCGATCTGCAATTTGGGGGAAACCTTTTCCAATGGTTTATAAAAACCGTTGGCAAAGGCACACATTTCCCAACGGTTCACTGGAACCGTTGGGAAATGTGTGAGTTTATCACCCCTTTCCCAACGGTTCCAGTGAACTATTGGGAAAGGTGTGAGTTTTCCCAACGGTTCCACTGAACCGTTGGGAAATGTGTGATTTTAGCACCCTTTCCCAATGGTTCTAGTGAACCGTTGGGAAAGGGTCCACAGAAATTCTCTTTGCCAACGGTTTTCTTAAACCGTTGGCAAAGGCTCACTATACCAACGGTTTAAGCAAACCGTTGGTATACTGCCGTTGGGAAAAGACTAAATTCCAGTAGTGTCTCCCAAGAATGGGAGATATGATTTGGGAAAATCAATAAAGGCATGATTAATAATAAAAAATCAACTCACATAAATTTTAGAAATTCAAATCATGCAAAATGGTTGGGAAATATCATTTATATGAATCGGTAAAAAAAAATTAATCATGAGTCCTCATTTTAATATCCATGCTTCACTTTAATAATTCAATTCAACATTTTACTCATTAAATTTCATTAACATTGAAATCTAAAACATGAAATCATAGGATTCCTAAGAAACTCATGTCTCTTATATTAGTCAAGTAGAGCATAATTGATGTGTGGGTATGAAATTTTAACTTTAAATCTCAAAACATTTTTTTAGACAAATATATAAGGAGTTTAAAAGATAAAAACTAAAAGTGAACTGTATTTAGAAATAAAGTTGAGACCTCTTCCACTACTATTTGGGACTTCCTTCTTCTATCATGAACTTATAAAATAGAATGACTCAATTAAGAATAAGGATCAGTTTATTAAATCTCAAAAATATAGGAGGGAGTTGTCTTCATGTTTAACTACTTCCTAATAAAATATATTGAAATATAAATTCCTAGAAATAATATAAATATAAATATTTTTATGATCCCCCAAGTGCGCCATGAGTTTTTACTGCCTCTAGAGGATAGTACCAGCTGTTATCCAAAGTCTGATGGTGGTTGGGGATTTTTTGACTTGAACCACCACATATGGATTTTCCTAACACCCACTTCTTTTTTCTTGAGGAATTATCCATGAATAGAGTATACCAGATCCTCCCTCTTCAAAATTAGGTAAATCTTTTATGGCGGGGATTGGATGATGTAGGGATCATCCTCATTATTGGTTTCTACTTGTGCAGCCAATTCTAGTGCTAATTCACATGGGATGTATGAAATGAATGAATTTGAATTTTTAATAAGTAATTTCTTCCTTTAAAAATGAGAATCATCTTATATGATTTCCTCAGGCTTAGCTACTTAGATCTCCTGATGGGGCTCCTCCAATGCATGTTCATTGAAATCCGGGAGCTTCATGTGTTCCTTATCAAGTGCATGTCTAGTTTCTTCTTCCTCCTCTAAGAAATAGAAAATATTGTCTGATTCTATATAATCAAAACAATAAGGAGTGATGCACAATTTAGATTCAATAAAATTGGAAGATATATAGTAAAATAAAGGTTCAAATCACTGATTTGGTTCAACTTTAATCTATGCCTCAGTGGTAAGTGCCCCTTGGATTAGACTCTTGGTAGATAGAGTTAGGTAGTTGGGATCCTTCATTTTGACTTCAAATTCCACCACTTGGGTGGTGTCTTCCAATATTGGTGATGGATATTCTTATTTGAATGGTATTTAGAGATCAATAATATCCTCACATTCATTCCATAAGTCATCCAATTCTTGTTGGTCTATTTCATATTTCTCAATAGGAAAGTATTCACTTTTTCCTCTACAGGTAAGACAAGTATTTTATCTTCTATTTCAGTATTAGATTGATTTTATGGTGCTTGGATATATATAGTTATCCAATCCATTTTTTCTTGTATATTTTTTACCATCTCTTCAAGCTCTTGAATTTAATATTTGATGTTGTGTTTTCCACTTTCTCTTGAAAATATTCAGGTGTAACTTATTTAAAATAATTGGGAGGAATTAAGGATCAATCGTCTTCTGTCTTGACCACTTCTTGATAAAAATCTAGGAAATACTCCCAGAATTTATCTATATCTCTATACAATCCTTTAACAAATGGTTATTCTAGGGACTCCTTGAGATCCTATATAAGGTCCTTGAATTCCTCCTCTTTAAAAATTAGGATCTTTTCTCCCTTGATCTGTCTAAACCAAAATGTAACACTATATTTTGTAGACCATGGGAATTTAGCTACTAGATCTTACACCTAAGAGTATTTGTGGTTCCATGAATTGAAAAAAAATCATATGAAAACATCATAAAAGTCTTTTTTTAGTTTTTTTTATAAAAATAAATGAAATATATCTAATATTTGAGAATAGAAAAAAGTAAATGAACAATTGATTGGTTCCCCAGAAATAGATCTAATTTTGACGCATGCCTATCATAGGGTGTAGAAAAATAAAATTTATAAACCTAATGCATCATAGAGGCTGACCAGGGTCATCTCACTTAAGGAGCATTACAGTCAGTTCAATCACTGATTCTAGATCCCCTATTATAGTTATTTTTGGTTTTTTTATTTATTGAAAAAATTGGTTTTAGTTTTTTTTTTAGTAAATATGAAATTAAAATAATGAAATGTATAATTAAAATCTAAATGAATATGTAGATAAAATGCAGATTAGAAAGAAAGGTCTTTGTCCAGGGTTGGATAACGTGATTTCATTCATTATTTATTTATTTATTTATTCAATTTAATAATTCATTTTATGAAACCTCATTAATGAATTAAATTCCTTTGATTTATTGATTGGGTGATTTTATCATTCCTTCAGTGCACCAAACCACACCTCCTACAATAGTCAAATAGGATAACATCTCAACCGAGAGTGTAATTACTAAAAGACCCAGATTGGAAACCCCAACTCCATTGTATGAAGGGTTTTCTTGAGATAATAGAGGGAAAAATAATTAATCAAAGAAAATAAATGGAATTGAAAATAATTCCATGGTGGATTACTTACACACCTTTTCAATACTCTTGAATCCACCATGAATAGAATAAAAAACTTGTTGAATTGAAGTGTAATAACAAAGAATGCCACAAAACCTCCTCCAAGGCCAAGACTCGGGTTAGTCACTTGCCATTGAAAAGTAAAAAGAGATTAAAATAGAATATGGAATAGAGAAATAGTGAGATTACAATTGGAATAGAAAAATTGGTGGAATAAGAAAAGGGAAACACTTTAACAAAAATATGAATTCATTACATGGGAAAAGAAAACTAAAATAAAAATAGATTAAATAATAATACTGACTCAATATCTGATGCCCACAAATTCTCTCACCAATTGATTTTATTTTCAATCCACCATTTTTATCTTATTTATAGGAATTAAATTGGCTTTAGGGTGTCATAAAGAACCATTTAATGAGTTTCGGGTCATAATGGTCATCAACGGTTGAAAATTTGACTCCAGAATATTTCTTAAAAAAAATTCATGTGTTACCCCCTTAGTTTAGACAAATAATTGAATTTAGTATTCTAGAAAGTTTTTATAAAATATGTTGGGAGTTTGATCTCAAAATTTCAACTTCATTATCCACATTTATCAAAAGTTATCTCCCAATTACTTAGAAATTTTATTCTGTCTGAATGTTTCCAAAATATTCATTAAATATTGATAATCTATTGGAAGCCTTAATGAGTTAATAACTCTATGAAATTTATTTAGAAAATGATAATATGATTCCTCATTCTAATCCAGGTGGAATCACCTCATTTGGAGGTGTGTAAGATAATCTATGCCTCATTTACAAAGTGGGGTCCACTCTATCCGCCCGAACAATTTCTCAACATGTTTGACTTTTTTGGTCTTATAGATGTATGAATAACATAATAGTCCATAAGACAAAGTTGAAGCCCACAAATTTAGGAATCCTAAAAAAATCCTATCAATTGGATCGATATTTTAAAAGTTATGATCAAAATACCAAAGTAATTAAAATATGTTAAATTTCCAAAATTAAATAATTTTCCAACTTTACCCCAAAATGCACCATAAATACAAAATGGATGAAAATAAGATCAAATTTATAAATTTAGAGGGTTTAAATAATTTAAATGGATATATAAAATTAGGAAAATATTAACTCTATTAGTTTCCTTAACCGTATGAAAACTATGCAAAATCTCATTGTACAATCTATGTATTTTTTATCATGATCATGGGCTTGGGGTTACACGGTTGTAGAAAAATTGTTCGGCCCATAATTTTATTTTGTCTCACCCCACACGGTTAGTAGATACCATGCGTATGGGAAGCATAGTTCCTACTAACCATGTGGCCCAGATTGTTTTCCAAATTCCTGGGGTTTCTAGCTACGAACAAGCCCCAAATAACCTTGTGATCTCCATGACTCCATTTGGTAACATTATAAGGGTTGTTTAAAATAATTTAAACCAAAAACTAATGATTCATACCTTCATTAAAACATGGTTCATTAAACTCCTCAACTCCAATCAGGTCAGGTTCATTCAATTTCATCTCCCGCAGTCAAGATTATGAAAGAGAATGTGATGAATGATTATTTTTAACATAATTATTAGTTTTAGGTTTATCGAGGCTTAACTCATGGATTCATTATGCTCATAAATACCCATACTCTCGACCACAAACCCTATGTAGATTATCTGATATTGATGGTAATGATCAAAAAAAAAGAAATATAATACATGCTTAGCATAATCATGAAATATTTGAGAAATAAGCAATACATAATTTAGAATAAGAACTAATCAAGATAAAAACATAAAAATTAATGTAAATCCAATAAAAAACTTACTCATGATGAAGAAATAATGAAATAACATCAAGTATCAATAAAGAATGGTGGTAGGTATTGAAAATAATCATCTAGAGGGAAATAGAATCATAATGGATGAAGAGAGAATGTATAATAGTTAACAACTCAAAGGGATTTGATAAGACAATGAAAGAAATTAATTAAAACTGAGTTTGGATAATAAACAAATGAAAATAGTAGAAGAAAAAATGAGAGAAAACATAGGTCGTTGATCTCCTGGATTTAAGTGGATTTTTTTTTACATCTTCACAACATGTAATAAGGCTTCACATTATGTATTTTAAATCCAAAATTTCCTATATAAAATTAGCACATATATTTGATTGAGTGGGATCTCAATCTTTTTACACTATGTAAACTCTGCACACTGTGTATGTGATTCACTTTTAGCGGGATTCTAATTTTGAAATTTGCATGACTTGTAATGTGTGTACATTTTTTTTATGAGTTTCATGTAATGTAATGTCTTCACAAGTTGGTTTGTGACTCTGAGGGCATGTGTTGAATGAGGACTTCATGTCATGTATATTGCACACAATGTGTAAAGCTTGTTTTTTCCAATTTTTAGCATTTCTTCCTTTGAGTCCAGAATTCCTAATTCATGAAAAAAAACCCAGTGCATTATTGAATAAAATGTGAATAAAGTTTAGAAAAATTTATCCAATACGTATATGAAAATTTATTTAATGAAATTATCCCACACTTAAACAATTTCTTGTACTCCAAAAAATAATATCAACAAGGATTAAAAAAGAACCAATTTTTAAAAAAAGAAACATGCATTAAAACCAGGAAAATAAAGCTAAGTGTAAGTAGGATAATTCATTCCTACAGAATAAATCCTGCAAATAAAATCAATCATCCCTCATAGTTTAGTTCTTTATCTAGATTCCTTCTTCTTTTAATAAAATCATCATGACTGTTCCTTAAAAACAATATCTATTTTTCAATTTACCTCATAATAAATTTTCTCTCATCACTCATGGTAAAATGTAACTAGACTTATTCTCATACCCTGGATACATGTTCCTAAACATAGGCTTTCACTAGTTCTAGCATCTCCACATCGTAAAGAAAAATAAAAAATCAATCATGATGGCTTTAATAATAAGGTTCAAATGACTCAAAAGCTGAGGGTAGGTGGGTAGAAAATAAAAAACAAGCTCAAATAAGGGTAAGATCTAAAGTATAATTCATGGAAGTCATGAACAATGCAATAAAGTGACTCCTGGACAAAATGTTCTTGTGCTCCAACAGCTCATATGGGTCCATCAATTTTTCAATATGGCATCAAGAATGTACCATGTTCCTTTATTTCTAGTTTTATTTATTTTTTAAATCATGTCTAGGCCAACTCTCACATACATCCCCTAACCACACATGATCAATCATAGGATTCATTGGTCTGGTAATGGTGATTTTTTACCTTCCTAATACACAACCCAATATCTTTTTCTCTTTTTTTATATTTATTTTTTCAAAGGTACAGGATAATAAAAGATAATTTTAAAAGTAAACATGGGCCACATCATATAAATCCGATAAAGTGTCAACATACATTTCTTCAATATCAACATCTCATGTCCATCAGTAGAAAAATTCCCCCATACTTGTTTAAAGGATAATCATACATTACACCAATAGTAGGGTAGGAAGGGATAATCATATTGAAATGGATTCATATTAACAAGGTTATTTATAGATACTACAGGGTGAATAAGTAAAGATATACATGTGAGTATCAGGTAAAAGGTGTCTCATAAAGACTACCTCAATCATTTTAAAAGTATATTTTTTTAATTATAGCCTCAATAAGATCTCAATGCATGTTCTGATAGGTTTACATATCCCAAGTATCTCTCAATAAATATGATCAAAAAATAATATGAAAATGTAAGTCTAGAATACTCTTAGAAATTGGAGTATAAAATAACTGGTAATCACTCAGGGTACAAAATTTAGTAATGAGTCAATCCAAAGTAAATTTCAAGAATCTAGAATTAGAATTAAATTACTAAACTCATAAATCATGCTAATAATCTAAACAGAAATAAAAACAAGATTTCAATAGTCTCTATCCTAAATTTTTCTTTTATTTAAATGGGTGTAATGAGATTTCAAGTTTAAATCATGATTTCAATGAAAATGTATCTTAGATAAGTGAATAAAAGAAATAATCCATGTGTATCAATGGTAATTCTCAAGAAATACCCCCCGCACTTAAAATTTGATAGTGTTTTAAATGTTTTTAAAAGAATCATTAGGGTGATATAAAATTAATTGTAGACAAAACTGAAATGGAAATTGAGATTTTTAAATTAGGGAATCGAGAGCTCCCTATAGTGAATGTCATGACATGGGGAAAACTTGGCTGATGGTGATTTAAAATTGGGATAACTACATAAATAGTTAGAAACAAAATACCTGAACTAGATAAAACATTATTTCACAAGGTTTAAATAAGATGTAAGTATTAAAACAGTAGGTGAACACAGTAGACAATAAGGAAAATCAGCTCAGATAAATGTCGTGAGGTGAGTACAGTGAAGTTTGAGACAACCTACGAAAAAAAATGAAATAAAAATAAAAAACAATGATCCTGAGAACATTACTAAAATAAAAAAGAAACAAAAATATGGGTTTCCTCCCATAAATAACTAACAATGAAGTCATTATCTAAATATATGGACAAATTAATCATTCATTTTTATCCATCTACTCACAGTTCTGCTACCTCTTATAGAAATTAGTGGTTGTGTCATCGAGTTTTTGGGGATTCTTGGAGGTATTAACCACCATAGGATCATATCAATATTGAATCTCATGTGGTAAAAAATAAATTTGGTGCTTGTCATCATGGGGACCCCTACTGAGCATGGATCTCAAGATGGATCTACACAACATATCTCTGTAGGTTAGCGACATACTGAATGATCTTGATTTGGATGCCCAAAGATGGACTAACGGGCTCATAGGAAACCATATAAGAGAGTTAAGAGACATACATAACTAAATTAATGTAGTATTAAAATGTAAATAATACCTCAAGTAGTGTAATAAAAAATCGTATCTCATCAATACATAAAATCATTAATACATCGGTGAGAATGGAATAAAATTAGTAAAAAATGGACTCCCAAACAGAGTAAAAAACAAGAGGGTACTAGGACATAAATAAATAGTAAAATCAATGTCATAAATATCCAAATTATACATACCCCCTCGAACATTGAGTACCTGCAGCCGGTCCTTCCAATCAATGTCATCTATGGCTGAAGGGTCTAGAGGATTGACCACTGAGGTGGGCTTTGTGGTGCTGGAAGCTGGCTCGGGCGAGAATGGAGGAATCATAGTGTCGTTAAATACAATTTTTTTGTTTATATAAGTTGGATCAATTAAGGGAACCTCATATGGAGATGCAATAGTGAGGCCTTTTCCCCATCTGGCCTACTCCGATAGGTACTTTTGTTGGGTGGAAAGGTTTGTAAGCTCGAGAGGTAGGGTAGCCAAGATGGGATGTGATGTGGGAATGGATGAAGAAGCTAGAGTAGTAGGTGGGTGTGGGTGGGAAGATGAAACATGGGAAGTTGGAGGAGTATGGGTGGTGAAATGAGATGGGTTAGTGTATGGAATGAAGATCTAGTGACAAAGCTATCACTGGTTCTCTAGGATAGCCTATAGAAATGGGAAAAGGTCTGTGGGAATGGTTGAATGCAGTGTAGATGAAGTAGGGGGAGGGGTGGTTATGGGTGCGATGGTAGAGGTAACATGGGTGGAGGTCGAGGTGTATGTAGTGTTAGAAGTAGTATTGGGGGGTGTAGGAACATGGGAAGCAGAGGTTGGGTTAGCTACATGTTGGGATGGGGCCTCATTAGCATCCTCAGTATAAGCCATCACCCACCAGTAGATGTTGTCACTCTTCATTAGCAACCCCGTCTTATTGAGAAAAAATAGGTCAGTGATCTCCATTGAGATGCGGGAGGTGTGAGTACTAGAATCATCAAAGGCACTGATATGTCTATCCAATTTTGTAAAGAAATATCCTCCCATTAACGTACCTTGTTTTTTCCTCACCTGGGTTCAGTAGAACTCACTGAACTTCTTGAACATGTTGACAGCTAGGCCACCCATGGATGAGGCAAGAATGATGTCCTCAGTCTGGATTAAACTCTCATGAGCATCACCTAGATCCATCCAGTTGTGATAAAGGGCCTGCTAAAGGATATGAAGAGTAGAACCACAGAGTTGGTTTCTCTTTGTTGTGTTAGGATCATAAGGGATCCACAGGTCTCTAGCGATCCTCACCCAAAGGCAGGCAGCATCAGCCTTGTTAGGATTGAGATGTAGGGTCGGGAAGACTAGGGAGGAAATGAATTCGGTGTAGTAGATGTCAAGGTCTACAGAAAAATCTCTAAGGGTGAGCTCCTATGGCCTACCTCTGAGTCTGAACTAGATGGAGTCGATGTCCAACTTGAAGCTAGCTAAGAACATGAAGAAGAGCTCCCTAGAAGTCTCCTAGTGCACCTAGGTGATAGGAGAGAGGTGAAGTTAGTTGATGAAATTAAGGACCTCCTTATGAATCTAGATCTTCTCAAGAACAGCGTGGTCTAGGGTCATGCGGGTCCTTGTGGTCTTCACCTAGAAATGGACCAACATGACCTGGTGCTCAGGTGCTGAAAAATAAAGGAAGGGGTGGATGTGTGGGTGTGAAGTGCCTTGTGACCCACTAGAAGTTTACTATAAATCATTAAAGTCTAAATATTATGTAGAGGTAGAAGAGAAATAGGAGGTGGAAGGCTCAGTGATGGGTGGAGCAGGAGCAGCCTTCCACTGCTTGGGTGGCGGAGGCATCTCATCATGCTTGGGTGCGTGTTTGGCAAGTGATGTGTGGGTGGTTTTGGCATGGGCCATGTCGGAATGGTAGGGAGATAGGAAGGGGAAGAGAAGGTGATGAGGGATTTATAGGAAATGAGAGTATCAAATGATCGGTTGTGAGGAAGGAGAAGGGATGTTCGGTGAGGGAGAAGGATCAGCAGTCAGGATCAGGGGGTCTTGCACACAGTATTAAAAGGGGCTGAAAGTTTCACATTGTGTAATGTTTACATGATGTTTGATTTTTGGTTTTTTTATTTTTATATATTTGATATTTACACATCATGTAAGTATTACACAGTGTGTATTGAGCCTTTTGTGCTCTTTGTTGAACCTGGTCATCTTAACAATCTTTCAGTAGTGTTAAACTTTCCTAAAGAATAAACTAACCTATTCTAGCCTATTAAACCTACCATGGGTTTCCTCCTAATTAGTCCTTCATTTTACATCGAGATCTATATTTTTTTTGATGCATTTGACTACAACTATGAGGATATACCCCTTATAGAATGATTCTTGAAAACAAAGGGGATGAATGGTGGGACAACCCTCCTAGTAAGAGGTGAAGTATAATTCATGTTCTTGGGAGCACTAAATCCCTTTTCAATCGGTGGTATTTTCTTATTTTCATCCTTACTAGTCACATAATCATCTTTCTTATCAGTAAGAGATATTTCTTGAAAATTTAACAACTTATTTCTTTTATTAGGGGCCTTCACCAAATTGAACATATCCCATTCTTCACCAACTCTGAATATCAATATCCCTTAGTAAACTTTAATCAAAACCTTATTGGTGGAAATAAATGGTCTTATTAAAATTATGGGAATCTCACCTTCTTTTAATACTTCTATAATGAGGAAATAGGTAGGGAAAATGAATTTTTCAACTTTTATTAAGACGTCCTCATGAAATCCTTGAGGATTCATGACTAATCGATCAGTAAGTTGGAGTGACACATTTATTTTTTTTAGTTCTCTGAGCCCTGGCTTCTTGAAGACACTCGTAATAATGAGATTTATACATTCACCTAGATCATACAAGTCTCTTTCAAAATTACATTTCCCTATGGTGCAAGGAATTGAGAAACATTAGGGGTATCACATTTTTAGGCAACTTTTACTGGACAATTTCAATGAATTGTTCATTTAGTGAGATGACTCCTAAGTCCTTCATCTTTATTTTACTTGAGATCAAGTCTTTAAATAATATTTAATAATACAGTACTTGAGGAATTGATTCATCAAATGGAATGTTTATGTTCAGTTGTTTAAACATTTTAAGTAATTTTTTATACTATACATCTTTTATAGATTGTTTCATCTATTCATAAAATGGGATAAGTGGATTATATGGTGGAGATTCCACATATACATTTAATTTTCCTGGAATTCCCTATTCGATAGATTTTTTAGTTAATTATATCTCCTAATTTCTCTCCTAGTCAGCTTTATTGTATTATTCTAAAAAAAATTTCTCATCTCTACATGGATTTTTAAATTCTAGCATCTTTCCACTTCTAATAAATATATCTTTGTCCTCTTACCTTAGATGATCATAGATATTACTGAGAAAATTACTCGGTAGTTGATTAGTTAAAGTCTTAGAGATATTCCCTATTTGATGATCCATGTTACATAGGGTCACCTTGTGGTTTTTCATTTCAGTATCTTGGGTTTTCATTATAACGACCCATTATTTTCATATATAGATATTACATCTCAATAGATGAATATTCATTACATAACATAACAAAACAAAACCAAAACCGTATGTTTTTAGTGTCTTTATAAACTTGGAAACATAAACAACTTGTTCAAAAATAATCTATATTGTCTCCCGCTTATTCCTTAATAACAATAACCCTTTTTGAGATATCATACTTAATACCTTACTTTATATCTTGGGGAAAAGAAACATAAGAAAGGGTGACCTCAAATGATCAGCAAGGATAAACATAAGATATATAAATCCATGATCATATGAAATCATAAGATAAGAATAGTGTTATGTGATCATGATCATAACTTATGAAGTTCATACACAACCTTTCATGGATCATAAACATGATTCATGGCATAAACATTAGAATTTAAAAAAACATGGACCGTAAGAGTGAAAAATAATCATAAATCAATAATGACCCATAATATCATTTTATAAAATTGTGGCACCATAATAAATATAGAAAACCATATTATATGTCATGGTTAAATATCAATATCATCAACATAGTAGATGAGGACACACTTATTTCCCATAGTGGATCAGGACTCACCTATTTCCCATAATGGATCTGGACACACCTATTTCCCATAGTGGATCAAGACCATCAAATTTTTTCTCATTATTATATAATGTGATATAAATTTTTATCTAATGAATTGGAGGAATATATATAGGTCCCTATTACATAATTAAATCCATACATATGTATGCCAAAAGAACATAAATCAATCATCATATCAGAACCCATGAAAAGAAATGAATTTCATAAATATCATGTCATCATAAACACAAACCCACCATAAAGATAATAAGGATAGTATCCTTGAATAATATCCCCAGTAAATCATAATTAGCATCAAATAATGTTATATTATATGGAAAATAATTTTGAAAGATCACTTTAAATAATTCTTGAAAAAAACAACATTTACTTTTTCAAATCATATATTTTTAAAGATCCAGTCAATTATAAAAGGAAAATTTTTTATTTTAAAATAACCTTGTAATTTTTTAAAGGATACATCATATCATTAAATATTTAAGATAGTGATAAAATCTTATCATTCCTTATAAGTTAAAAAATATTTCTTCCATATTTTTTTCAAAAAAAATCTCAAAGAATCTCATTTAGAAAATGACAAAAAATAATTCTTTCAAATAATTTTGTAAAAAGTAAAACATGAGTAAAAATGACTTTAAAAATAATAAGAAAATATTAAAAATATTTTTGTAAAAAAATTTAAAAAAACATGGGCATGGAATAAAAATATATATTTAAGGGAAATTTTAAAAATATAATTTTTAAAATAAATTCCCTTATAAATATCATATCATTGAAGTGATAATTAATAAAATAAATTGATTATGTGTATCAGATATAAATAAACATAAAATAAGTGTAAATACATCATAATATAATTAAAATTTATTTCATACATAATCTTAGCATGAAATAATCAATGATGTAGAAGTTTAACCCAATGGATGGAAATTGAGTTAAAAATCCCTTACCACTTTGTAATCATTCAAATCGTATACCCCATAAAAGTAATAATTATCAAATGAAAAATTTAATACCATAAATATAATTAGATTCATGATATGATATATCAAAAGGGATTATATACACCACAAAAAATAAATAAGTGGTGAATAAGGAATATATCTCACAGAAGCAAAAGTGAGACGAGAAACCCTTACCTCACGCTTCCCTTTAGTTTTACATACTTTAACATACTTTATAAAGGTTTAAATAATATTATTAATTCATTAAGAAACCATATTAATATTTATAATACCTTATGTGATACTTTTATAACATCTTACCACCTGTTCATTAATAATACTTCATTATTTTCATTATTTTGGGTGAATTTGTTTCATGGTTTCGTGGTCGGTTCATTTGTGTATAATTATGGTTTTTAATATCAAATGGAAATATAACTCTAGAAGTGAAATTAAATTGTATTCATACACTTATATAATTTTAAATGGTCCCATATGTCATTTTCCTTTCTAGTATGAATATTATTCATTTGATAAATCATTAATGATAAATGTTTAGTTTATTTTAACATTTTTTCAACCATCACAAACTAGTTTCATTTTATTTAATATTATGTATATATATTAGTTTAAGAACATAAAATAGGTTATAATATACCTATTAAAATCTTATTTAACCATAATAATACTTTTATGACTAGCCTTGAAGGCGGTAAAGGAAGAAGAAAAATCATTATCCTCAAAAACGATCGACCGCCATAATTTGAATAAGATGGGATAAGAAAAGGGGTGTATATAAGATATTATATTATAAATATAAAATTATAGTATATACATGATAATTTATTTATTATTATTTTATGGATGAAGTAGGTGAGTATAAGGTAGAAAAATAAAATAAATTAAGAGAGGTTGTTTGAGAAAGTTACCTCTTGAATATCACCTCCTTGAAGGACTCCTTAAGGAACTTGGAATTGGTCTTTCGGTGAGAAAATCATCACTTAGAAATGATTATAGTGGGTTGTAGAGGGTTTTTAAGATATAAAAAAATATTTAAGGATTTTTATGAGAAAGGGGTGGTATTTATACTTGATGAGGGGTGGTTTTAAGTGATTAAATAATGATTATTTTAGATTTAAATCCAACCACATTTGAGTGGAATTAATTCCAACAAATTTAGTTGATAATTAATGTTGTAAAATATTTTTAAGGTAAATAAATACATCAAAAACACATTTAGTGTTGTATTTTTTTGGTATTTTATGTAATTACTATTTAACTTTAACTCACTACATTATTTTACCTATACTATGGTAAATATTTTTTTATCATGGTAACTTTTTATGTTTAAAAAATGAAAATGAATTCATAACCTAATTCAAACCTCATGATTAAAAATGTTGAATCCATTTTTAAAAATTCAAAACATAGAGGTTTTAAAATTACATTTAAAATTAAACCATCAAAATGCAACAAGAATAGTTTTTTGGAAAAAATGTGTTTTTAAGTTTGAAAATGTCCTTATACCCAAATAAGGTATAAATATTGTTTAAATATAATTAATTAGAATATATATAACTAAAAGGTACTTAATTTAATTTGATATAAATTTTAAAAATTATAAAATTACTTTCAATATAAAGAAAATGAGGGTTTTAAAAAAATCAGTATTTTTTACTATTCATTGGAAATTGTACTATTCAAAAAATTCTAAAGAATTCATCTTAAGATAATTTTTATATGATGAATAGAAAAATTATTTTAATTTTATAAAAATTACTTTACTAAAATTACTTTTCTGAAAATTATGTGCATATTCACAAAGATTTAATTAATACATTAACAATGAGTTGGAAAATTATATATTTCATAATTTTGTTAATATTATTTGTTCCCTCCAATTTAATGGCTAGGTTATAATGTTCATGTTAAAATAATAATATTTTTACGTTCATTTAAGCTCGGTGTTCTGTGCAATGTAAGCTTTTGAAGAGATTAATTTTAAAAAAAAAGATACATACTATAAAATCTTGGGGTGTTAAATTCTACCCCCATTAAAATGAATTTTTTTCCTATAAATTCATCACTTGAATACAAATAGATGAGTATAACTCTTCCTCATAACATCCTTAGGTTCCCACATAGCTTACTCAAATTGTTGGTTTTACTATAAAACATTAACCAGGTGAGTGGTCTTGTTTTGTAGAATATTATCTCTATAATATAAAATCTATGATGGTTATTCTTCAAAAGATAGACCAAATTCTAGTGGTATGACCTCTGAGTTTAGTACATGTATAGGATCAGGTATATACTTCCTCAGTAGAAATACATAGAACACATCATGAACTTGAGAGAGATTTGGTGGAATATCCAATCTATAAGATACCATCCCGATACGATCAATAATTTAAAAAAACTTACATACTTTCAATTTGAAATTTCACTTCAAAAATCAAAGGTGGATGTTTGAAAATTCCTTTGTGGGAAACTCACATTATAAAAAGGTTTGATAAAACTTCCACTTAAAAAGAGGGAAGGTAAAAGGTGATGATCACCACAAAACTAGGATTTTGATTATGAGAATATTAGTAGAAAGTAAAAATATGGACATGGAAGAGAATTATAACTATCAAGTTCTAATGGATAATGATAGAGAACATTATAATTATAAGTTTAATGAACAGAAAATCACTAACCAAATAGGTACGAAAAAATTTCATTGATATCATCAGAAATAATAAAAATGGGATAACATTTTATTTCAAAATCATTTAAGAATGTATACTTACTTGATTTCATCTCATAAGTACAATATCACTCTTTGGTTATACCTTGATCAATTCCCACTTCATTTATTAATCCAATAAATGAAGTTGAAATTGTAATGTTTGAAGAACTAGTGGATCATAAGATCCATAAATGGATGAAAATTCATTATTTATGTCTCTAGTTATCATAACAAAATGGTTATCACAGGTTATCTAATATGTATAAATATTCATATGGTTAAGTAATACATTAATAACTAAAATATTATAAAAAATTTAACATATATAATTTTATAAATGGTTACCCTTATGAACCTTCCAAAAAAACTAATATCCAAAACTTTCGAATGATGTTCACTAAATTTTTAAAATAAACTGATCATTAATCCCACAAAAAAATTCATGCAACTATTAATTTTCTCACACCAAACATGTGAAGATCATTATAATGCACTCTCATAAAACATGGTAATAGTCTAAATTACAATAAAACCTTCAATGAAAATATGCATGATTTCAAAAATTAACTCTTTCCACATACCATAAATCCAAAAATTCGATAAAATAAATCCATAAACCACATTTTCATCATATTAATCATCATTTTAAAGGTCATTAATACTATCCCATTTATTTTATCATAAACAAACATATCTATTTATCATTATTATCCCAACATCATGCACATATTAAGGGTTATATTTCTCTTAATCATGTGTTATCTAAAAATATCACCTTACCACCTCAATCACATTTCATGGTTACCAATACTATTCAACATATACTTTCAAATAATTAAGGAAAAAATACAATGGAATAATACTTAGATGTTTTATTATTCCATAATACCATAAAATTACTTCTAAAACATTATTCTTGGATTCCAATACATAAAAACTCAATCATTCCAATTCCTTTTTAAGCCATTAACCAAGATTCATTATTTTATTCCTTAACACTTCTTCCTTATTTTTACGAGCTTTCCCCCTAGGTAATCTAATTTCAAAATTCCCATATATTACACATTTAAAACATTTAACTATTGATGATTCCTTAGTAATACCATTATTCTCATCCATTGTGTTAAATGAACCTCGCACTTTTCCTTTACAATTACTTGCTTTGTATCCTTATTTTCCACACACAAAGCGTCTTCAAGATCCTTTAAAACATTTTCCTTGATGCCTCTTACCACATGATTTACATGAAGAAAATTTAACTTTATTTCCTCTATGTTCACCATGAAAATACATCTTTCTCTTATTATATGGGTCAGGAAACTCACTAAATTTGAGATTATTGATCATATTATGATATTGTAGATTCTGAATAATAACATGGTTTCACCTTCAGACTCCCATTTAATTCGGTTTCTTATAAGTAATATCATTACATTATCCATCACATTCACCATTAATATGAATCCTCCTGGTTCCAGCCATTATCTAAAACCCAAAAAGAATAGTGTCGGCAAAAATAATCATAGTGGGAATCCACATGATCAAGAGAAATTTATTAAAAAATATTAATATATGACACCTTAGGTTTAATCCTAGTTTATTCATGATAATTACCAAAACTATAGAATTGTAACCTAGAATTTATCTTAGGGTTCTTACTAAGGTTTTCTCATATTAGTTTCCAAAGGTTAACTAAACCTTACTTTGATACCAACTATAATGACTCATTATTTTAATACATAGATATTATATCTAAAAAATTAATATTCATTACATAACATAAAAAATACACAAAAACTATATGGATTTAGTATATTTAGAAACTTGGGAATATAAACAACTAGTTTATAAATAATCTACATCGTCTCCCACTTATTCCTCCATAACTAGAACCCTTTTTGACATATCATACTTAATAGCTTTCTTCATGTCCTGGGGAAAAGAAACATAAGAAAGGGTGATCTCAAAAGCTCAGTAATGATAAAAATAGGATATATAAATCCATGATCATATGAAAGAATAAGATAATAATAGGGTTATGTGATCATGATCATAACTTATGAAGTTCATACCCAACTTGTTATAGATCATAAACATGATACATGGCATAAACATTATCATTTTAGAAAAATGGACCATAAGAGTGATAAATCATCATAAATAAATCATGATATATAAGATAATGTCATAAAATTTTGGCACTATCATAAATATATAAAACAATATTATATGTCTGTTTTAACTACCAATATCATTAACATAGTGGATCATGACACACCTATTTCTGATAGCGGATCGGGATACACTTGTTTCTCATAGTAGATTAGGACACACCTACTTCCCATAATGGATCAATCCCATTTACTTGTTTCACATTTTTATCTCATGAGATATAAATATTTACCCAGAAAATTGGAGGGATATATATTTCCCACCCATCACATAATGAAAAACATATATATGTGTTCCATAAGAACATAAATCATTCATTATATCAGAACCCAAAAAAATAAATAGGTCTCATAAATATCATGCCACAATAAACATAAACCAACCATAAATAGAATAATGATAGTATACATGAATAATATCCCCAATAAATCATACGTAATATCAAATAAAGTTATCTTATATGTAAAATAATTTTGGAATATCACTTGAAATAATTATTGAAAAAAACAACATTTCCATTTTTAAATCATTTCTTTTTAAAGATCGATGTAATTATAAATAAAAACGTTTTCTTTGAAAAAATATTTTTAATCATATAAAGGAGACATAAAATCATTAAATAATCATGAAAATATTAAAATCCCATCATGCTTTATAAGTTGAAAAAATATTCCTTTCATATTTTTCTTGAAAAAGTCACAAATAACCTCATTTAGAAATTGAAAAAAAAAAGAATCATTTCAAACTACTTTGTAAAAATTCAAACATTAGAAAAATTAATTTAAAAATAATAATATAATATTAAAACCATTTTAAAAAAAATTATAAAACATGGACATGGAATCAAAAGATATATTTAAGGGAAATTATAAGAAGGTAATTTTAAAAAAAAAATCCCTTATAAATATCATATCACTGAAGTGAGTATTAATCAAATGAATTGATTATGTGTATCATATATAAATCCACATAAAAAAGTATAAATACAACATAATATAATTAAAATTAATTTTACACATAATATTATCATGACATAATCAATGAAGTAGAAGTTTAATCCAATGAATGAAAATTGAGTTAAAAAATCCCTTACCACTTTGTAATCAGTCGAATCATATGCCCCATAAAAGTAATAATTATAAAATGAAACATTGAATATCATTAAGATAATTAGATTCATGATATTATATAAAAAGGGTATTATATACACCACACAAAAGAAATAAGTGGTGAATAAGTCATATATCTCATAGAAGTAAAAGTGAGACGACAAACCCTTACCCCACACTTCCCTTTAGTTTTATGTAATTAAACCTCCTATATAAAGGATTAAATAATTTTATTTATTCATTATATAATAATATTAATATTTATAATGCCTTATTTGATAATTTTATAACATTTTACCACCCATTCATTAATAATATTTCATTATTTTTATTATTTTGGGTAAGTTTTTTTCATGGTTTCATGGTCGGTTCATTTGTGTATAATTATGGATTTTATTTTGAAATAGAAATAAAACTCTAGAATTAAATTAAAATTGAATTAATTGACTTCCATAAGTTTAAATTTTCCCATATATAATTTTTATTTATGGCATGAGGATGCTTAATTTGATAAATCATTAATGATAAATGTCTAGTTTATTTTGGCGATTTTTTAGACCATCGCGAACTAGTTCCGTTTTATTTAATATTATGTCTATATATTAGTTCCAAAGAATGAAATAGTTTATAATGTAACTATTACAATATTATTTAACTATAATAATACTATTATGACTAGCCATGAAGGACATAATGGAAAATCAAAAAATTATTATCCACGGAGACGATTAAGTGCCATAATTTGGACAACGGTTTCATTTATTTGAATAAGAGGATATAAGAAAAGGGATGGATATAATATATTCTATTAGAAATTAAAAATTAGATTATATACATGATTCTGTAATTATTATACTTTTATTGATTAAGGAGGTTAAGATAATTTAGAAAAATAAAATAAATTAACAGAGGTTGTTTGAGAAAGTTACTTCTGAAATATCACCTCCTTGAAGTACCCATTAAGGAACTTGGAGTTGTTATTTGGGTGAGACCAGTAGAAAATGGACATAGAGATAGTGGGGAGTAGATTATTTGGTATATATTTGAAAATATTCAATGATTTTTAGGATAAATGGGGTGGTGAGGGGTAGTATTTATACTTGAGGAGGGGTGGTTTAAAGTGATTAAATAATGATTATTTTATATTAAAAGCCAATCACAATTGGGTGGAATTAATTCCAAATAATTTGGTTGATAATTATTGTTGTAAAGTGTGTTTGAGGTTTATAAACACATCAAATACCCATTTAATGTTTTAGGTTTTAGTTATTTTAATCTTTTACCTTTTATCATTGACTTTCTATTTTATTTTACCTATATTGTGGTAAATCTTTTTTTACCATGGTAAATGTTTTATGCCTAAAAAATAAAAATGACCTTATAAACTAATTTTGACCTCAATATTCCAAATATGGAATCCATTTTTAAAAATTCAAAACACATAAGTTTCAAAATTAAATTTAAAATTAAACCGTCAAAATGCAATAAAAATAGTTTTTTGAAGGAAAAAAATGTGTTTTTAAGAATAGAAATGTACTTATACCAAAATATGGTATAAATATTGTTTAAATGTAATTAATTGGATTATATCTAACTAAAATATACTGATGTTACTTGGAGATAAATTTTAAAATTATAAAATGACTTTTAAATATAAATAAAATGAGATTTTTTATAAAAAATGGTATTTTTTTACTATTCACTAAAAATTTTAACTTTTCAGAGAATTATCAAAAATTAATCCTAAGATAATTTTGACATAATTAATCCAAAAATTATGTTTATTTTATTAAATAAATTTTATAAAAGTGCAAAAATTTAATTATATTTATTTTCTCATATAAAGAAAAAAAATCTTTTTAAAGAAAACATATATTTGAAGAACAAAATGATTTTACTAAAAATTATGCACATATTCATAATGAATTAATTCATATGTTAACAATGATTTTAAAAATTACATATTTTATAATTTTGTTAATACTATTCATTCTCTCAAATTTAATGGCTAGACTATAATGGTCATATTAAAATAATAAATTTTTGAAGTTCATTTAAGATCGGTGTTCTGTGAAACATAAGATATTTAAGAGATTAATTTAAAAAAATAAATATACACCATTAAATATTGGGGTTTTACATTCATCATTTGGTCTAGTTTCTTCATAAAGGCAGTGAGAAGGTTTTCAATATTGGATTGGAGAGGTTGGTCTTATTGCGGTGGTTTTAATGGATCTTATTGATACTGTTGTTGTTGATATGGTTGAAACTGCTAAGATATAGTCAAGGATATATAACTTGTTGTGGGTATCAAGTGATTCATAATTCCTTGGTGGAATCTATACACTCCTCTACTAAAAATAACCTTGGTTTTATTATTGTGGATACTGATTTGGTCTTTGTTAATAGTTTTGTTGTTGATATTTCTAGGGATGTTGGTACTGCTAATTTTTTTATTATAATTGACATAATTAAAATATTGGAATTGGGGTTCATATATACCTTCCCTATAGTATTGGTATGGGTTTGGGCCTTCGCACATCTCATAAGATTGTATTTCCATCACAAGATAAGGGGTGATGCAGGAAGTTGGAAAGATTTCAAATTTATGGTTAAAGCCTCAACTTGGGCTGCCAGGTAGGTAGTATCCTCTATATGATGGATTCTACACCAAGTAGGTTCTATATCACTTTTACATGGACTGGAATTGTGGTAAACTTCATCAAGAATATATCGTTTGACTTTAGGTGTCTTTAGTATTAGATCACCTTCAGCAACAACATCTACAATAGTATGAATAGATGGCTTGAATCCCTAGTAGAATGTTTGAAATTGTAGCCACAAATCTAGTCCGTGATGTGGGGACTTTCAGTTTAGATCCTTGAATTTATCCCAGGCTTCCCAAAAAAATTCTCTATTTTTTTGGTTGAATTTTTTAATTTCATTTCTTAGCTTCCATGTTTGGATGGGTGGAAAATATTTATCAAGGAATTTATTAGCTAGATCCTCCCAAGTCATTATGGACTCGACCACTTTACTTTTGAGCCAATCCCTGGCTCGGTCACATAATGGGAATGAGAAAACATGGAGTCTGGTTACATCTGATGAAATTAATTGGTTTTGAAAGGTATCACAAACCTCTAATAAATTTTAAATGTTCTCATATGGGTCTTCATTTTGAAGCCCACTAAATTGATCCATGTTCTGGATCATGTGGATTAGTCCAGGATTGATTTTTAAAGTGTGTACCTAAATTGGTGGGTGCATAATGCTGGGCATATCACTTCTAATAGGCAGAAATTTGTAGTCCATTGTGGTGTGCTACTATAGTGTTGGATTCTCCCCATGATTGACAAGTAGTGTATGTTGTATATTTTTCTGGTTGGGATATGAAGGATTTCTATGATCAACCATTGTAAAGCAGTGGTCTGTGGTTAAATACTGGTCAATCTTAGGATCGAATGGAATTAGTTCTTGACCATCAAGGTTCTCTAAATGAGTCATAGTCCCTAAATGCATGCACTAGACAAGAAAGAAGAGATAGGACACCAGTGAGCTCAAAGGATAAAAATGTAAAAAGAAAAAAGGGGAAAGGTGAGATAATACTAGGTTCGATCCAAAGGATATTGTTCCTAAGCAATAGTAATACCCTGTAGCAGTGCCAAAATTTTATACACTCATACATGTCAATGAAAACAAGGGTGTGTTGATGAGATTATAAATTTATAGTCTCAAACTACACTTACTACTATGGTGTAGTAAAGTGGCGATGTGAGGTAGAACCCACACGGATCATTGGTAATAAAAATACATTCAAAAAAACCCCTTTTAAAGGATTCATCATGTTCAATCTTAAATATTAGGTTTTTCTAAAACTAGATAGTTTAGATTTAAATCAGGTAACTAAGAAGGGATCAGGGTTAATTTTAGGGCTCTTGGCAGAAGATAATCTTAAATGTAGCTTAGAATAGTCATATGCCTTAGGTTACGAATCAGTGTAAGGGTCACCAATTTGTTTTAGTCAAATCAATTGGATCTATCTATACTACAACTATCCCTTGTTCTAGGTATACATAAAAACCTAGATTCATTATTCTGAGATTCTATGTAGAAAGTTTCATTGGCTAATGGTCATATCCTACTTAACACCAATTACGTCAGGTTTGTTTAATTGCATCTCCCATAGTTAAGGTTGTGCAAGATAATGTGATGAACATATGTTTTTAACCTAATTTATAGTCATAGGATTACCAAGTTTTAACTCGTGGATTTATTAGGCTTACAAAAACCCCTACTCTCAACCCCTAACCTTGAGTGGATCATTCTCACATGATGGTGATGATCAAAAGAAAAGGAATATAAAACATGCTTAGTATAATCATGAAATGGATGAAAAATAAGAAATACACAATTTAAAATAATAAATAATCAAGAAAATCAATTAAAAATCAATATGAATCCAATCAAACACTTTCTCATAATGAATAAACAATGAAGTAACAACATGTCTCAATGAAGAATAGTGATCAGTATTGAAAATGAGTGTCGAAACGGAAACAGAATCACAATGGAAAAAGAAAAAATGTATAATGGTTAACAAATCAAATGTATTTGACAATAGAAATTAGAGGAATGAATTAAAACTAAGTTTGTAATGAAAATGGAATAATAAAAATGAGGTAAAATATAGGAAACTCTCCAATCTTCTGTGTGCGAAAGAGCACTCAAAAATAATAGGCTCTAAAATTACATGACGTATAAATAATTCACAACATGTTATAGATTTAAGTGGATTTGTACCAACATCTTCACATCATGAAGTAATTTCACATGTCATGTATTTGATATCTAAAATTTTCTCCAAAAAATCAGTCTGTATCTTTGATTGAGTGGGATCTCAAACTTTACCCATCGTGTAAACTCTACTAATCGTGTATGTGATTCACTTTCATAGGGATTCTTATTTTGAAATTCACACATGTAATGTATGTACACATCATTTATAAGATTCAAGTTATGTAATGTCTTCATGGGTTAGTCTATGGATTTTTATACATAGTGTGAATGAGGACTACACAGTGTGTATATTGTATGTGATGTGTAAATCCAATTTTTTCCACTTTTCAGAATTTCTTCCTTTGAGTCCAAAATTCTTAATTCTTGAAAAAACCCATTGTATTATTGAATAAAACATGAATAAACTATAGAAAAATTTATCCAATATGTATATGAAAATTAAGTTAATTATGTGCATATTTTATACTCTAATTGTGCATTATTCTGGGGATAGTACATTGTACTCAACCTCATCCAAGTCCCTAAGGCCTTTTCTAATCCCTTACAAAATCATGACATAAAACATGTACCTTTATCAGATACAATGATCATGGGGACTCCATGCAAGCATTGGATATCATAAACATACATCTTTCTTAGCTCGCCTACTAACTAAATCACACAAATTGGTAAGAAATGAGAAACTTTTGTTAGTTGGTTGAAAATCACCCAAATAGTTTCATGGCTCATCAGGGTATTAGGTAAACCCATCAAAAAGTCCATCATTATTTCCTCTCACTTCCAAAAGGGAACAAGAAGTGGATGGAGTAATCTACTAGCATACTGGTGCTTAGCCTTTATCCTCTAGTATATAAGGCATCAGGAAACAAATCTAGCATTTTCTCTCTTCATACCTGGCCACCAAAACTATCACTTTAAATCACGATACATATTTTCCACTCCAATATGCACCACCCACTTAGATATATGGAAGTATCTTATAATCTCTTAACTAATGTAATCAGGGAATATAACTCTCCCATATACAAATATCTCATTGTCTTCGTTCAATATCCATCCAGGTATTGGGTCACTACTTTCTAGCCATCCATGCATCATTGTATACTCAGGATCGGATTCCTGGACAGCCTTCATCTAGTCTAATAAATAATATATGATCACTAATGGGGAACATGTCATTTATCTTTAGTCCTCATAATTATCTATCCTCCAATCAACTAATACACTCATCAGGAATCATTGCTCCTCCAAATTCCATTCACCAAGATACTGAGCTACTTGTGTCTTATGGATAAGAGAATCTAAAATAAAATTACATTTACCTAGTGCATGGAAATATCAAATTAAAACATTTGAGGGTACTCTACCCAATTACTTTGTCTCATATTTAGGTCTCACTTTGTGAAGATATAATAAAGGATCTTGTGATCTATATATACAATGAACCTCTCCTAAGAAGGTAGTTTCACCAATACTTAAAATTGTGGACTAAAGATTCAAAATCTAAGTCATGGGTAGGATAGTTCCTCTCATTGGGTCATAGCTAACATGGACCATAAGTAATTACTCACTTTCTCTTCATCAATATTTCTCCTAAAAAAACTTTTAATGCATCAAAGTATATAGTATATTCAATCTTAGGATTAGGTAGAATCCTTGTTAGTAAACCTCCTATTCATCTCAATAAAAGCCTCTTCACATCGGTCTGATAGCTATAACTTTACTTCATTATTTTTTAGCATAGTCATGGGTGCTGAAAAATGGAAAAATTCCTGGATAAAACATTATAAATATCCCACAAAACCCATAAGTCTCTTGATATCGAAAATTTTATAGGGAAGTTTTTTAGGATATAACTACCTCAAATTTATTTTGTTCCATGGATATACCTATCTCAAACACCATATTACCCAATAATTACACCTCTTGAATCCAAAATTCACACTTATATAGTTTGGTATAAAGATGATTTGCTTGAATCATACTCAGTACTATCTTGAGATGTCTGACATCCTTCTCTGGGGTTGATGGTTAAATGAAGATATCATCAATAATCACCATAATGAATGAATAGAGGTATGGGTAAAAGATTATTTTCATGATAACCATGAAAACTTATAGTGAATTCTTCAGTCTAAACATCATTAACAAGTACTTATATAGTCCATACCTACTCTAAAACACCACCTTTGGAATGTCCTCATCTCTAACATATAACTGGTGGCATCTCGATCAAATTTCAAACTTAGAGAATCTTTGGGCTACCCATAACTGATTGAAAATAATATTTATTTTGGTAAAAATATATCCATTATTCACTATTACCTAGTTTAACTTCCAATAATATATATAGATTCTAAGACTACCATATGCCTTTTTGGAGAACAAAATATGTGCACCCCATAGTGATGTACTCATCCTGGTAAATCCCTTCTGCTCCAAGTCCCTGAGTTGTACCTTGAGTTCCTTCAACTCGACTAGTGTTACATGATAAGAGGGTATAAAAATGGGTTTTTAACCTTGTATGAGTTTTATCTTGAAGTCCTAAAATCTAATATATAGAGGAATTCCTATGAATTTTTTTAGAAATATATCCTAATAGAGATCTACAACTGGAGTAAAAGACAAGGTGGATATCACTGATCCTACTGAAAGAACCAATCCTATAACATATACCATGATCATCCCAAACTAAATCAAGTCTGGTCTAACTCTACCTGCTACCAACGCCTATTCATCAGTCATCACATACTTATCTCCCTTGGGATATGTAAATAATACTCATCTCTGATAGAAATCAATGTGAGATCAAAAACTATTCAGTCATTCTATACCAATAATCACATCAAAGCTCATCATTTCTAGAATCATTAAGTCCTATAGATGTCCATAATAGTAAAAAACTATAGGATACTTGACGTATCACTAAATATATTTCAATTTCATTCCCAATGGTGTATCAAGTTAAATTAATTTGTAATATAACTTCACCAGTAATTCAATTCTAGCAAAAAAATGTGAATACATGAAGGAATAAGAAGAACTTTTATCAAAAAAACAAGTATACAAAGTAGAAGTGAAAAATATCATACCTCATAAAGTAGAAGATACCTCACCACTATCTATTGGAGTCTGATCTGTTGCATAAACTCAGTATGCCACAGCTCCATGGCCCTAACCCTGATATGCATGACTCATCAGAGTCGTTATCATATGAGCCTATTGATGAGGACCCTGACCTATCCCATGCCTCAATTACTATGTATGTATCAAACCCCTATGATACCTCATTCATGATTATTTTGAGTAAAAACATTGTATATTCCCCATATTACCAAATTGATGGTACTTGATCAGAGGTTTTGGGAATGAAGTATGATAATTACCCCACTATCCATATTTGAAACACTAAGGACCTCCTTCCCTGATGGAAGGTGCTGAAGATAATATTCTCAACTCTGGATATCTACAGTCGCTCTGACATGAATTATTTTCCTTCCTCTTCCTACTAGTGAAGTATCACTAGAAGTCTACTAAAGGTTGAAAGAATGCATGTAACTCTATCCACCTCTAGAACCTTCTGAATCATCAATTCCTTGAGAATAACCTAAGTATAAGTCGTTAGATAAAATTTACTAACTTTGTGTCTCATCTCTGGTTTAATCCCAATCTCTAACTTCCAAAAACAATTGCCACATCCCCATCCAAGAGATGAGTGAAGAATATAAACTCTATGAAACATGCCAAGTAAGAATACACCATCATCATCCCTTGATGAAGCTCCATGAACTTTTACGCTTGATCTAGCTTCATCATACCCATAAATAACTCCTTGAAGAAAATATCTTTGAAATTCACCCATGTGATACCCTCAGGTCTTCCATCCCTAAGAATCACATCCCACTAGAGTCCAATAGCACCCTAAATTATAAAGGTTAAAAGCTTCACCTTTAAATCCTCTATGGTCTCTACCAAGTCTAAGATCCTATCAATGATATTTATTCATCCCTATACATCTTTAGGACCTCTGGTACCCTAGAAATATGGAGGATGTTGAAGATAAAATTATTGATCATAGTTGACCATAATCTTGGTAACTCTCTCATATTTGATAGGCACTATACAGAAGGATCTTGGGTGAAGTAGTCTTCTAGACTAAACTACTAGAGCAGGTGAAAGAGAATTATTCTATATAATCGGTGGTAGAATAGGAATTTACTCCCTCATGAAATAATTCTCTTATACTCAATCAAGCATTCCAGTCAGACATCTCTTAGGTGGAATTTTTTGAAATGCGAAGAATACATTAGAGAATTTAAGAGAGATCATAACCAGAATATGGGATCATATGAAGGTTATCCTAAGAGTCTACCCTCAACCTAAGATATATCCCTCCTAGTACTAACCAAATTTATCCATCCATGCACGTTATTCATAGTCATATATAAAAAAACATAATAGTATGATAAATTTCAACTAATTAATTTCAGTATAGACATATCATAACAGAAACAAATAGATATATCAATTAACAGAGAATGAAATTATATCCCAAATAGATAGAAAAAATCAAGGCATTAAATTAAATAACTATTATGTAGCACAAAATGGGTATATATATAGCATTTGATCCTAAATTTCTAGTCATGGTTCATGAAGGCACCCAAAATCCCATAAAACTGTAATAATAATCTCGTCAATGGTAAATTAGAGGTTATTTACACTTGAGCTATATAGGCACATGGAAACTATCATACCCAATCCCCATACATCTATCTCCTTTATACCATTTTTTGGGTTAGTCAAAAGTAAAGAATAAAAGTATGTTATGATTCCATTTTGTAATTCCCTGGCCTAAACAATCGAGTCCAAGTCAGAGAGCCACAATACCTCATGCACACCTTCTCATATTCAAGAGGCTTCTGACTAGCAACGCGGATCCAAACACTATTAGTGGGGAGACTATACCCACAATATCATGTAATCTCCATAAACAATAAACCTAATAGAATATAATAAAATAGAATAATCAGAGAGATCATGTAGAAACTATAAATATAGAACTCCGGTCATAAAAATAGGTAAACAGGTCTCCCGGAGTGACAAGCCAAACCAAAGTACAAGGTTTCAAGTAAATAAATATTATAGAATACTCCAGAGTGCATCCCGATATTGCTCTTGGCTCCATGATTCTCAACTCAACCATCTTTAATGTGCCTCATGCCCTTTCCTAGACCCCTATACATGAATTCTATATGTGCATCAAGATTCCCATGAAGAGTGTGAGTAATAAACTCTAGTATGACACCAAAAATGCATTCTTAACATGAGTACATATGCATAAGAGTTTGGGTCATGATGATAAATAAATAAACACACAAGAAAAAAACCATACCAAGGTTTTGTGTGCTAACCAAGCCACCATAAACCCCAATAGTATCTTCTTTAGTTCCATGTTGTAAAACAATTAAGTGGTCATGGAAACATCACAAACATAGGATTCAACCTCAAAGGTGCTTGATGGTTGTACATTAACTGGGACTATATTTCATACCATAATTGGCCATTATTCTCCATTGTTATCTCTCAGGTCAGGTCACATAGACCATAATGCCCCTAGGTCAAGTCACATAGACCATCATAACCCACTATCTCCTCATGGGTCAAATCATGTAGACTATCATGCCCCCAGGTTAGGAAATGCTAGGTGATCAAGCCCTATCATCTATCCTAGTCCTATCATCATGTCATATACAATTTCCAAACACGCTCCCCCTCAAGAGACATTGAACCACAATAGGCCCTCTTGTAACCTGTTACCATGCATAGAATAACAACATAAAAAATACCAAGTACAACACATAAAAAGATGGCATATCATATAGAGTCATTCATATCATATCATGATTGAGAAAAAATATCTATAATAAGCACACATGTGATCAAACTCATCATAGTCTATAAACTTCAATACACAACATCATATCATGTTAAATATTATATACACGACCTCTATATGGTAAGGAATTCCTACCTCAAGCATGTTGAAAAATTACTCCAATTTTCATCAAAGGATCAAAGAACAAACTTGTGTTCTCCCATGGAGAACTATCTCACAAGTAAAGGATTCCTATATCAGGTTTTGGTTCATCAAAAAATAGGTTTATAAAGAAGACCAAAGAGATTCCACATTTATAGGGGTGGTTATAGAAATCACATACCTTGAAAATTCCATCAATAGAACCAATTATAGGGTATTTCAAAGGAGAGTACTTCAATTCACCGAATATATTTTCAATTCAAGAATAGATTTTGAATTCCTCACTAAAATCATGAATAGAACCTTAGGTATAGCTAGTAAACATTGATCCACCAATAATCTATCAATATAAAAGAGATACAAGATGAGATTCAAGGATAATATGGATACATAATAATAAATATGTGATTCACCCAAAAATAAGGATGGAAAACTAAGAATGGGAGAGGAACTCACTTAGAATCACCAAGGGTTGATCTTATAATATTGGGAATAAATCTAGGATATTTAGGTTTGGAAGAGCTCTTGAAGAAGACCTAGAGCCACTCTAGGTCTGATAGGAAAGGATAAGAGAAGGATGAGTTTGAGGGGACTCAAGAATTTATAGTAAATCTGGAAAAATAGGAATTATAGCATGATGTATAGGGATATGCTACAATGGGTCTCAAAATGGTAAGGATTGCATCATAAAGGAGTTGGTCATGCTACAGTTGTGCTCAGTCAAAGGGGTATCTAGAATCCATGTTGTGATCAATGGTGAGATCATATAATACTTTTGGGAGCACTATGATATAATGGTTATCACTAAACTGAATCCTCCAAGCCTTCACAAGGATTTCATGCCATAACCACCTTCCACGATGTAGGGGTATCAAAATTGGAAAAGCTACCCAAACTCTACCTTTCAGTCTCCACAACACAGCCAACACTCCATGATGTTGTTATGATAAATAAATAGAACTAATAAAACTATCTTCTACTCCACAGTTCCCCATTCCCACCATAGTGGTAGCCTCTATGGCGTAAGACATACACCATGACATAGAATCTGATTCCACCCAACTTACCCCTTTTTCCTTTGGAACCAACCCTAGACTATCTCTTAAAAACTGAGGGTGTAACAAATTTATTGAGTGTTAATATATTTATATATAGGTTTAAACATTATATTAGAGTTATTGTTGATATGTGATTAATTTATTTGATTATATAAAAATTACACCATGTTAATAAAACAATTATTTCAATATAACTATTTTACCACTATCGTAGTAATTAACTTTAATCCTAGTAATCATAATTTTATACCTAAAATGAAATTTAAATTATTATATAATATGAACATGATGATCTAAAATATTAGATCCATGTTTCTAGATTTAATTTCTACAAGTTATGAAAACTAATTTTTAATATGATTGAATGAAAACAGTTTTTAGAGTAAAATATTACCTGAGTTTCCAAAACATTACAAAAGGGTTTTATAAATTGAATATAGTATTTTTTTTAAAAAATTATTTATTTTAATTTATAAATATAAATTTTTATAGAATTTTTTTCAAAAAAATTTAATCCATTCTTTCATTATGAAATTACATAAAAGTGAAGGTATTGGAAAAATCTTTATTTTTTCAATATTTGCCTAAAAATCAATTATTTTAGAAAAATATCAAAAAATCACCCTAAGATAATTTTGATATACTGAATTAAAAAAATAAATATAATTTTAAAAAAATCAAATTCTAAAATTTATAAATTTGGATTTTAAATGAAAATAAAATATATAAAGAATAACTCTTTTTATTAAAAATGATCTTTCAAAACTTTAAGTGTTATTAATCCTATTTTGTATGAATTTATAATTGATTAAAATATTTTTCTTTAATTGAGGTTTTATTATTCTTAAATTTTCTTAATAATATTTAGATAATATATCACAGATCATTTTAGTTCAGTATTTCATGAAAAAAAAGTTATCAAACACATTAGATTAATTTAAAGGAAAGATATATAGTAAAATCCTAGGGCATTACATTTACACTTTGAAAAGGTAAGGGGTTTCATAATGTAAAACTTGTGAGTTGGAATTACTAAAGGTAAAAGGTAGTTTAAATGGAATATTTAAGTGCTTGATTTTTTTTAGGGGGAATCCTAGTGTGTTTTTATGATTCACTGCTAAAATCAGTGTTTGAGAACACTTTGATGAAGTTTTATAAAGGATGTGTTGGAAGCTTGAAAATAAGTGTAGTATAATGTCATAGAGGTACTCAAAGTTGAGTCTATATATTTTATGTGTTCTTGGTAATGGAGTTGAGGTATTTAGGAATGTTTTATATATTCCCAAAGGTGATTTGAGATGTTTACGAGTGGTTGAGAAGGGTTTGAGTCACTTTGAAGAATCTGAGAAGTCATTTTGAAGCTTTTTGTGATTTTAGAGTTTCACTAAAAAATGAAAAGGTCCCTAATCATAAGACTTTGCCTAATAATTTATGACTTTTTACCATAAGTATTTTATTATAATAATTCATTTATGATCAAATGAATTTGGCCCCAACATCAGACTTTGATGGATCATATGAATTTATCATAAGTCTTTGAACTAGTCGTATGACTTCGGAAGATCGTAAGACTTAAGCATAAAACTTCAAGAGTGTAATCCTTTGGAAGCCCCATAATAAATAGTTCCTTGTGTAATACTTTTCCCATGAGCATAAGTATTTTATGGGTGATCATAAGGGTAAGTTATGTATTACTCTATTTACATAAATTTTTCCCGATACCTACATAAAGGCGAGTCCAATTTTCTACCTCACGCATAAAGGTAACATTGAATTCCATGAGTAGTGTAAAGGTAAATGTGATCTATGTAAGGGTCATCTGGACCTATGTAAAGGTAACCATAATCTATATAAGGATTATTTGTACCTATTTTCAGAATGATACAGGATGAAAAGTACAGTTTCTAGAATTAATTTTTGGAGAAGAAAATAATAATTGAGATGATGATTGAGTTATTCTAACATGATCCAAACATAATTAAGCTTCTAAGAACCATGATCCAAGACTTATTAGAGAGATATTGGATGAGATGTAAGTGATAGAATATCATTGTTCCTTATATTTTAATTTTCAAATGGAATATTTGAAAATCATAATTTGGTGATTAAATATGAGATAAATACAAAGATAATTGTGATAATATTAAAGGTTCTAAATGTCATAGGGATATGTGATTCTATAATGAGTGGGTGAGTTTATGCTTAGATTCTTGCTAAATATTCTAGGTCCAAGATAGAACCTATACAATTATTAACTAAATCTCAAAAGCACTAAAGAACCGAGTCTAAGACACATATTTGAATGTTGTGATCATGATACAGTAAATAATAATGTTATGTATTTGGAAGATAGATAAATAAGAATAGGATGAGAATAAGTTGAGTTAGTCGAGCCTGTTGTGAAATTAATTGGTTGAGTAGTGAACAAATGTTATATGTTTCTACAGGTTTAAGATAATGATCTTGATCTATTCACTAAGAAGGAATATAAGGATGAAGGAAAGTGAGTTGAGGCCTATTAGAAGACTTGAGAATATCTTCTAGCCAAGAAAAATGAGAAATAAATATTATGATAAAATCAAGGTAACTCATTTCATTATACATGAGATAATTATTTGAGAGAAAAAGGAATATGTAGATCATAGGATAAACCCATATATGAAAAAGTTGAGAAAAAAGTGAATGAGGAACTTGGGATATAAAATTTGTTTTGGATATTATACACTCAAAAATGGAAAATCTAATTTCTTAGTGAAATATGTATAAAAGAAAAAAATAATAAATGAGAGTAAGTATTCCTAAGTTTTTGAGAAATCGAGAGTTGTGATGTGAGTGAAAAATAAATATATCTCAAATGTGAAGAAGAAGGATTTGATCCTAATCTAAAGATGAAGATCCTTGAGTATTAAATATAAATAAGGAGAGGAATTTGTTCACCAGTATTAGATCATAATAGTATATTGATTTTTTGGTAATAAAGTAATAGGTTATATAACCAGGTGAGTGGGTTTTGAAGATCTATGAAGCTGAGTTGAAAACAGGGACTGAGTTGCATTATTGAAGACCACCTAGCAGTTGAAGACTCTATGTGAGTAGAAGGAGATTATTATTGTTGATTCAAAATCATCATGTTTAGATTTGATGATCTAATTCCAAGTATTATATTAAATAAACACTTTAATATACATGGAGTGGAACCATAGAACCTATGCAACTCAGGGTATGCAACAAGATCATAATACAACTTAGAGAATGTAGTGATAAGCAATTAAAGAAGACTAGTGTGACTATGTAAATATAGATCCTATGATAAGTGGACATTTTTATGTACAATTTGACTCAATGTAGATATGGGAATCACCAACCATCATAGAAAACATTTGATTATAGTGAAGAAACCATGATTGGGGCAAATGACCAATCATGGTAAGGAATAGGTCTTTGAACTGAACCTTGTAAAAATATCATGTGACTTTTATCTATTTTTATTTCATATATGTGTTTGATTATTTCTTATTTAAAAAAATATATATCCATATGCACTAACCATCCATAAAGATTAAATTTCAAAGGGTGGAAATTTTCCAACAAAATTTGGAAATTGTGAAAAAAAGCCAACGCTTGATTCACCTCCCTTTCAGGTGTCTGCGCCAATCCTATTGGGCATCTTATATTTTTATTGTATGAAAGTGTCGTAATTAAATATACTTTATAAAATATATTTATAAAAATAATTATTAATTTCTATTTCTAAAAACCTAGAAAGAAGCTCCTTAAAAACTATAAATACTTAACTTATTTCTTACATGAAAATAGATTATAGAGCTCAATCAAATATCTTATTAAAAGTAGCTTTAAAATAAAATTAATAAACTCTTATTTAAATAAATAAATATCTATGAAAATTATACAACTAAAATATTCATGAAATTTTAAAAATAGTATAACAACTTTATGTATTATTAAATCATAAAAAATGTAGAATTGTGTAAGATTAAATAAAAAAACTTAATCCCATGTAAAATTGAATTTCAAATCCTTCAACTCATGTAAGAATAAATTAACACTTCTTTATTTCACATGTAATTAAATCCTTTATTAATAAAATTATGTAAGATTAACTGACTCGTGTAGTATTAAAAATAGTCTCATGTAAAATTAAACTAATGCTTTAATATCTCACATAAAATCTAATACTTATAAGAATAAACTCAATTATCCTACTAAAAATAATACTTAAAAGTTAAATATCATAGATTCATGAATAATAATAAAAAATATTGAGAAACTTTGATAATATATTTATCAATAACTTGTAATAATCAAAGTAAAAAATTAGTAATAAATATGAAGAGTTATTTATGATCATCAAAGACTAGATATTTTGGGAAAAAATTAAGGCATACCAAACTCACCAAAAAACAAATATTATGATATGATAAACTCATTTAATGAATATTTTATAATTTATATACATATATATGATTTTTTGAATTATATTTTATAATTATTTTTTTGAAAACAATTTATTATTTAGATAGGTTTTTTATGTTTATTTTGTATGATATGTAAATTCAAGTCTTAAAATGGTTTGAAAAAATGGTTTTTTTAAGTATATATTCCAGCCTATAAAATAAATATTCTAGGTACCAGGGGATAAAATTTTATTTTTAATATTAAACTTTGACCAAAAAATATCATCTCAGGTTCAGTCGTGAACCTTACTCTCAGGTTGTCCATTGGATGGTTTCCATGTGGGTAATGTGTTTTATGTCCCTTTAATTAGTCATGGGGTTTCAAAATCAAATTGGGAATATAGTCAAAAATATTATTGGCTCATCAAACCCCTCTTCAATTCCATCAGCAAACCCCTTTGTGAACCCCTCAGGGATTCTGTCAGTGAACCCCTCTACAATTCCATTGGAGACCCTCTTAGTGAATCCCTCGGCAAACCCCTTAGTGAATACCTTGATAAAAACTTCATGATTCACACTCAGTGAATCCCTTGATTAAACCCTCAATTAATCCCTCAGAAAACCCTCTAAAATCCCATAAACAACCCGCTCGGTGAATCCCTTAGTGAACCCCTTGGAAAATATTTCTTCCAAACCTTCCACCAACCTTTCAGTATACCCATTGCTGATTATTGTTATACTAATGCAGTCTAAGTTTTTTACTACCAAGGATGGAATATGATATGTAGTTTATGATATTTTTATTCTTAGGTTTATTTATAATTAATAAAAGTAACTGAGATAGATTTATATTTGGTTGTTCATTTATAAATTTTTTGGAGCTTTGGAGATAGAGATCTTAATATTGTTTCAGTTCGTATTGGTTTGTATGGGTTTTTATAAGGATATTTTTGTTACTATGTGTGGTTTTATTTTTAAAGTATTGGTTTTTTTATCATGCATATTAGTAAATAAAAAATTATTAATGTCATGATTTGGTTTTTTTTATTAGGTTGTTCAACTAAAAATTTTCAATTCAAGTTTTCTTTATTTTCTAGTAGTTTCAAGTATGGGAAATCTCACTGGAACTTCCAATTGTTTTGTACTATGAATTTTAATTAGTACTTTACACTATTATTAAAATGATTTATAGTGTTAATTTCCACTTCCATTTTCTTGGTTCAATTCCCACTAGCTATGTCCATTTACTGTCGTAACTGTTCAATTTTATTTAATACTGATTTTTTTGATTTACTTTAAATAACTGGAAGTTTCTATTGAGATTTTCCAATTAGATTGAAATGTTAAATTTGTAAGGTATTATTTAATTTTTATATTATTTGTAAAATATGATTCTATTTTTTGAAATTTTTATAGTTATTTTTTACCTACAATTTTTAATGGAATTATTTTTTCAGTGCGAATGTTTCTTACAATATTTATTTTGAGTTGACACTGGGAATTTCCTGTTAGAATTTTCACTGGGAATTTACAACTAGTATTTGCAGTATAAATTTACATTTTTAATTTACACTACTAATTTTTATTTCATTCAACATAAATTAATTATAAATACTAATTTATTGGAATTTTAAATTTCATCTAAAAATTTGAAGTTCAATTCACAAGTTGAATACAATTTGAAATTTTGTCTTACACTTTACACTATATATTTCCAATGGGGATTTAGTATAGGTATTGAAAACATGAATTTATATTCACTGATATTTTCTACTATTAATTTTTATTTGCAATTATGATTGGTAATTCACACTTGAAATTTTCCACTAGTGTATCCCAGTGTAATTTTCAAGTAGGCATTTTTAGTCAGAATTTTTATGCACTAGTAATTTCTATTTCATATTTTCACAGGGAATCCCCATTAGAATTAAAATTTGATTATATCCAGAAAATTATATTAATGATTTTAAAATGATTCCAAAATTTATTTTTAATTTCACATTGATTGGTCATCAGCCGTCAACTTCCAGATGATGTTTTCAGTGCACTATAATTACAAATTTTAATAGTTGGATTTTCCAATGAAAATTTTTCTAGTTGAAATTCCCACTCTCATTACCTATTGAAAATTATAGAGTGGAAAGTGTCGTTGTAAATTATATAGTTTTAATTCCCTATGGATAATTGACTACAAATTCCATGAGGAAATTCCTAGTAGAAATTCCATGTTATCTTCGCTAATAAATTTCAAGTAGTAAACTATTATTTATAATAAATTGAAATTTTACACCAAAAATTTAGAGTGTTAATTCCCAGTTGAAATTTCTAGTTGTAATTCCCAATGGAAATTTCCCATTGAAATTCCTAGTGGACATTTCAAATGGAAATTCCTAGTCACAATTTCTAGTGGACATTCCTAATGTACATTATCAGTGTCAATTCCCAGTCGCAATTCCTAGCGGAAATTTACAATGGAAATTCCCAGTGGACATTCCCAATAGACATTACCAATGGACATTCTTAGTGAAAATTCCCAATGTAAATTCTCAATAAAAGTTTTCAGTGGCAATTCCCATTGTAATCCCTAGTGGTTATTCCCAATTAAATTCAATTATAATTTCCAACTAGAATAAATTTTACTTCAATGAGTTGAAGATTTAAAATGATAATTACCAGTGGAAATTTCCCTGTGATCATTCCCCTATAGTTCCTATATAGAAATCCCATTAGTAATTTCCATTATAAATTCCCTATGGAAATTCTAATTAGACATTATTATTTAGAGTTTTTATGAAATAGTAATTTCTAGTTCATGTTTTGACTAGAAATTCCCACTAGAATTCTGAATATATTACAATTGGAAATTTTGATAGACGATTTACAAATATTCCCTAAACATTTGTAATTTTGAATTGATGTTTGGTCTACTATCTACTTCTTGATGATGTTTTCAATGCACTCTAACTTGAAATTTCTATAGTTATATTTTCCCCTAGAGATTTTTCTAGTTTAAATTCCCACTATCATTCCCTATTTTAAATTACATAGTAGATAGTGACATTATAAATTATAGTGTGAATTCCTAGTGAGAAATATAATATAAAGTCAAAGATTTAATTTCCAGTGGGAATTACCAATTTACTCCCTATTAGTTATTCCCAATTAAATTCAATTATAATTTCTAACTACATGTTAAATTATATTTAAATAAGTTGAAATTTTATAATAAGAATTTCTAGTGTAAATTTCAATGTGGAAACTTCTCTATGTAAATGCCACTGGTAATTTCTAGTGGTCATTATTAGTGTAAATTCCCACTAGAAATTCACAGTGGAAACCTCTACTGGGAATTACCAGTGGTCGTTCCCAGTGTAAATTCCCATAGGGAATTCATAGTGGAAACCCCCACTGTAAATTCACTGTCAAAATTCCCATGGGCATTTCACAGTGTTCTAGTGGAAATTTTTAGTGATAATTCCTATGGGAAATCAATTTTAATTTCCAAATTGAGAGAAATTGACAAAGTTAGTTGAAAATTACCACCGATAATGCCTAGTGATAATTCCCAACTATAGAATAATTTACAGAATCATTTTTAATTTTTCTAGTTATAATTTCCACTACCTATTTCTTGATTTCACTTTTTTCTATAAAAAATTATAATTTTTTAGGGATACTATTTTTAAATGATAGAAGAATCATCTACATAAATTTTTGGACATTATAGGTCTTCAATTATTGGGATATGGAAATTATTTGATGAGATCAGACCAAATATTATTGAGAATCACATCAAATCTCTTCAAAGGATTCCATTTTGGTAGTTTTATAAAGTGTTTCTTCATAACACACTATCATTATATGATTGTAAAAAAAATATGGCTCTATTTTATTTTTTCCATAGAGGTACAGTGTCAATTTACAAGTGTTTAACATTGTAGTAAGGATGGTAGAGTTAAAATATATCGATATATTCCATATATATGGCATTGAGGATGGTGACAAACCATTGTCAGATGCCTATAAATTATGTCCAAATAGCCCAGCACTATTGATGATGAGTTTTGTATATGTTATTCAGCTATTATCATAGGGCATGTTATAGATATCCAAAATTAAAATTTTTAAAGGCATTGAAGAGCAATATTTTTCTGATGTTGCATGTTTGGTTTCCTTTTTTCATGTGTAAAATTATTTTTCCCCACTTTTGATTCCTATGTGGGTTGTAATTTTGTCACATATTTTAAATATATATCAAAAGTGAAGAGATATTCTTGGGTTACTGGAAATAATCTCCAGCTAATTACATTGGTGAAAAAAAAATCACCACTTCTTTAAAATTTATATTTTCTATTGTCAGTTTATTAGTAAGGTCTTAAAGGTTTTTCAACTATGTTTATTTTTGATAAGTTACTTAATTTATTCCTAAAAAATCAACTATTAAAGTATTGGTATGCTAAAAAGTCTGGGAAGGTGCCACCAAAAAGAGAGGGTGTGCCATTATTTTTTAGGTGCAGTTTTTAAGATGTTGATACTACTCTACAAGAAATTCCTAAGGTAATGTTACTAGAATATGTTTTTGAATTGTTCTTTATATTCAAATTAATTCATAATTTATATTTATATATATATATATGTTTCAACTATTACATGTAGACTCAAAGCACTATAAGGAATCAAGTCCTTCTAAGAATCAATAACTTTTTTAGCTATTTTTTGATGAAAAAAATACATGGATATCATTTTATTGGTGATGAAACAAAACAACATGTTAAAGTGGTTGTTGATGAAAAAACCTTCAATTCTTATCAAAGGACATTTGAGATAATTTTCAACTGAGTAAAAAAAAATTTATATTGAGAATGTGAAAATTAATAAAAAGGTCAGGAGACTAGAGGCCCAATTAAATTTGAATAATTTAAAAATTATGACTTTAAGATCAAGACTAAAGAAGAAAGAAGAGATGAAACCAGTTCTCAGTGAGGATAAAGGTGTTATTTTAGAGGATATTGAGATTCCAGAAATTTAGAAATAAAAAAATACAACTCCAGTGGTTACTGTGGAGGTGGGAAGACATGAGTTTCCTAAATATGAAATTATGGACACTACTATTATAGAGGGAAGTGAGAAAGTGGAATAAGTTAGTGAATATTTAAGTAGGGAAGAAGTAAAAGTTCTTAACAGTCCACTGCAGCCTCTTCTTCCTTAAAAAACAAACCTCATCGATCAGATGTGTAAATAGTTAGGTGGAGAAAATGAAGCATCAATATCTTTATATATATCTGAAGGTGAATACAACGAATATACATGAAATTCCCCACAAACTATCCCAGTTACTTACTGGGTGGGTGAAGTAATAATCTATAGTGACGAGACGTGATACAAAGTTGTTTCAAATGTTGCTTGATGATGCTGATGGGGAGAGGAAATGTAACTAAATTTATGTAGTTAGAATTTATTTTAATATATGGTACTCTTTACTAAAATATCATATGACCTCCAATATAGTAGCATTGTAGTTTGGTAATGCACTGAGAAATCATATTAGATCAATATACAGGACATTATTGATTTGTAAAACAATAGGTGCACATTGAGTACGATATGTGTCATATCAGTTTATGTAACCAGCACTCTTGTTTTTCCTTTTATTAACTCTTTTTTGGAAATAGGTCATCAATTCATATGCTATGATAATTGAATAAATATTTTAGCTACATACTATGGTTGGCATTTCCAAAATGGAAATATTTTTCATTATACCCAACACCTTTATAGTATGACTGAAGTTCATTTTTTACATAATTAATTATCTTATTTTTTTCATGAATTTTGTTACTTCAATGAATGTTTAAAGTTAATTATGACTACATTATTTGATTTTAATTTTTAATTGTCTTGTAAGGAGTTCTCTATTTAGAAAATGAGAATTTGAAGGAGAAATTTTTTGAACTGACCAGCAGTTTCTAGTATGAGGTCATGCACGTATTTATGCTTCCCAGTAAATTCAGATAATATCAATTGGACTTTTTTATTCATGGATATTAAAAAAATAGTGTTTAGATATTATAATTCAATTTAACCTCTTTGTGGAACAAGAACTAGTGACCCTTTTATTAAATATGTAGTTACTGCGTTAAAAATTTATACAGTGTTTGATAAAATTTTCAATAAATTACAATATGGACTTCTTATTGATTTTGTTATAGAAATATTATTTGTAAAACATTTTCAACTACAACTTTATAGACTATTTGAAGTAACGTAAATGGGAAATGATAATTCAGAATACATTGTAGCAGGGAAACACCACTTTGTATTTTGGTGTCATGATTTGTTATGTGATGGAATGTTTGGAAACAAGTGTTACAATGATAGATTTATTGTGTTAAAAGGAAGTCAATGAGATTCGGTTGTCCATGATTCAATATTTCCTCAATGATCCTATAAATACAACATCGGAGGTGTATGTAGAGAGTATAAGTTTTCTGGTTACGGAAAAAAACTTTCAATATAGTTGAATCATTCATTCATGAAAACTTAAATTTCAATGTGTTTAACAAACTTAACTAATTTTATTTGTTATGATGATTTTGGTGGGTGTAAGATTGGGGTTAAAATGGTTATGATGTAATATGTGATTTTATGATAGTTATTAGATTTTATTTGACTTTGTAGTTTCTACTGTATATTCTTGGAATCCATTGGAAACATATAGTGTGTAGAATTTACCGCTGGGAAATCTCTTTGGAAATTTCCAATATGAATTTTCATTAGAAATTTATACTAGAAAATCCCACTTTAAACCATGACTAGAATTTTCCACTTTTATTTAAATAGTTGATATTTATGTAATGTGATTGTATGATAGTTGTTAAACTATAATTTGACTTTTAATTATCCAATTTTTATTCTTGGAATCAATTAGAAACATGTACTACATATAATTCCCACGGGGAATTATCATTGTAAACTTCCACTAGAAACTCCCAATGTAAACCATGACTGGAAATTTCCACTTTAATTTGGATCATATGGGTGGGCAGTAGATAGGGGTTCGAAATGGTTATTTGGTGATTTGGATGAACATATTTATATAGCTGATACTGATATAATATGTGACTATATGATAGTTGTTAAACTATAATCTTCCATTGTAGTATCCAATGTCTATTCTTGGAATCGATTGGAAACATGTACTACATATATTTACCATTGGGAATTCTCATTGGAAATTTCAACTGGAAATTCCCACTGTAAACCATGACTAGAAGTTTCTACTTTGATTCAGTAGAAATTGGAAGTACTACAACTTGACACTGAAAAATGGCAGTGGAAATTTACACTACAAATCAACTAGAAATTTTGAGTGGAAATGACCATGGGAAGGTCCTAGTGGTTGGATAACAGAACAAATGGGTAGTTAACATTCAGAAAAAATAAATTGGAATTTCCCATGCTTGTAATTACTGGGAAATGTAGGCTACCTTTCAAAAATGTATTTGAAATTAACATTATTAACTTAATAATAAAGGAACAAATTTTAGAAAGCATCGAGTGCATACACCCACATCATTGTTTCTAAAAACTATTTTTTATAAACATTTTCACATTGCAATGACATATATAGTTGAAGTTATAGATCAACTGAATGGTGGGATGTTTCCATTGATATTTCAGCCCTCAAACTTCTACTACCATTCTGATTTGTGGTGCATACTTTCGAAATCTGTTTGTCAGAGTGGCTGATTACACCATTTTTTCCTACATTTTTATATAAAATTTTGTCTTCATTTCTATGAGTTTATTAATTTTCTCAATAAACCAACATACCTTGAATAATATTGTTGTTGGTTTTGGTGAATAAAATAAAGGATTCATTGGTTGATGAATTTTTCACTTTAAATGGATGAAAAGTGGTCTTCGATGCCTCCTAATTCTAGTAATAATTTTATATGAATAAATAAAAAGATAAATAGTATAATTATTGAATAATAGTAGTTTATACTAAATTAAAAGATCAAAATATATGATTTCCTATGAAGTGTGTTTAAATGTGAAGTTTTTCAACCTACGATACAATAATTACATACATTTAGATCTATTAAAGGAGCACCTTGGTATCCAATATTTAATAGTTTTTATCAATACCTACAACAACAATATAACATTATTTATCCATTTTATCACAACCTATAATAGTTCATTAACATAAGCATAAAATACCAATTACATACAGGTTTTTTGGTCTCTTGATTTATGATATTGCACCAAACCTTTATGCATTTTCTTTCCTTATCTAAACATCTTTTGATCCTACCACCACCTTTTCTTTTATCTTTCTTCTTAAATGATGTTTTATATTATTTTTGACATTCCATGTTAGATTCTTCTTAACTTTGTTTTGAGGGTAAATTATTTATAGCTTCCTGCAATTCCCTTTCATAATTTTTCATATTTGACATCTCAATCATATATACTTTTTTAAACTCACAGGATTCTATGACAAGATTTATTTCCATTCATGCTAACTATTGGTAAAATTTAGCTTTACTTTCTACTAAATTTTCTTCAATGTGATTAACTGTTATGTCTACCATGTGGATTTCATGAGAATTTCTTGTCTATCTCTTATGAATATATAACTTTGGAAATCACTATACATCCAACCACTCTAATATTTTGAGTGCATAACAACACAAATACCCATAACTCTCAAATTTAATAAAGGTACAACCAATTCTCACAGGTGATTCTTGGTACACTAAAACTGAAAACTCATTTGAGGAAGCTTTCATTTTTATAGAAAACCTTTTTGGGGCAACTATTTCATTAGAAGACTTATGGTAACAAGCACCACATAGTTGGTGTTCATGCTGAAAAAGATCAAAAAAATTATGTGTCTTCAAATGACTGGCTTGAACCATGATTTGGGTGATATAGATAATAATTGTGTGGGAGTTTTTCCCTTCCATAAAATTCATCCTTCATTTCCCGATACCGATTCTTCTCTAACACATGATCAAACTGATGAAATAATTCCAATACACTGATCTTATGATTCAAGTAATACTTTAATACTCCATTGAAACTCTCACTCAACTATGTTCTTCGAATACGTAATTTCAATGCAGTCTTTATGAAATAATGAGCCCATTTTCCTCTTACTTTGTACAAATATTTTAACCATGTAGAATTTTTATCACCTCATTCTGCTTGGATTTATTTCCATGAAGCCTCAAAATTTGAAGTTTAATCAACCCCATACATTCCATTTTTTAATTTCACCAACAAATTCATCTCATATTTCATTATTGGTCCTAAGTGTTTAATTCCATTTTTTCATTAAATGCCAAGTGCATAGTTCATGTCTTGTTTTAGGTAGGGGTAAAGTAATGGATTTAGACATAAATGCATCTTGATTTATGAAAATCATCACAAGATTCTTCCCATAATCAAAATAAAAAAATATAATAAAAAACCAACTAAATGAGTCTTTTGTCTCATCATATAACAATGTTTCACTGAAAATTACAATCTCTTAATGATTTTTTATGCCTATAAACACTCCTGAAGTCCTACACTCATTGTTTGTGTTGAAGGTAGTTTCAAACATGACAACATCTCCAAAATGATCATAATATACCTTCATTTTGGGATCAACCCAAAATACAATGTTAATTTGACCGCAAATGTTATGTTTCACTGAGTACAAAAATAATTTGTTTTTTATTGATTGGTTATCTAGGTATTGTAACATACCATCAGCATCATTTAGATTCAACTCTATCTATTTTTTGGACCGAATTAAAAAAAATGGTCTACTCGTGTATATCCAAGACTCTCGGGCCCACCTGTAATGGATGTTACAAGTGGAAATTAATCATCAGACTTAAGACCATATTTATCATTTATATCTAACTCTGCACCTTGTGAATCACTAATGTGTCATTGTAATTTCATCAAATGCATAGTCTTTAGAGAATGTAAAGAGTGGTTATGCTCCTCAACTATTTTCTTGCACTCATATTGATTATTGGACATGTAGACAACTCCCATTCATGTAGAAAAATTGGTCCTTATTGGGACACATGTATTTTTGATATTTACAACATATTTTTCTGATCTTAGGCATACTAATTTTCTATATGTATACAATGTTTCTGTTACTAAACTTTTATCCTTTTATGTTTGTTAACATACTGCTTCCATACACTAAAACCAACAATTCCTCCATGAGAAACATCAAATTAATAGGCTTCATACTCTGATTTAAAAACCATCCCATTGCACGATATCCATATAGTACTTTTTTTATAAATGCAATTAGATGGGGTGTTTTATTTTAAATCTAGAACTTCATCTCTATCAATGAAAATTTCTACACTGTAATTTTATTTTGTAATGTCATCATTATTATACTCCCTCATGTAAGAGTCGGATGAATAATGTACAGTATTCAAATCGATTGAATTTCTTTGACTTAATCGTGTACACCATCCAAATTCATCTTAATCCCATTCATTCTAACCTTTTCAATGTAGAATCACAAACTGTCGGGATATCCTTTTTTTATAAATGATATTGTATGGGGTGCTTTATTTTGAATCATTTGGAAATTTACATTATAAATTTCCAATGGAAAGTCCCAATGGAACCTACTAGTTGAAATTTACACTTAGATTCAATTTTACCATCAAAATACAAGATGAAATTTTCACTTTAAATCAATTAAACAGCACAAATTGGTTCTTTGGAATCTTTTGAAAATATCAAGTTAGAATCCCAACTGTGAATTCATAGTGTAAATATCTAGTAGAGATGTCATATGGGAATTCCTTGTGGAAATTCATGACATTTACACTTTAAATCAATTTAAAATCATAGACCACTTCTTCTAAAACAATTAAAAATTGAAATTGGGATATCCAACTATGAATTTACAGTGATAATTTCTAGTAGATTTTTCATCTTGGAATTCCTTTTGGAAATTTGGAGTCAAAATTTTCAGGGAATATTACCAGTGGAAAATCGTAGAGGAAATTCACAGAAAACTTTTTAGTAGAATGGCCTTGAGGTTAAGATTATAAACATAACCATAAATGGTTCAATTTTTCAAAACATTCCCTAAAAACTCCCACTGTAAATATTTTATGACATGTCATTTTTTAATGAAATGTATTAACAACTTATTATAAGGTCTCAGATCTAAACATCGACAAAATATTCCACATTTAGCTTACCAATCCATTTGTTTCTCGCATTGGAAAAGATTATGCATAAAAAGTTAGTTCGGTACCTATTTCAAGTTCTCAAAGAAGCATGAAGTTTGTCACCCTAGTATCACTTCCCTCCTGCCCGATGGAGAAACATTTTAGTGTTTGTTCGGAAAAAAGTAAATTTATCTCACCTTTTCTTTATTTTTTATGGAGATATTAATTTTTACTCCTCTCTATTACAATGATCAGGATACGACGGACTTATGTGGTAGTCATCCAACGGCCAACCTAAGGGTCGGGTTCATGGTCCAAACCTGAGATGATATTAATCCAATTATAATGAGATTGACCAAGTCTTCAAATAGCATGTGATAGCATTAATATTGACTTAGGTTCAGACCCTGAACCTGGCCCTCAGGTTTTCCATTGGATGACTTCCATGTAAGTCCATCATATCCCGATCGTTAAAAATATAGAGGAATAAAAATTAATATCTCCATCAAAAACAAAGAAAAGGTGGGCTAAATTGGGTTCCCTCTAAAAGAACTATGAAAGGTTTCTCTATCAGGCTAGAGGGTGGTGATACTGAAGTGGATACCTTTACTGTTCTTTGTGAACTTGAAATAGGTATTGGACTATCTATTTTATGCATAATATTTCCCATTGTGAGAAAAAAATGAATAGTTAAGATGAGCGTGGAATATTTTGTTGATGTTTAGCTCATAGACCTTATAATGAGCTACTAATACATTTCATTGACAAATTACATGTCATAAAATATTTGTATTGGGTGTTTTTAGGGAAGGTTTTGAAAATTTTAATTGTTTATGATTACATTTATAATCTTAACCTCAATGCCATTATACTATAAATTTGACTATAAATTTCCAATATGATTTTCTAGTGGTAATATCTCCTATTAATTTGGACTAAAAATTTCCAAAATAAATTCCAATATGATGGATCTACTGGAAATTCATGCTATAAATTCATAGTTCGATTTCCCAATTGAAAATTTTAATTATTTCAGAAGTAGTGGTCTATGGTTTCAAATTTATTTAAATTATAAATGTCATGAATTTTCATAAGAAATTCCCATATGACATATATAATAGATATTCACAATATGAATTTCGCATTTGGGATTCCAACTTGATATTTTCAAAAGAATATAAAGAAAATATTTGTGATTTTTAATTGATTTAAAGTGGAAATTTCATCTTTTATTTTTATGGTAAAATTGAATCTGAGTGGAAATTTCCACTAGTTGATTCCATTAGGACTTTCCATTGAAATTTTCCAAATGATTCAAAATAAAGAACCTATTCCAATAGAATATATAAACAAAGGTGATCGGATATTTTATTCTCTTGCATTTAAAAGATTAGAATGAATGGGATCAAGATGAATTTGGATGGTGTACACAATTTAGAAAACAGACATTCAATATATTTGAATAATTTTCATTATTCATCTGAATCTTAAGTAAGGGAGTATAACAGTGATAAAATTAAAAAAATGAAATTTTAGTGAAGAAATTTTCATCGATAGATATGAAGTTACATATTCAGAAGAAAACACCCTAACCCATAGCATTTATAAACAAATCACTACATGTAGAACATGTATTGGGATGGTTTTTAAATCAAAGTCTGAAGCCTATTAATTTTATTTTGCTTACAGAGGTATTTTTAGTTTCAGTGTATGAAATAAGTATGTTAACAAACATAAAAAGGATAAAATTTTAGTAACATTAACATTGTATACATATAGAAAAGAAGGATGTCGAAGATCATACAAACATGATGTCAATATCAAAAAGTCACATGCCGAAACAAGGACCAATTTTTCAGCATGAATGGGTGTTGTCTACATGTCCAATAAGCAATATGAGTGTCGAAAACTAGTTGAGGATCATAACCACTCTTTATATTCTCCAAATACTATGCATTTGATGAGGTCACAATGACACATCAGTGATACACAAGGTGCGAAGTTGGATGTAAATGATAAAGTTGGTCTTAATCCTAGTGATTCATGTTCACTTATAATAGCTATTGTAGGTGGGACCTAGAGTCTTGGATATACACGAGTAGACCAGGATAATTTTTTGTGGTCTAAAAGATAGTGAGAGCTGAATCTAGGTGATGTTGGTGGTATGTTATAATAACTAGAGAACCAATCAAGGGACAACACATCATTCTTGTACTCAGTGAAACTCGACATGTGTAGTCAAATTAGAAATTTATTTTGGGTTGATCCTAAAATGAAGGTGTATTATGATCATTTTGGAGACATTTTTGTGTTTGAAACTACCTTCAACACAAACAAGGAGTGTAGGACTTTGGGAGAGTTTATAAGTGTAAACCATCGTAAGGAGATTGTAATTTTTGGTGAATCATTATTATATGATGTGACAATAGACTCATTTAGTTGGTTATTTTGTAACACCTCAAGCTTCCACGGTATGTTTCTTCTTAATAATTCAATAGCGTGCGATGTACGCAACACCGAGTTCAAGAACACCACGACCAATCAAACTGGCCATTTAAAAAAGCAGGTATGAATAGTAATACCCACTTTTAAAAATTTTATAAATTTTATTTTTCAAAATGGGCTTCATTTTTTGATTCAGAATATCAAAATTATCTTAAGGTGAATTTTTGGTATTTTTCTGAAAACTTTCAATTTTTGATGAATAGTGAAAAAACACTGTGTTATTATTTAAAACCAACTTTTTATTTAAATAATTATTTTTAATTCAAATTTATTTTAAATTAAAAATAGATACAGAATACCTATATTATTCCAATTTAATTCAATGGAGTCATTTTATAATAAGATTATATATATGTAATTTTATTGAAATTTTTAACATCTTTTACCCACCTTCTAGGTTCATTTGAAAATTTGCATAAAACATAATTTTACCACTTCTGTAAATTAAATTTCAAAAACCCGAGAGACATGGTTATCATCAGTAATTAAAATTTGGTTCGATAGGATGAAAATATTTTTATGAATAGTAACTTTTGAATTTTATTTACCACGGTTAAAAGTAAATAGGGTAATTAAAGGTAAAAAAATATTATAATAATATAAAATTACCCCAACACATATCCTAATTCTATTGGATAAGTTTTTTTCAACCAAAATCAACCTTATTAAAAAAATATGATCCTTTTTTGATCCACTTGGGTTATATTAGGGCATTTATTATATTTTATTTAAAGATGAGTTAAAAGTATTAAATTCAAATTTTAATAAATAAACCATTTTTAATTAGAGTTATACATAAGATAAATTCGACTATAAATATTCATTAGAAATATAAAACGATTTTCTATATCATGATATTTTATTTATAATTTTTAGAAATTAAATAATTAAATTTATTTATGACACAATGATGATGGAGTAATTACCATATTAATAAAAGATTAAAATAAATGATATTATAAATATTAAAATAAATATAAATTGAAACTTTTGATGTCATACATGAATTTTATAGGTGAATATTACATTTTAGGGTTGATTTAATGTATTTTTTTCTAAGGAATAAAGTTTTTATGACTTTAACAAAAACTAATTACTAAATAGTGTCAAAATTGACATAAATGAGTTTTTTTTTAAATACTTTTTTATTAAATTATATAATAGTCCTAAAAATATAAGATTTGTCCAACTGACTTAGATAATGTTAAAAATTTCATTAATGATTTACTTGAGGTTCCCTTGTCATTTTATAGTAACTAAATTAATCCTATAATATATAAATACAAGAAGACATGGTAAGAGTTAAACTGTTTAACTAAGGGTTAATCCCAAAATATAAGGATAATTTTATGACTTAAACATGTCTAAAACCTATTGGTTGAGAGGATTTAGACCCATAATCATCTTATCCTCTAAATAAATCAATTTAGAGATATTATAAACTGAATATAATTTTATAATAAATTAATACTTCAAGATTTTCCTAAAGTTCCCCTCACCTCTCTTATAAAAGGGAACCTACATTTCTCTTTAATTCACACCTACAATTCCCTTTGTATCGTCCAACCCATGACCAAATCTCCTCCCAACTTCCCTCACTTCATCCTAGAGGAAAAACTTTGGGCAAAAAGCCAACTTACAGAGTCCTTTTGTGCAAATCAAAAGGAGACACTTGAAGAAGAGGTAATCATTTTATCCCTTATTTCAAAGTTCATTTCTTCTTCCACTTACTCTTACTAATTTGTTACCATACTAAAATAATAACTCCAAAATATACTATTTTTCATAGATTTTGTTAATATTATGGGACAAAAATATTCCTCTTTTTACCCATCCCATGAAAAACAATATCACCATACGTGCATTCGTACAGCTTACCATCTCCATGTCATGGTGTAAATTGTTTTTCATGTACACTTTATTTCTATGGGTATAAATATAAATATAATGGATAAAAATAATATATATAGCATGATATTTATTTTTTAAAATGTATATTTCATCCAATTTTATACCATTTAACCATTAATGAAATGATATCGTCACTCGTGCGTACGTACGACTTACCGTCTCCAGGACGCGATGAGACTCATCTTCAATGTCCACCATCCAAGAATGATTATAAGAATAAATATTAATAATAATTATGAAATATATGACATAATAATTATACTAGGATGATATATATATATATATATATATATTTCATTCACTTACTTCCATATGATATGAAAATGGAAACAGCGTTCATGTGTACGTACGGCATACCGTCTCCATGAAAGGTGTATTCCATTTCATATATATATTTATATTTATATATGATATACAAATCATATTATAAATTCTGGAATTAATTAAATCATGATCTAAGTAATATGATCAAGAATAACAAGTTAAAACACGTACAATAAACACAGCGATTATTACCGAAATGTTGCATTAACTTGAAATTGTTAATAAATGGGTAATATAAAGTCATAAAAGAATCATATATGATATCATAAATATTATTCTGATATAATTTAATAATATGTTTAAACACATTATACCAGAAATTCAGACACGTACAGAGAGTATTTGATCTAAGGTAAGGTTTAATCTCACAATCTCATTATTATTTGAGGTTGTTGACATGTAAGTATCTACTGAGACATCTTTATTATCCATGTCCATGTTTCTAAAAATGTTTTCATAAAAAAATTACTATAATAATATGAATTTTTAAGTCCATCTTTACCCATGTTTGAATTTTTATAAAATGTTTTCAAAGTAATCTTTCAGTTGTTTTCCAAATGAGATACTTTATGACCTTTTCGATAAATTAAGAAAATGTTGTTTTTTTAACTTATACGGTGCAAGCGGATATTTTCCACTATTATGTTGCCTTACCATTTTTAATCTTCCTTTACAATATTACAAGGTTGTTTTCAAAAGAAATATTTTATTTTAAAATTTTATGGATTTTAAATGTATTAAAGTAAAAGGGATATTTTCCTCAAAGAGTTTTAACGAATTTATTAAATTATTTTCATCTATGTCAACATCCTTTATTGGATTTTATGCTTGTTTGAAGTTGATTTATTATGATAAAATCTTCCATATTGTATTGAAGGTTTTTTGATAAGTTTAACTGTGGGTGTTCTATTTTTATACCATTCATGGTTTACGATTAAAGTATTAAGATTTCATATGTTAGTTTTAATACGAATGTTTATGTTGTGTTTTAACCTTTTCATATGAGGAATGCATTAGACTTAGTAAGTGACGGGTGGGGCCCACTATATCCCCTAGATGCATCAGTAGGTCTCATGAGACAAACTAGTGTCTTGGCACAAGTCCTTAACAGAATATTTGTGAATGGTCTTGGCACAAGGCCTTGATGCAGTAGTTATTATTTTCGGCATTATGCATTCCCTCATTATGAAATTAGTTATCACATGTGATCATTTAATTAATATAATATCCATGTGCATGTTTATATAGTAATATTTGAATTATTTTTTCCATATTATATTCAATATTATGTTTTAAAAGGTTGATATTTTTATTATACATCTTTCCTTAAAAGTTTATAGCTTCTGCTGAATTATTTACCCTTACCGGGAATCTGAGCTCACCCCATTATTATGTTTTATTTTTTCAGGATGCAAAAAAGTTTATTATGATTGATATGTAGGGTTAATCTAGGGGAATAATGGTGTTCTCAAAGGATTATTTATATTTTTTTTATGTTAGAAAGTGTAATGTATCGTTCATGTATGTAATTTATTTTCCAAGACTGCTAAATTGTTCGGTCCTTTGGGACTTGATTCCTTGTAATCATGCCGATGTATTAAAATAATACACCAGCTCTAGGTAACTTGGGTCAGGGTGTTATATTTGGTATTGGAGGAATTTTATCAATAACCTTAAAAGAAGATTTAGAAAACTTATATTAGGGATCATAACCCTAAGATAGAATTTGAGGATAAGTATAGAAGAACCCCCTATAATTTTGGTAAATTAGAGATTACATGGATATTCCAAGCAGTACATCCTTGTCTGGATACTACATGTGTACATAGTTCTAGAACAGATGTACCTTGGGGTGAAAACTCTGACAAGTTGTTTCAAGCTTGACTCGGGGTAACCTGGTACACAATAATGGGTCTTACTACGCACTTGATTTGACACTCCCATGGGATATGCTTAGGATAATTCATATTTTCTTTACAAACCATTATGAAGGATTTATGAGTAAATATTTCCTCAAAGGAACCATATTTATTATTATGGATTAGATGTGTATAAATTTTTCAATTTATATTAAGTATTTTACTAGTTTGGAATTATGAGTTATGATTCATAACCTAATCTAGTGTACACCATTATTTAGAAATGGATCCTAGTAGAAGAAATGGAAATCGTATCAATGCATATAATCCGTGGTGGGATTTCACTCCTATGTAATATAATGATAGTAGATCTGGTGAAACAACTGGTACTGAACAGCTTATAACCATACTAGGATAGCTGACTCAGGTTATGAATAATAACCTTACCCGTATAGAGAATCCTGATCCACAACACAGATGATCAATGTTAGACCACTTCATGAGACAACAACCTCCAACATTTAATGGGACTAAAAATACTTTTATAGCTGAGCAGTGGATATGTTCCTTATAGAAAATATTTCTTGCTTTGGGAAGTAACGAAAGGGAAAAGGTTGTCATGGAATTTTATCGTATCTCAAGAGATACAGATCAATAGTGGTCATTAATTCAAAACACAAAGAAGTATGAAGAAGTAATAAATATGTAATGGAGGGATTTTAAAGAACTTTTCCTAGAGAAATAATTTCCTCATGAACAACAACTAGATATGGAAATTAAATTTTTGAGTCTGAGACAAAAAAGAGGATGAGAATGTTGAAAATTATAAGGCTAACTTTATGAGGTTATCAAGGCACGTTTTAGACTAAATACGTAACCCAATAAGTAAGATTGATCGATTCTTTGATGGGTTAAAACCATTCCTCTGATGGGAATTGGTCTCACAATCTTTTTCATTGTACGAAGATGTAGTCTCGTGTGCTATCAAGACAGAAAAGGAATTCTCTAAGTCTTGTGACATAAAGTAAAGCAAGAGAAGAATAGAACGGTGGAGAAAGAGACAAATAAAGGGAAAAGGGGAAATAAGTATTTTCCCTTATGTGATAAATTTGGGAAAAAACACCCTAGTATTTTCCTAAAAGGAATGGGAGTCTGTTACAAATGTGGATAAAATTCCACCAAGCTCGTGATTATAAGGGGAATAAATAGGATATCAATGTTCAATTCTAAAATTGAAAAGAAATATGACCTTATGCAAATTATTTTCCAAAGAATCAAGGAAATATATCTTAGAAAATGCAAATGGATCAAGGTCAATCTTATGATATTACTACAATTGAAGTGGAATAATTAATGTATTTGTGTTTTTGGATTCAAGAATTATATTATGGTTATAAGAAGAATGTGATATGTATAAGGATTTTACTAAAGTAATTTTTGTTTTCATTAAGGTTTTAATATGATTAAGGTAATCATATATTCATTATGTGATAATAATAGAAAAATTACTCTGTTTGAGAAATTTGATGTTACAATTGATTTTGGAAATTTAGAGACCTTTTAGAGAGAGTTTGGACAGAAGTTTTTTGGATAACTCTAAAGGATGGAATGGATTAAGTTGAAATTTTTATAGTATATTTTAAGGTTAAAACATTTCTTAAGATTATTTTTGGAATGTTATAATACTATAGTTTTATAAAAAGGACAACCTGCAGGTCAGGCGATAACCCGTCGCATCAGAAAAAGTTGTGGGAATTGAACCCACAACTGAAGTGCGACAAGGCTTTATCGCCTACCACTATCCTACAAGAAGTCCCTGGTTATTATAAAATAGTTTTCTTTATTTAAATTATATATTTTTATATTTGTAACCTTATACTATGGAGATAAATAGAATATTTTTGAGTTTTATCTTTTGAAGAGAAAGATGAGTTTGTGGTATGAATTAGTTAAAGGATGAAACTCTATATGTAAATTAAGTATTCTTCCTTGTTTTCTTAGTCTATGAATTAAATTAATTCTATAACACTAGGTAAAGGATCATAAAACCAAAAAAAATCCTAGTACTTTCTTTTGCGATGAATAAAACGGTCCCTTAGATCATCGCAGATTTATAGCTTTCTTATTGTTAACTTTATTCTAATAATATTCTCTATCACTCTCCATCAGAACTTGATGGTTATTTTTCTCTTCCATATCCATGTTTTCCTACATGTAAATCTATTATGTCTTATTTCTGATAACCTTTATACGCACCTTTCTTTATTTTAAAATAGAGGTCTCATTAATCCATTTTATGATGTAGGATTTCAACTAAGATATTTTGAAATGTCAAACCCCTAGTTTTCAATCTTGATTTTAAATTGTGAGGACACAATTTATTAAAGGATAGTATAATGTAACATCCCAATCTTCTATATTACACTTCTTCTTAATAATTCAACTGCATGCGATGTACGAAACATCAAGTTCAAGCGCACAACGACCAATCAAACTAGCCGTTTAAAAAACATTTATGAATAGTAATACCCACTTTTTGAAATTTTATAAATTTTATTTTTCAAAATGGACTTCATTTTTGGATTCGGAATATCAAAATTATCTTAGGGTGAATTTTTGGTATTTTTCTGAAAACATTCAATTTTTGATGAATAGTGAAAACACTACATTATTATTTTAAACCGACTTTTTATTTAGATAATTATTTTTAATTTAAATTTATTTTAAATTAAAAATAGATAATTAATACCTATAATAGTCCAATGTAATTCATTGGAGTCATTTTATAATAAGATTAGATATATATAAGTTTATTGAACTTTTTAACGTCTTTTACCCACCTTCTAGGCACATTGGCAAATGTGCGTAAAATGTAATTTTACAGCTTCTATAAATTGAATTTAAAAAATATGACAGACACGGTTTTCATAAGTAAGTAAAATTTGGTTCAATATGATTAAAATAATTTTTAGTGAATAGTAACTTTTGAATTTTATTTACCACGGTTTAAAGTAAATAGGGTAATTAAAGGTAAAAATAATATTATAATAATATAAAATTACCCCAACACATGTCCTAATTCTACTAGATAAGTTTTTTTCAACCAAAATCAACCTTATTGCAAAAATATGATCCTTTTTTGATCCACTTGGGTTAGATTAGGACATTTATTATATTTTATTTAAAAATGAGTCAAAAGTGTTAAATTCAAATTTTAATGATTAAACCATTTTTAATATAGGTATATACATAAGATAAATTAGACTATAAATATTCATTAGAAATCTAAAAAAAATTCATGTATCATGGTATTTTATTTATAATTTTTAGACATTAAATAATTAAATTTATTTATGAAACAATGATGATGGAGTAATTACCTTATTAATGAAAGATTGAAATAAATGATAATATAAATATTAAAATAAATGTAAATTGAAACTTTTGATGCCATGTGTGAATTTTCTAGGTTAATATGACATTTTTAGGGTTTATTAAATGTATTTTTTGTGAAGGAATCAAGTTTTTATGACTTTAAAAAAACCAATTACTAAATAGTGTCAAAATTGACATAAATGAGTTTTTAAAACAAATAATTTTTTAATAAATTATATAATAGTCCTAAAAATAAAATATTTTTAAAAATAACTTATATAATGTTAAAAATTTCATTAATGATCCACTTGGGGTTCCCTTTTCATTTTATAGTAACAAAATTAATCATATAGTATAAAAATACAAGAAGACATAGTAAGAGTTAAACAGTTTATCTAAGGGTTAATACCAAAAGATAAGGATAATTTTATGACTTAAACATGTCTAAAACCTATTGTTTGAGAGTATTTCGACCCATACTCATCTTATACTCTAAATAAATTAATTTTGAGATATTAGAAGTCGAATATCATTTTATAATAAATTAATACTTCAAACTTTTCCTAAAGTGCCCCTCACCTCTCTTATAAAAGGGCACCTCCCTTTCTCTTTAATTAACATCTACAAATCCCTTTGTCTCGGCCAAACCCTACCCAAATCTCCTCCCAACTTCCCTCGCTTCATCCTAGAGGAAAAACTTTGGGCATAAATCCAAATTACGGAGTCCTTTTGTGCAAAATCAAAATGAGACACCTGAAGAAGAGGTAAGCGTTTTATCCCTTCTTACAAAGTTCATTTCTTCTTCTACTTCCTCTTACTAAGTTGTTACCATACTAAAATAATAACTCCAGAATCTACTATATGATTAGAATTTGTTAAGATTATGGGACAACAATATTCCTCTTTTTACCCATCCTATGAAAAATAATATCATCATGCGTGCGTACGTACGACTTACCGTCTCCACGTCGTGGTGTAAATTGTTTTTCATGTACACTTTATTTATATGGGTATAATGATGAATATAATGGATGAAAATAATAAATATAACATGATATTTCTTTTTTAAAATTTATATTTCATCCAATTCCATACCATTTAACCATTAAGGAAATGATATCGTCGCATGTGCGTACGTACGACTTATCGTCTCCATGACGCGATGAGACTCAACTTCCATGTTCACCATACAATAATGATTATAAGAATAAATATTATTAATAATTATGAAATATATGAAATGATAATTCTACTGGGATGATATATATATATACATATATTTCATTCATTTACTTCCATACGATACAAAAATGGAAACAACATTCATGCGTACGTACGGTCTACCGTCTCCATGAATGGTGTATTCCATTTCATATATATATTTATATTTATATATGATATATAAATCATATTATACATTCTATAAATAATTAAATCATGATCTAAGTAATATGATCAAGAATAACAAGTCAAAACACTTATGATAAACAAAGCGATTATTACCAAAATGTTGCATTAACTTGGAATTGTTAATAAAAGGGTAATATAAAGTCATAAAATAATCATATATGATATCATAAATATTATTATAATGTAAGTTAATAATATTTTTTAAACACATTATACGAGAGTTTCAGAAACGTACAGAGAGTATCGGATCTAAGTTAAGGGTTAATCTCACAGTCTCATTATTATTCGAGGTTGTTAACATGTAAGTATCTACTGGGATATCTTTATTATCCATGTCCATGTTTCTAAAAATGTTTTCATAAAATGTTTTAATATAATACTATGGATGTTTAAAGTTATTTTTACCCATGTTTGACTTTTTATAAAATGGTTTCAAAGGAATCTTTCGGTTTTTTTTCAAACGAGGTACTTTATGACCTTTTTAACAAATTAAGGAAATAATTTTTTCTTTAACTTATACGGCACGAACGGCTATTTTCTACCATTATGTCACCTTACCATTTTTAAGCTTCCATTACAATATTACAAGGTTATTTTCAAAATAAATTTTTTATTTTAAAATTTCATGTCTTTTAAATGTTTTAAAGTAAAAGGGATATTTTCCTCAAAGAGTTTTAATGGATTTATTAAATTATTTTCATCTATGTCAACATCCTTTGTTGGATTTTATGATTGTTTAAAGTTGATTTATTATGATACAATCTTCCATATTTTATTTAAGGTTTTGTGATAATTTTAACTATGGATGTACTATTTTTATACCATTCATGGTTTAAGGTTAGAGTATTAACATTTCACATGATAGTTTTAATATGAATGTTTATGTTATGTTTCAACCTTTTCATATGAGGAATGAATTGGATTTAGTAAGTGATGGGCGGGGCCTGCTATAGCCCCTCGATGCATCGGTATGTCTCATGAGACAAACTAGTGTATTGACAAAAGGCCTCAACAGAATATTTATGAATGGCCTTGGCACAAGGCCTTGACGTAGTAGTTATTATGTTCAGTATTATGCATTTCCTCGTTATGAAATTAGTTGTTACATGTGATCATTAAATTACTAGAATATCCATATGTGTGTTTATATGGTAATGTTTGAATTATTATTTCCATATTATGTTCAAGATTATGTTTTAAAAGGGTTTTGTTTTTATTATACATATTTCCTTAAAAGTTTATAGCTTTTGCTGAATTATGTACTCTTACTGAGCATCTGAGCTCACCCATTTATTATGTTTTATTTTCTCAAGATGACAAGAAGTACATTATGATTGATATGTAGGGTTAAGATAGGAGAATAATAGAATTATCAAAGTATTATTTATATTGTGTTTTATGTTAGAAAGTGCAATGTGTCATTCAAGTATGTAATCTATTTTCCAAGATCGATAAATTTATCGGTCCTTCGGGACTTGATTCCTTGTAATCATGCTAATGTATTAAAATAATGCATCAACTCTGGGTAACTAGGGTTGGGGCATTACATATTTAGTATATTTGATGATTTTCATGGTGGGAATAATCCTGGGATTATTTTCACAGACCAAGATGCAATTATGTTCATTGGTTGAGCCCTACCTAAAACAATAAATTCCCTATGCACTTGGAATTTAATGCAAAATGTCATTAAAAACTTAGGACCTATAATGAAATATGGGATTAATTTTTTGGATAAATTAAAAAAATGCATGTATGGGGTTGATGAAACTTCAAATTTTTATCCTTTATAGTAAGAAATCCAAGTATAATATGATGATAAAAATTCAATATAGTTAGAAGATGTGTAAAAATTAAGGGGAAAGTGGTCTCATTGTTTCATGAAGATTGTGTTGACAATAGACATTCAAAAAACACAGTTGAGTGAGAGTTTCAATGGAGTATTAAAGGATTAGTTGAATCATAAGCTCAGTGTATTGGGATTCTTCCATAAATTTGATCGTGTGTTGGAGAAGAATTGGTATCAGAAAATGAAGGCTGAATTTGAAGGATGGAAAAAACTCTCACACAATAATTTTTCATATCATCTGATCATGGTTCAATCTATACATTTGTACACACAGAAAAAATTTGATCTTTTTTAGCATGAACACCAACTATGTGGTACTTGTTACCTTAAGTCTTCTAATGAAATAGTTTCCCCAAAAAGGTTTTTTGTCAGAATGAAAGCTTCCTCAAATGAGTTTTTAGTTATAGTGTACCAAGAATCACTTGTGATAATTGGTTATACCTACATGAAATTTGAGAGTTATGGGTAATTGTGTTGTCATGCACTCAAAATATTTGATAAGCTAAATGTACAGTGCCTTCTAGAGTTATATATCTGTAAGAGATAGAAAATAAATGCTCGTGACATCCACATGGTAGACATGACAGTTAATCATGTTGAAGAAGATTTGGTAGCAAGAAAGGATAAATGTTCCCAACTGTTTCCACGAATAGAAATAAATATTATAATGGAATCCTGTGATTTTGAAAAATGATATATGATTGGGATTTCAAATTTAAACAATTATGTGAGTGAATTGTAGGAAGTTATAAATAATTTACCCTTAAAACACAGTCAAGAAGAATCTAACATAGAACTTAGGCAACAATCTAAAACATCATTCAAGAAGAAAGATAAATGAAACGGTGGATACATGTTCAAAAGTTTTCTAGAGAAGGTAGGAAAACGCATAAAGAACTGACATAACATCACAAATCAAGAGACCACAAAACCTATATGTAATTGGTATTTTATTCTTATGTTAATGAACCGTTGTAGGTTTTGATAGCATAGATAAATAATGTTATATTGTTATTATAGGGAAGTGATAAAGAACTGTCAAATGTTCGATACCATGGTTCTCCTTTCATAGATCTAAATGTATGCGATTATTATACCGTAGGTTAAAAAACATCATATTTAAACACACTTCATAGGACATCATATGTGTTGATCTTTGAATTTATCATAAACTAATATTATGCAACAATTATATTGTTTCTCTTTTTATTTGTTAATATAAAATTCTTACTGGAATTAGGAGGTGGAGAAGACCACTTTTCATTCATTTAGAGTGGAAAATTCATTAACCAATGACTTATTTCCTGGATTCACCAAAATAGACAGCAATGTTCTTCAAGGTCATCTGATTTATTAAAAAAATTCATAAACTCAAAGCAATAAAGACAACATTTTATAAAAAAAATGCAGGGAAAAATGGTGAAATCGGTCACTATGATAGACAAATTTCGAAATCATGCACCACAAATTAGAATGGTATTATAAGTTTTAGGACTAACATGTCAATGGAAACATCTCGACATTCATTTGATCTATGACTTCAACTGCAGATGTCATCACAATGTGAAAATGTTTATGAAAAGTAGTTTTTATAAATAATTATGTGGGTGTTTTCAATAGATGCTCACTATAATTGGATCCATTATTATTAAGTTAATAATGATAACATAAAAGATATTTTTAGAATTTATCCTACATTTCAGTAATTACAAGTATGGGAAATTACAATTTATTTACTTTGAATGTTAACTACCCAATTATAGTGTGATCCAACTAATATAACCTTCCCATGGTCATTGCCACTCAAAATTTATAATTGATTTATAGTGTAAATTTCCAATACCATTTTTCAATTCCAATATGCAGTACAAGAAATATAAGGCCCCATCCTTAAACCTTACTTAATCCTGAGTTATTACAAGATTACGCATTGAGGATCTTTTCAGGTTTAGAGTTTTAGAGAATTAGATCATAAAACTTGCATTACATTCCACATTTAAACAAAGTGGTTACATAAAAGATAGTATTCATTTTTCCCATCAACGGAAATATATTTAAAATAAAACATGGATTCTTTATTGATACTTCCTTGACACTATCATCATATCATGTACCCTTCCCTTGACCTATGAAAAACATTTCAAAAACTTTGGATGAGCATAAAAAGCTCAGTAAGGGATATAAAAATATGGAAAGGAAACATGAGTACATGTATACACAAGAATAAATGAAATCATACTCTAATAATTAAACATAAGCACCTTAACATACCTCATCAAATCATGAATAAATCATAGAAATCATAAGACATAAAGGTAACTTGAGGCATTCATAACATTCTTACGTAGGGAGAAACCCTCTTGGTTACGTTTGGAATACCCATCACAGTATATCCCCTAAATGTCTTCGGAGAAACCTTAACGTTTAACTCCATCGCGTTACCCAATGCATTGGAGAGCTATATCAGGCTCACTCACCCTTATTTTATCACGGAATCACCCGTATTCATAATAATTCCCAAGAACCATAACATAATCGTATCACATAAAACATGCATAAAGGAAACATAACATTTTCACTTTTAAATCACAAGATATCAATACAACACATTGATATAAAAATAGTATGAAAACCATTTTCAATACCAAAATAAAATAAAAGTAAAACAAGGTATTTATTTTTCTTTTAAAAAAAGGTATGGCTTGTAGAGGAATCCGAAACTCAAATAATGGTCACGGCGGCAGAGAAGTCGTTGTCGCCACATACGTACGACAAAAACATTCCCTTTTGTCGTTTAGTAAAATGCTTCGTATAAAAAAGATTCATTTTGGATAAACGTAAAATTCAAAGGGGTTTATACACCGTATAAAAGAAGGTTGTGTATAAAACAAAAAATTTGCCTCAATGAAAGCAGATTGAGACGAAGTCCCATACCTCAGGTCCGACTTGACTCGGTTGTTCTTTAACCTCCTGAATAATAAACTTGAGTTAATATATACTTGATTAAGAACCTTTTTCAAGTTCATTATTCCTTTTATATCACTTATTACCATGTCATGAACACTATGTAATTATTTAAGTTAATAACGGTTGTTTTAACGATCATTAGTACTTGAGTCAAAAATAAACTATTTATAATTACAAGTTGTTCATGTATCTATTATATCCAGAATTATACTCATGATGTAGATATCATATATATCATATATATCCAGTATATACATGCATTTATAATATTACTTAACGTTTAGAGGTAAGAAATGAAATGCACCGTTCATGGAGACGGTAAGTCGTACGTACGCATGAACGCTACTTTCATTTCTATTTCATATTTTATGGAATTGAATCATAATGATATAAAGGTATATTATAATTCCAGTATAATATCATATATAATATCATTAATTAAATCCTTTATATGTCCCACATATGGCATTAACGAATCAAATCACTTTGAGGGGGCGGTAGTCCGCACTTCCTAAAATAAAGATATCACGTTTACCCATAATGGAAACCATAAAGGTATGCAATAAATGAAAAATACAAAAGCTTAAGTAAAACATAAACATATTATATATCATATATAAATATAGTGACATCTTAATGTCCACCTTTGAAGGTTTTATATGAGTGTTGAACAATCATCGTTTCGTGAGGCAGAAATTCGCCATCCACAGAAACAGTATGTTCTTTAACCATTAGATGTAGGTGTGTGTAAGTGTAGCTCGAATCCTTCTTATAAAAACATCCTAGTATATGGAATATACTGGTGTTGTTATAAAATAAATGGCTAAAAAGAGTTTAGGTGGTTGGAGAATCAAAATAAAACATAAGAACACAAGAGAAGACACTACCTTTAAATCGGGTAACTCTTTTTGATTTGAGCTCAAAGGCTTCCATGGGAAGACTTCTGCCCAAAGTTAGGCTTCAAGGAGTAATAGGGGGATGTGGAGAGACAAAATTGGAATGGTTTGGCTGAGCAAAAGGCTTTGGAAGTGTGGGTAAGGTGGTAGAGGTGGGGGCCTTTTATAAGAGGAGAGGAGGGGCACTCTTGGAAAGTTATAAGAGTTTACTTTATTATAAAATGATTTTCGGATTTTAAAGGTCCCAAATTGATATAATTCGAGGATAAGGTGATAAGGGTTCTAAATATACTTATCCAATATGTTTTTGACTAGTGTAAGTCTTAGATTTTACATTATCTTTTCATTTTATTTAAATCGTTAAATAATGAGGTAATCGCTGCATCATCATGATGTCATAAATATATTAATTTATTTAATGTCTAAAAATTATAAAAAAAATATCATGATGTAGGAAATATTTTTATCTTTATAATGAATATTTATAGTCAAAAATATGACTTGTATAACCCCACTTAAAAATTGTTTTTGTAAAACAACTCATGTTTGTGACATTTTTACTTTAACATTAAATAAAATGATATTAATGTCATTTTCCTTCCAAAGTGGCTCCATGGGGTCTCCAAGTTGACCCATGGATTTTCTTGGTCGGCCATGACACATCCAATAAGGTTAGGACATGTTTCTAGGTCATTTCATATTATTAAAACATTATTTTTACCTTAAACTACACTAATTACCTCTAACCGCTATTAAAAACTTAAAAGTTACTATTCACCAAAAAAATTATTTTAATCCCATTGAACCACATTTTACTTCTTAATGACAACCATGTATGTCGGATTTTTGAAATTAAAAACACATAGGTGGTAAATTTTCATTTAAACGAAAAATCAGTTTTTTAAAGTACCACTTAGTGGTTTCACTATTCATCAAAAATTGAAGTTTTTCAGAAAAATACCAAAACTTCACCCTAAGCTATATTTGATATTCCGAATTCAAAAATGATGTCTATTTTAAAAAATTCATAACATATTAGTTACATTAATTAATTTAATAATTAATTCCCGCTGTCAGAGCAAATAGCGTGTTTTTATGAAACAATAAGTATCAAAAGATTGACACTAGTTTAAGTCAAATTTCAAAGTGAAATTAATTACAATGACCACCATTGGATTAAATGGTAAAAATATATTCTAATTTCACTTTAAAACCAATTAAAAAGATAATATAATCATATAAACAAATTATATTAAAAAGAGGTTTTGAATTAAAATACAACATTTTTCACTATTCATTAAAAAAAAGAACATTATCAGAAAAATACCAGAAATTTATCCAAAGTAAATTTCAATGTCCCAATCATAAAGAATAAGTTTATTTTGACAAATATAGCTTATAAAATTGTCAAAAGATATATTTAAAAATGGTTTGCCATCAAAAGGAAGTAAAACAATCTTTTAAAAATATTAGTGTATTTCATGCTTATGATTGGATTTATTCTCATTTTAAGCCTCTAAAACACTATATAATTCATTAATAGACATAGATAAAAATATCTATTATTCATTACTTACTTGGTATGTTACATCCTTCCCCCCTTTTGAAAATTGCATCCCCGTAATTTATTTACTTATCGAATAAGTGGGGGTATTTAGCCCTCATTGCATTTTCAGATTCCCATGTTGCCTCTTCAATCATGTGGTTTTTTAACAAAACCTTTACCTGATGAATCACCTTATTCTGTAGCCCTTGCTCCCTGTGGTCAATAATCTGGACCGGTTGTTCCTCATAAGATAGGTTCTCTTCCAACTGAACTACCTCTGGACTCAAAACATGAGATGGATCTGGCATGTACTTCCTTAACATTGAAACATGAAAAGAATTGTGTACCTGAGATAAACTTGGAGATAAAGCCACTCGGTAAGCAACTGATCCAACTTTCTCCATAATTTCATATGTTCCAATGAACCTTGGACTCAGCTTTCCTTTTTTACCAAATCGCATCACACTTTTCCATGGTGAGACTTTGAGAAAAACATGATCACCTACCTCAAAAGATAGATCCTTCCTCCGGTTATCCTCATAACACTTCTGCCTGCGCTTTTCTCATGTGTTTCTGTATCAGCTGAACTTTTTCTACCAACTCTTCTACCAATTCTGGTCCCATCAGCTTCCTTTCACCCACTTCATCCCAGAAAGTTGTAGTTTGACACTGCTTCCCATATAATGCCTCAAATGGTGCCATCTGTATACTGGAATGAAAAGTGTTATTATATGAAAACTCAACCAAAGAAAGATGTTGGTCCCAACTTCCCTGATAATCCATCGAACAAGCACATAGCATATCTTCCAAAGTCTGAATTGTTCATTCTGATTGCCCATCTGATTGAGGATGAAAAGATGTACTAAAATTTAATTTAGTACCCAACGACTTCTAAAGGCATTTACAAAAGTTAGAATTAAACCTGGGATCAAGATCAGATACAATGGAGAGAGGAACTCCATGTAACCTGACTATCTCTTTAAGATACAAACGGAAAAGTTGATCTAGGGAAAAAGTATCTCGTATATCAAGGAAATGAGCAGATTTAGTCAAGCGATCAACAATAACCCAGATTGCATTATTACCTCGAGGTGTCTTCGGTAATCCCACAACAAAGTCCATGGATATGTTTTCTCATTTCCACTCTGGCACTGGTAAAGGCTGAAGCATCCCTTCCAGTAACTGCCGCTCTTCTTTAACCTGCTAACAAGTCAAACACTTTACAGTAAAATCATCAATATCTCTTTTCATTCCATCCCACCAGTAATACTCCCGTAGATCTCTATACATCTCAGTACTGCCAGGATGAACTGAAAACGGGGAACTATGAGCCTCACATAACAACTCATTCTTCAACTGTGAATCACCAGGCACACATAATCTCTTCCCAAACCTCAAAACATAATCACTGTCAATGTTGAATTCAGGCAACTTACCCTTCTGAACCAGCTCTACCTTTTTCTGAAACTCAATGTCTTCCCTCTGTACTTGCTTAATTCTGTCTGATAGGGATGATCTCACTGATACCTGAAACAAAACAGAAGAACTTCCTACACCAACAACTTCTATGCCAAAGTTCATCAAATCAAAAACCAAAGGATCTCGTTCCAAACTTAGCATGGTTAATGAAGCATTACTTTTTCGACTCAAAGCATCAGCCACTTTATTTGCTTTCCCTGGATGGTAATGAATTGTACAATCATAATCCTTGATTAATTATAGCTATATCCTCTGTCTCATATTCAATTATTTCTGAGTGAATATATACTTTAAACTTTTGTGATCGGTATATATTTCACACTTTACTCCATACAAATGATGCCTCCAAATTTTTAAAGCGAAAACAATAGCAGCTAATTCCAAATCATGTGTAGGGTAATTTACCTCATGAGTTTTCAACTATCGTGAAGCATAAGCAATTACCTGATCATTCTGCATTAAGACGCAACCAAGTCCTTTGAATGAAGCATCACTGTAGATAACAAACTCCCCATTCCTGGAAGGTAGAGCCAAAACTGGAGCATTCACCAATCTTCTTTTCAGTTCCTGAAAACAATCATCACATTCTTTTGTCCAGATAAACTTAACACCCTTCCGAGTTAGCTTAGTCATTAGACTAGATAACCGTGAAAAATTTCTAACAAACCTTCGGTAATAGACTTCCAAAACAAGGAAGCTACGAATCTCAGTTACATTTGTGGGTCTTGTCCATTCTTCCACAACATTTATTTTTGCAGGATCAACAGTTATCCCATCTTTAGAAACAATAAGACCAAGGAAAGAAATTTGTTGCAACCAAAACTCACACTTGCTGAATTTCCCATAAAATTTCTTTTCTTTTAAGGTTTTCAAAATAACCCTTAAATGTCTTTCATGCTCCTCTTTACTTTTAGAAAACACCAAAATATCATCAATGAAAACCACCACAAACTTATCCAAGAACTCATGGAAAATTCTATTCATTAATTCCATGAATACAGCAGGTGCATTGGTTAGCCCAAAAGGCATTACTACAAATTCATAATGGCCATATATTGTACGGAATGTGGTCTTCGGAATATCTGCTTCCTTTACCTTCAGCTGATGGTACCCCGATCTTAGTTCAATCTTGGAAAAATACTGAGCTCCCTGGAGCTGATCAAATAAATCATCGATATGAGGCAAAGGATATTTGTTCTTAACAGTGATGTTATTCAAGGCTCTATAATCAATGCAAAGTCTCATAGAACCATCTTTCTTTTTAACAAATAAAACAGGATCACCCCATGGTGATGTGCTAGGTCGAATGAAACATTTCTCTAATAAATCTTTCAATTGCTCCTTCAACTCTAAAAGTTTAATTTGAGCCATTCGATAAGGGGGTTTTGAAATTGGCTTAGCATCTGGAACTAAGTCAATAGTAAACTCAACTTCCCGATCTGGTATTATTCCAAGCAACTCATCAGGAAAAACATCAGGATACTCATTTACCACTGGCACATCATTAATCTGAACAGTTCCTTTGTTTTCAACAATGTGTGCAAGGTAACATTCATTTCCATATTTTACAAGTTTCTCGGCCTCTTGATAAGTTATCAACAATAAGGGTTCATTCTTGTACATAAACTAAAAGTCTTTCTGAAAAGAAACTTCTTTAGCTCTATAGTCAATCATAGCATGGTAAATAGAGAGCCAATCCATACCCAGGATAACATCAAACTCTACTAGAGGTAAAACAATAAGGTTTGCAAGTAGGTTCTTTCCACTGATAAGGATAGGAATATTCTTATAAATTCTTTTTGCCTCAACATTTCCCCCAGGTGTTTTTACCACAAGTTCAGGAGTCATTTCTTGAGATGGTATTCCCATTTTACTAGAAAAGTTTTCAGAGATGAAAGAATGTGTAGACCCCGAATCAAACAACACACTGGCATAATCTGAAAAAACAAACAAATTACCTGACACAACTTCATTTGATAGCCTGACATCTACTGAAGTAGTTGAAAAGGATTTCACCACCCCTTTATGCTTGTAGTCTAACTGCTTCCAATCACTCAAGTTCTTTGTTGGACACTCATTTTCATAGTGACCCATCTCATTGCACTTAAAACATTTCACTAACTGTAAATAAAATTTGGTCTTACTATCACCTTGATCTTTTTCAGTGCAATCACGAGCCTTATGTCCCATCTTACCACATTGGTAGCACTTTCTAGAATTCAGAAGAAATTCCCCAGCATGCCTTTTACCACATTTATCACAAACTGGAAACTTAGTTTTCTTACCATCAGACTTTTTTGAAGAATTCTTTCCTTTCTCATGCTACCTCGGTCTCTTCTTCTGTTGGTTGTTATAGAAAACTTTATCATCGGCAAACTCCATTTCCACCTTCTCAGCACATCGAACAAGATTTTCATAACTTTTGAACTCATGAGAAGCCAATGCCCTTCGATATTTTGGCTTTAATCCTTAGTAAAAACAATTTATTTTACTATCAAGGTCTCGGATAAAATTTGGAGCATACCTTTCCAATCGAGTGAACCTCTCTTCATAGGCATCCACTGAGTCTTCCTCTTGCCTCAATTCCAAGAATTTTTTTCCATCCTAAGTCAAACAGCCTTAGGAAAATACTTCTCAAGAAACATACCTTTGAATTCATCCCAGTTGAGAGCATCAATCTCATCAGCATCCCTAATATTTTTAACCATCGACCACCACTGATCTGCTTCACCCTCCAAACGATAAATATCAAGACTAACCTTTTGATTTTCTGAACACCCCATGACATCAAAAATCTTCTCCATTGCTTTAATCCACCCGTCAGCTAGCACAGGGTCAGATGATCCTCTGAATGATAGGGGATGTTGCCTCATGAAATGTTCCACCACTGACATGTTCCTCTGTGGTTGATCTGGCTGATCTCGTGCATGGATACCACCACCATTTATCACTTGATTCAACTGCGCCATTACTGCAACAAACTATTCAGTTCTAATTCCAACCATCTCAGGATGCTGATTCAGAAGGTTATTTCCTTCTGTATTCCTTCCTAGCACTGCTTCCCTGTTTCCTCTGCGGAAAACCATTCTGAACAAACATGTCTTAGATGAAGCAACATGGTAATCTTCAAATGCTATATCATTTCCATTTGACCATAAAAAAATATTTTTGGATAATCATTTAATAGAATTCTAACTCCTAAAGTTATCTAAACCGACCTCTGATACCAACTATAAGGCCCCAGCTTTAAACCTTACTTAATCTTGAGTTATTACAAGATTACACATTGAGGATCTTTTCAGGTTTAGAGTTTTAGAGAATTAGATCATAAAACTTGCATTACATTCCACATTTAAACAAAGTGGTTACATAAAAGATAGTATTCATTTTTCCCATCAACGAAAACCTATTTAAAATAAAACATGGATTCTTTATTGACACTTCCTTGACACTATAATTATATCATGTACCCTTCCCTTGACCTGTGAAAAACATTTAAAAAACTTGGGATGAGCATAAAAAGCTCAGTAAGGGATATAAAAATATGGAAAGGAAACATGAGTACATGTATACACAAGAATCAATGAAATCATACACTACTCATTAAACATAAGCACTTTAACATACCTCATCAAATCATGAATAAATCATAGAAATCATAAGACATAAAGGTAACTTGAGGCATTCATAACATTCTTACGTAGAGGTGTAACCCTCTTAGTTACGTTTGGAATACCCATCACAGTATATCCCCTAAATATCTTCGGAGAAACCTTAACGTTTAACTCCTTCACATTACCCAATGCATTGGAGAGCTATATCGGGCTCACCCGCCCTTAGTTTATCACGGAACCACCCGTCTTCATAATAATGCCCAAGAACCATAACATAATCGTATCACATAAAACATGCATAAAGGAAACATAACATTTCCACTTTTCAATCACAAGATATCAATACAACACATTGATATAAAAACAGTATGAAAACCATTTTCAATACCAAAATAAAATAAAATTAAAACATGGTATTTATTTTTCTTTTAAAAAAATTTATGGCTTGTAGAGGAAGCCGAAACTCAAATAATGGTCACGGCGGCGGAGAAGTCGTTGTCGCCGCATACGTACGACAAAAACATTCTCTTTTGTCATTTAGTAAAATGCTTCATATAAAAAGATTCCTTTTGGATAAACGTAAAAGTAAAAGGGGTTTATACACCGTATAAAAGAAGGTTGTGTATAAAACAAAATATGCCTCAATGAAAGGAGATTGAGACGAAGTCCCATACCTCGAGTCCGACTTGACTCGATCGTTCTTTAACCTCATGAATAATAAACTTGAGTTAATTTATACTTGCTTAAAAAAAAATTCAAGTTCATTATTTCTTTTATTTCACTTATTACCATGTCATGAACACTATGTAATTATTTAAGTTAATAATGGTCATTTTAACGATCATTGGTACTTGAGTCAAAAATAAACTCTTTATAATTACAAGTTGTTCATGTATCCATTATATCCAGAGTTATAATCATGATGTAGATATCATATATATCATATATATCCAGTATATACATGAATTTATAATATTACTTAACATTTAGAGGTAATAAAGGAAATGCACCGTTCATGGAGACGGTAAGTCGTACGTACGCATGAACGCTACTTTCATTTCTATTTCATATTTTATGGAATGGAATCATAATGATATAAAGGTATATTATAATTCCAGTATAATATAATATATAATATCATTAATTAAATCCTTTATACGTCCCACATATGGCATTAACAAATCAAATCACTTTGAGTGGGCGGTAGTCCGCACTTCCTAAAATGAAGATATCGCGTTTACCCATAATGGAAACCATAAAGGTATGCCATAAATGAAAAATACAGAAGCTTAAGTAAAACATAAAAATATTATATATCATATATAAATATAGTGACATCTTAATGGCCACCTTTGAAGGTGTTATATGAGTGTTGAACAATCATCGTTTCGTGAGGCAGAAATTCGCCATCCACAGAAACAGTATGTTCTTTAACCATTAGATGTAGTTGTGTGTAAGTGTAGCTCAAATAATTCTTATAAAAACATCCTAGTATATGGAAGATACTGTTTTTGATACAAAATAAATAAATAAAAATATTTTAGGGGGTTGGAGAAGCAAAATAAAACATAAGAACACAAGAGAAGACACTACCTTTAAATCGGGTAACTCTTTTTGATTTGAGCTCAAAGGCTTCCTTGGGAAGACTTATTCCAAAAGTGAGGCTTCAAAGAGTAAGAGAGGGATGTGGAGAGACAAAATGGGTAGGGGTTGGCCGATAAAAAGTCTTTGGAAGTGTGGTTAAGGTGGTAGAGGTGAGGGCCTTTTATAAGAGGAGAGGAGGGTCACTCTTGGAAAGTTATAAGAGTTTACTTTATTATAAAATGGTTTTCGGATTTTTGAAGGTCCCACATTAATATAATTTGAGGATAAGGTGATAAGGGTTCTAAATATACTTATCCAATAGGTTTTTGAAAAGTGTAAGTCTTATATTTTACATTATCTTTTCATTTTATTTAAATCGTTAAATAATGAGGTAATCGCTGCATCATCATGATGTCATAAATATATTAATTTATTTAATGTCTAAAAATTATAAAAAAAATATCATGATGTAGGAAATATTTTTATATTTCTGATGAATATTTATAGTCAAAAATATGACTTGTATAACCCCACTTAAAAAAATTTTTAGTAAAACAACTCATGTTTGTGACATTTTTACTTTAACATTAAATAAAAAGATATTAATGTCATTTTCCTTCCAAAGTGGCTCCATGGGGTCCCCAAGTTGACCCATGGATTTTCTTGGTCGACCATGACACATCCAATAAGGTTAGTACATGTTTCTAGGTCATTTCATATTATTAAAACATTATTTTTACCTTAAACTACACTAATTACCTCTAATCGCGATTAAAAACTTAAAAGTTACTATTCACCAAAAAATTATTTTAATCCCATTGAACCACATTTTACTTCTTAATGAAAACCATGTATGTCGTATTTTTGAAATTCAAAACACAGAGGTGGTAAAATTTCATTTAAACTAAAAATTAGTTTTTTTAAGTACCACTTAGTGGTTTCACTATTCATCAAAAATTGAAGTTTTTCAGAAAAATACCAAAACTTCACCCTAAGCTATATTTGATATTATGAATTCAAAAATGATGTCTATTTTACAAAATTCAAAACATATTAGTTACATTAATTAATTTAATAATTAATTCCCGCTGTCAGAGCAAATAGCATGTTTTTATGAAACAATAAGTATCAAAAGATTGACACTAGTTTAAGTCCAATTTCAAAGTGAAATTAATTCCAATGACCACCATTGGATTAAATGGTAAAAATATATTCTAATTTCACTTTAAAACCAATTAATAAGATAATATAATCATATAAAAAAATTATATTAAGAAGTGGTTTTGAATTAAAATACAACATTTTTCACTATTCATTAAAAAAAAGAACATTATCAGAAAAATACCAGAAATTTATCCAAAGTAAATTTCAATGTCCCAATCATAAAGAATAAGTTTATTTTGACAAATATAGCTTATAAAATTGTCAAAAGATATATTTAAAAATGTTTTTCCATCAAAAGGTAGTAAAATAATCTTTTAAAAATATTAGTGTATTCCATGCTTAAGATTGGATTTATTCTCATTTTAAGCCTCTAAAACACTATCTAATTCATTAATAGACATAGATAAAAATATCTATTATTCATTACTTACATGGGATGTTACAAGAAATTTCCATCGGCAATTTGCATAGAATCAAAGTAGAAATTTCAAGTCATGGTTTACAAAAGGAATTTCTAATGGAAATTTCCAATGAGAATTCCCAATGGAAAATATATGGAGCATATGTTTCTAATTAATTCCAAGAATAGACATTGGAGATTATAAAGTCATATTATTGTTTAATAACTCTCATACAGTCACATATTACATCAATATCATTTATATCAATATGTTCATCCAAATCACCAAATAACCATTTCAACCCCCTATCTACCACCCACCTAAATGATCTAAATCAAAGTAGAAATTTCCAATCATGGTTTATAGTGGGAGTTTCCAATGGAAATTTCTAATGATAATTTTCAGTGGAAATTATATGTAATACATGTTTCCAATTGATTCTAAGAATATACATTAGAGACTACAAAGTCATATTATAGTTTAACAGCTATCATATAGTCACATTACCTCAATATCAACTATCTAAATCAAAGTGGAAACTTCCACTCAAGGTTTACAGTTGGATTTTCCAGTGGAAATTTCAAATGAAAAATCCCAATGGAAATTTCCAAAGAGATTTCCCAGTGGAAAATTCTACACATTATAAGTTTCCAATTGACTCCAAGAATAGACAATAGAAATTAGAAATTCAAATAACAATATAATATCTATTATATATTCACATATCACATCATAACCATTTTCACCCTCAATCTAACACCCATCCAAATCATTAGAAGAAATAAAATTAGTTGTTTTTTTAAATGACATCGAAATTTAAGTTTCTGTGAATGAACGATTCAACTATCTTGAAATTTTATTGTCGCAACCAGATACTTTATACTATCAATATCCAACTTCAATATTTTTCTTCTAGGATTATTGAGGAAATAATGAACCATAGACAATTGTTTCTCATTGAATTCATTTTCACTCAATTGAGCTGGAACTATAACAATTATTGTCAAACAGTCCATTACATAACAAATTATGACACCACAATCCAAATTGGAATCTCCATACTATGGAGTATTATCAATTATCATATCCCATTTACATTACTTCACATTGTCTACAAAATGGAGGTTGAAATTTTTTTATGAATATGATTTTTGTAAAAAAAATCAATGAGCAATCCATATTGCAATTTATTGAAAATTTTATCAAACTCTGTATAACTTCTTACCACATTAACTGCATATTTAATTAAAGGGTTACTAGTTATTGTTCTATGAAAAGGTTGCATGGAATAATAATATCTAAACACCCTTTTTTTAATATCCTTGACTAACAAAGTCCAATAGATATTTTCTGGATTTACTGGGCAGTATAAATATATCCAAGACCTCATACTAGCAATTGATGGCCAATTCAAAAAGATCTCCTTCAAATTCTCATTTGATAAATAGAGAACTCCCTAGAAGACAGTAAAAAATGATAATAAAATAATATAGACATTTTTAACTTTAAAAATCCATTGATGTAATAGAAATCATGAAAAAAATAAGATAATTCATTGTGTAAAAAAATAAACTTCAGTCATACAGTAAAGGTGTTGGGAAAAAAGGAAAAGATTTATATTTCAGAAATTCCAGTCGTAGTACATAGCCAACATCTTTCTTCAATTATAATAGTGTATGCATCGATGACATGTTTCAAAAAAAGAGTTAATAAAAGACAAAAAATAACATTGATTAGATAAACTGATATGACACATACCATACTCGATGTTCACCTCTTGTTTAATAAATCGATAATGTCATGCATATTGATATGATATGGTTTCTCAGTGAATTCACAAACTAAATTGTTGTTATCATGGAGTTTATATTTTATTTCAATACTAATTACAATATATTAAAATAAATTATAACTACATAAATTTAGTTACATTTCCTCTCCTCATCAGCAGCATCAAGCATCATTTTCAGTAGTCTTATATTACATCTCCTCACTATAGTTTGATGCTTCACCCACCCAGGAAGTAACTGGGATAGCTTCTGGGGAATTGCATGTCTCTTCTTTATAGTCACCTATAGATGTATATAAGGATATTGGTGATTTAGTTTCCTTTCCCTGATCTTGACACCTCTAATCATTCAAGTTTTATTTTGAGGTAGAAGAGGCTGAAGTGGACTGTTGAGGACCTTTTACTTCTTCCATACTTAAATATTCATTGAATTCATCCTCTCACTTACTTCCCTCTAGACTATCAGTTTCCATCATGTCATCTCCAAGAACATCATATATTCTCCCCTCCATAGCTGCGACTGAATTTGTATTTTTTTTCTTTTTGAATTTCTAGAATGCCAATATCCTCTGAAACATCGCCTTTCTCATCACTAGGAACTATTTTTATCTCTTCATTTTTCTTCATTCTTACTATTAAAATCATCATTTGTAAATTATTCAACTTTAATTGGGCCTCTAGTATCCTAAACATTTTATTAATTTTCACATTCTTTATATAACACACAACATTTTCTTTAGTTGAAACTTCTCTAAAGTGTCTTTTGATACGAATTGAAAGTTTTTTTCATCAACAACCACCTGAATGGGTTATTTTGTTTCATCAATAACAGAATGTTGACCAGGTTTTTTTTCATCAATAACCAGCTGAATAGGTTTTTTACCCTTAGAAGGATTTGATTTCAACCTTGGAGTGATTTGAGTCTACATGGAATAATTGAAACATAAATTTATAAATTATAAATTAATTTGAAAATGAATCATAGTTTAGAAACATATTCTAGTAACATTACCTTAGGATTTTCTTATAGAGTAGTGTCAATATCTTGCAAACTCAACCTAACAAATAATAGTGTGCTCTCTATTTTTGGTGGAACCTTCCTAGACTTTTCAACATTCAAATATTATAATAGCTAATATTGTTAGGAATATCTCAAGTAACTTAGAAAAAATAAACACAATTGAAAAACCTTTAATATCTTACCAATAAACTGACAAGAGAACCTATAACTTTTAAAGGATTGGTGAATTTTTTTCACTGATGTAATCAGCTGGTGATGAATACCAACAACCCAAGAATTACTCTTCACTTTTGAGATATCTTAAAAATATGTTATGAAATTATAACCCACATAGAAATCTAAAGTGGGGAAAATAATATCGTGCATGCAAAAAAGGGAAACCAAATATGCCACATCATAAAAATCTTTCTCTTCACTACCTTAAACATTTTTAATTATGGATCTTTGTAACACGCCCTATGATAATAGTTTACCAACATGTAAAAATATACTCATCAATAGAACTGAGCTATTTGGTCATAATGTATAGGAAACTGATTATAGTATGTCACCATCCTCAATGCCCATATATATGGAATATGACAGTAGTTGTTAACTCCATCATTATTCTTGTTATGTTAAACATTTTTAAATTGATGTTGTACCTCTGTAGAAAAAATAAAATGGATCCATTGGTTTTTTTACAATCATTGAATGGTAGTGTGTTATCAAGAAACACTTTAAACAACTGACAAAATGACATCCTTTGAAGAAATTTGATGTGATTATCGATAATATTTTGCCTAATATCATTAAATAATTTCCACATCCCAGTAATTGAAGAATTTTAATGGACGACAGTTTATGTAGAGACTTCTTATGTCATTTAAAAATAATATCCCTAACAAATTAGTATCTCATACAAAAAAAAAGTGAAATTATTAAAAAGGCAGTGGAAATTCCAATTAGAAAAATGTCAAACAATTTTATAAATTGTTCTTTAATTAGGAATTCTCACTGAACATTATTGGTGGAAATTTTCAATTGATTGTATCAATTGTTCTCTAGTTGGAAATTAAAATTGAATTCCTGTAGGAATTCCCAATTGAAATTTCCACTAGAACACTTTGAAATGACTCCAGAAATTTCCACAGTGAATTTCTAGAGGGGGTTTCCACTGTGAATGCTCAGTGGAAATTCCCACCGGAAAAGACCACTGGGAATTCATAGTGGAGGTTTCCACTCTGAATGTCTTGTGGGAATTTCCACTGAGAATGAAAATTGGGAATTACCAGTGGGATTTCCACTCATAATTATCATTGTAAATTTTCAACTCATTAAAATATAATTTATTATATAGTTTGAAATTATAATTTAATTTAATTGGGAATAACCACTGGGAAGTGCACTGGGAATTCACACTATAATTTCTAGTAGAAATTTCCCACTATGGAATTTTCCGTAGGGAATGACAGTGGAAATTTCCATAGTGGGAATTTCCTCTTGGAATTTCTCGTGAACTTTCCACTGGGAATTCACACTATAATTTCTAGTAGAAATTTCCCACTATGGAATTTTCCGTAGGGAATGACAGTGGAAATTTTCCGTAGGGAATGACAGTGGAAATTTCCATAGTGGGAATTTCCTCTTGGAATTTCTCGTGAACTTTCCACTGGGAATTCACACTATAATTTCTAGTAGAAATTTCCCACTATGGAATTTTCCGTAGGGAATGACAGTGGAAATTTCCACTTGAAAAATATCTAGTGGAAAATTTTACTACTAGAATTTAAAGTTATAGTGCCTTGAAAACATCATTTGGAAGTAGACAGCTACCCAGTAATCAATTAAAAATTAAAAATGTTTATGAATCATTTGAAAATCATTAATATAAGTTTCTAGTTGTAATCAATTTGGAATTCTAGTGGGGATTCACAATTAAAACATGAAAAAGAAATTACTAGTGCATAAAAATTCCGAGTAAGGATGTCTATATGGAATTTTCTGCTAGGAATTCCCAGTGGGATTTCCTAGTAGGATTTCCACAGGGGAACCAAAGAGGAATGACCACAGGGAAATTTCCATTGGGAATTATCATGAGAAATTTTCAACTCATTGAAGTTAAATTTATTCTAGTTGGAACTTATAATTGAATTTAATTGGGAATTACCACTAGGTATTACACTATGAATTATCACTAGTAATTTCCACTGGGAATTTCCACTGGACATTTTCACTGGGAACTTCCACTGTGAACTTTCATTGGGAACTTCCACTGGGAATTTCCACTACGAATGTACACTAGGAATGTCCATTGGGAATGTCCACTCAGAATTTCCACTGTGAATTGGCACTAGGAATTGCAACTGGAAACTGCCAGTGGAAAGTTCCACTAAGAATATTCACTGGGAATGTTCACTAGGAATGTCCACTGGGAATTTCTGCTAGGAATTGCTACTGGGAATTTCCATTGGAAATTGCCGTTGGGAACAACCACTAGGAATTTCCACAGGAAATGTCCACATGAAATTTTTACTAGAAATGTCCACTGGGAATTTTCACTAGGAATTGTTGGTGGAAATGTTAAATTTATTATAAATAATAGTTTACTAGTTAGTATTTATTAGTGAAGATAATAGGGAATTCCCACTGGGAATTTTCTCTTGGAATTTGCAATCGATTTTCCACAGTGAATTCAAACTACGTAATTTCCAGTAGAACATTCAACTATGGAATTTCCATTAGGGAATGACAGTTGGAATTTCAACTAGAAAAATCTATAGTAGAAAATTAGACTACTGAAATTTCCAATTATAATGCATTGAAAACATCATATGGAAGTTGACAGCTGACAACTAATAAATTTGAAATTAAAAATAGGTTTTGGAATCATCTGAAAATCATTAATGTAAATTTCTAGTTGTAATAAATTTGAAATTATAGTGAGGATTCCCAGTACAAATATGAAATAGAAATTACTAGTGCATAAAAATTCCAACTAAAAATGCCTACTTAGAAATTCCACTGGGCTACACCTGTGGGAAATTACAAGTGTGAATTCTCAGTCATAATTATCAGTGTAAATTCTAAAAAACAAATATTAGTGAATAGAAATTCCCAATTACAATACCTTTACTAAATTCCCATTGGAAATCCATAGTGAAAAGTGTTAAATGAAATTTCAAATTGTATTCAATTTGTAAATTGAACTGCAAGTTTTCAGATGACATTTATGATTCTAATCAATTAGAAATTATAATTTAGTTATATTGAATGAAATCCAAATCACTATTGGAAATTAATAATGAAAATTTATACTACAAATACCAGTTGGATATTCCCATTGAAAATTCTCATAGGAAATTCTTAGTGGAAACTCAAAATAAATATTGTAAGGAATATTCACACTGGAAATATAATGCCACTGAAAATTTCCAGTACAAAATCACTATAAAAATTCCAAACAATAGTATCATATTTTCCAAATACTCCAAAATTATAGGAGTCCCTTAAAAATTTAACATTTCCAATTAATTTGAAAATCACAATAGAAATTTTCAGTTATTTAAAGCAAATAAAAAAATCAGTGTTAAATACAAATGAATAGTTGCGACTGTAAATGGAAATAGCTAATAGGAATTGACCCAAAAAAATTAAAGTAGAAATTTACACTAGAAATAATTTGCATAATAGTAGAAAGGGCCAGTTCAAATGCATAGTACAAAACAATTAGAAGTTCCAGTAAAATTTTTCATACTTGCAACTGCTCGAAAATAAAGAAAACTTGAACTGAAAATTGATAGTTGAACATCCTGTTAGAAAAAAACTAAATCATCACATTCATAGTGTATTATTTACTGATATTCATGATAAAAAAACATATATTTCATAAATATACCCACACATAGGAACACGAACATCCCTGAAGAAACCCAGACAGACCAATACGAACTGAAACAATATTAAGCTCTCTATCTCTATAACTCCAAAAATTTATAAACAAAAAACCAAATACGACTCTATCTCATTGAATCCGCTTAATTATAAATAAATCGAAGAACAGAAATTGCATAAACCACCAGTAATCTTTCATCCTTGTCAATAAAAAACTTAGACTAAATCGATATAACAATAGTCAACGAGGGGTACACCGAAAGGTTGGTAGAAGGTTTGGCTGAGAGATTCTTTGAGGGGTTCACCAAGCGGGTCGTCAATGGAATCGCAGAGAAAAAAATAAATCATCACATTCATAGTGTATTGTTTACTAAAATTCATGATAAAAAACCTATATTTCATAAAGACACCGTCACACAAGAACACGAACATCCCTATGGAAACCCAAACATACCAATACGAACTGAAACAATATTAAGCTCTCTATCTCCATAGCTCCAAAAATTTATAAATAAACAACTAAATATGACTCTATCTCAGTGACTCTGAATAATTATAAACAAACTGAAGAACATAAATCGCATAAAACACCGGCCATCTTCCATCCTTGTTGGTAAAATACTTAGACTGAATCGGTATAACAACATTTATCAAGGGTTACACCAAAAGGAAAGAGAAAGGTTCGGCTGAGAGATTCCTCAAGGGGTTCACCGAGGGATTCACCAAGTAGGTCACCGACGGAATCGCAGAGGGTTCACTGAGAGATTCACTGATTGGTTCATCAAGGGATTCACTGAGTGAGAATCGTGAAGGGTTTTCCAAGGGACTCACTGAGGGGTTTGCTGAGGGATTCACCGAGCGGGGCACCGACAAAATCGCGGAGGGGTTCACTGACGGAATTGTCGAGGGGTTCACGAAGGGGTTCACTGAAGGAATCGAAAATGGGTTTGGTGGGCCACCAATATTTTCGAATGGCTACTCGATTTGATTTTGAAACCCCGTGACTGATCAAAGGGCCATAAAAATACATTACCCACGTGGTAGTCATCCAACGGCCAACCTGAGAGTCGAGTTCATGGCTGAACTTGAGATGATATTTTTTGCATGTCACATGAGGCCCTGAAAACCTATGTCATCCAAACCCAGGAAAATTATCGTCTCAGGTTGGGACTTCAAACTGACCCTTAGGTTGGATTTTTTGGACGAAAATGCCTCCATTCTCGGTTTTTTCTTTTTACGCTGTCGCGCTAGGTTTGGGTGTTCATTCTTATTCTTTATATATATATAATGTAATATTTACTATATATATTTAAAATAAATAAACATATATTTACTATGATATTTATTATATAGATTTATTATTTAATATGTATTAATAATAGAAATATAACTATTGAAAGTATTATATATATTTTAAATTTTATTATAATGTAATTAGTCAATATTGTTTATTATTCATCGAAAATCATTATATATATATATATTTTTTATTACCTATATATATATAATTTATTATGATATCTATTATATATAATACTGATTATATATATTTTTAATATGACACTTATTAATTAAACTATAAATTCCATAGGAAATTTTCTAGTGGAAATTTACACAGGAAATTTCTAGTATAAATTTATGCTGGAAATTTACAATTTTAATTTTTACTTAAAATTTCAATGAAAATGTATTAATACATAAAAAATCAATTTTTTACTAAAAAATTGCATTAAAAATTTTCACCACTTGAAATTTATAGTAACATAACTATATAAATAAATAAATTCACAAATTTGTATTGAGAATTTATAGTGAAAATTTTCATTGAGAATTTTCCATGAAAATTTTCAATGAGAATTTTTAGCATAAATTTATACTGCTTCAATGTATCTTTACTACACACCATGAACCATAGAAATTTGAACTGAAAATCACACATGCATGCATACACTGATATCGATATACATCATAACATTATATTGTACATTTTTAGTACATACATATCAGAAATTTACATTGCAAATTTACATAAAAAATTTCAAGTGACTATTTCTAGAGTATATTTGAATGAATATTGAATAAAAAACATGTATGTATATGTATAAATTTAAATTTACAATGTAATTTTTTTGTATAAATTTACATTGGAAATTTTCAGTACATGCATACGTACACATAAATTTGCTCTGAAAATTTTCATTACAAATTTTCAAAGGATGTTTTTTATAAATTTGTAGTGTTAATTTAAATTAGATATTTTCAATACATTTATACATATAAACATGAAAATTTGCATTGAAAAATTACATTGAAAATTTAAAATGGAATTTTTTATCCTAAATTTTCAATTTGCATTTTCATTTAAATTATAAGTGACAGTATATTAATAGAAAAATAAACAATACAAAATTTCAGTAAAAAATTCCATTGTTTATTTCCACTTCTATTAGAAATTTTTAGTGTTTATTGTAACGACGCAGATTAGAACAGCCACCTGAACAGTGCTAAATGGGTCGGGTGTCACTACCTTAGGTGCACCTCCCCGAACGCCAAAGGCTGACGACTAGTAGCGAGGTTCTTATAGGTATAGTGGGAAAGTTATACCCTCTTGGAGGATAATAAAAATGGTAATGGTCTGGGTATAATAATAAAGATCCAGCAGAATAAATAACTCAGCAGACTTGAACCAGGCCCGCAGAGCGAAAGCACACTCAATATCAATAAATAGTGGAAGCAATAAATATAAACAACAACAACGAAAATAAACACAACAGCATGCTGATCACTCATAACTACTACTGAACAACAAAACATGCATCCAAAGCAGGTCATAAATATCTATATGTAAAGGCTCCAATGGCTAACCAATGGTAGCTACAAAACAAGTAAGCATTCTGATACAGAAAAGTAATCAAAACAAAGTAAATTTAGCTAGGAAAGACCTCAAGGTCCATACCATCTCCATGCACCAGCTAATGTAGCCCAGCTCCTGAAGCTGGCCTCTTTCCTGCACATAAATCCATAAAGTCTGCACGCGTCCTGAAGGGCCCGTGCAGGGTGTGAGATGAATCTCAGTAGGATACCACCCAACGGTGCATACCTAATATAAGTGTTTAAGCAGTCAAGAATTTATAAGTAAAGCAGTAAACAAAATGATGCACAAATAAACACAAACTCCATTGGTGCTCAGCAGCCACCATGGAGTGTCACCTGCTTCGTCCAACACTAGAATCTTTGTCATATAACCTGGCACCATGTTCCCCCTGACACTGCATGTCTCAAGTACCAACGTCTTGAAGTCACACCTGAGAAACAGTAACCCAGAGGAACAACAATGTTTGTCCTCAATAAGTAACCAGAGGGATAGTGATGTCTGCCCTCAAATAATGTAGCCGGAGGGACAACGAAGTCTTCCCTCAAAGTAAAGTATCTGAAGGGACAACTATATCTGACCTCAAATAACAGAGAGCCTCTGCCCCCAACCCGATAGCCTCAATTCTATCCCATGAAGGCTCCTCACCTTCCACTTTTCTTCCTACAGAAAGAACCCCCAAACCAAAAGTACCTAAACCGCAACTAATAGGGGACTCTACCCACACGAGTGGTCAAAACCACCTCATCATGGAGTCTCTCTGTGTGTACACTTCTCAAAGTTTCCAGGAGAAAGGTAATCACCAAAATAGTACCCAAGCCACAACACCTCTGACACCTCGTGTCCCTACAACCATGTCGCTCAAGTCTAATGGTCTTACCATCCACTACTGGAAATATCACCTATACCCACAATTTAAAACTGTGGGTATAGCCCATGAAACCGTGGGATACAGTGGCATCGGTATATCCCTATACCCATGGTTTTTACAAAACCGTGGGCATATCCCATGGAAATTTCATAATACCCACGGTTTGCTTAAACCGTGGGTATAAATCTATTCCCACAGTTTTCAGAACCGTAGGAATATATTTTTACAGCAATTTAACATACCCATGGTTCAATAAACTGTAGGTATGCTTTCTGGATCACAACAATACTAATATACCCACGGTTCATTGAACCGTGGGCATAGATGCTTCTCCCAAACACAACAGCTGATGCCCGCAGCCTTCCTGATTCATGCTTCCTGCTTCCAGCCATCCTGCACCCATAAAAACAAACCAGAATAGAATACCAAAACAACAAAAGTGAACTTTCATTACTAATGAAAACTACAAGAAAGTGTGATAAAAACCAAAACTGAACCTACATTACAAATGAAAATTGTCTTACCACAACATAACTGAAATTAAATTATGGAGTATATACTTTGGCTAGTGCTAGATCCATTGTCTGTAAAAAAAATATAGACATCCTGCACTGGGTTGCTACAGATGAAGAATTGTAGATAATAATAGATGAAGGAAGGTGCAAAATTAGAAGATATATTGAAATGAAGAAAGAATGCAGATACTTTTTCAAAAGATGATTCCTTATCCTTGATCACATATATTTTTGGATTAAACCAAGGTGGTAATATTCTCAATATGTTCTTGATGATCTTTATATTATTGCTTGTTTCTATAAGTCCACACATATCACCTCTAATCAAATTTAACTGATCAAAGAATACATTAATAGATTCACTCAAGTGAATCCTCAATTCCTCATAATTGTTCCATATAACCTGTATCATATATTTATTAACATTTTCATCATCATAATATATTTTAAGAAACTTTTCCCACTTTACATTCAAGGATTTACATGACATCACATTTGGGTATATTAGAGGGATGAACACATGGGGGAATGACCAAGAACATGGCTATGATGGCAACATGTATGTGTCTCAATATTGGAATCCATGTACTATAGAAGCTATATAAACTACATTGACATATCAGATATGGAAAGAGGATTCTCTATGTGTGTAGACTGTTCCATTTTCTATATAGAAGGGTAGCCATTCACATGGGAGGATATGAATATCTTAACCTAATTTCACCTCCTAAGACAAACTTCCGACCAATGATTTTGAATATTGTAGGAATTTTCCCATTCACGCTAGGTTTGGCTGATGTGCTGAATAGGGTCATGCTAGAAGATATTTTTACCATTCACCTGTTCCCCCTACCAATGGGGGTAATAACCAATGAAATCACTGGGACTAAAGAACAAAAATAATTTCTCATGGAATTTTTAGGTGGAGTGCTGGTGGTAAGGGTTGATTGTGATCCGGTCTTTGAACCATACAACCCACAGAGATTCCAAAGGAAGTTTAGATGCTTGTTGAGGATAACTCTGAAGGTGTAATTTGAGATATGTTTTAAAAAAAACCTTCAGTGATGAGGATGATAAGGATTGTTTTCACATGTGAAGATGGAAATATTCAGAATGAGATACCACCATCCACTCTGCATACAAGCTGATATATGCGTATCTATAGAGCTGGGAGGCCGCCTATCTGAGGGTAACATAGATGCAGCGGACCATCCAAGACAAAGAAGGAGTGGTATCTTTACTCGAGGTTGAGGATAAATGGTGGTGAGAGGGTGTTTTTGAAGCATGGCTAGTGCACATCTTGGCGGTGGAGCTACAACAATGAGAAAACATTTCAACATCATTGACTAGCCACTAGTGCCGGAAGAGGAGTAGCAGTTCCAAGCCCAATGTTTCGAGTCAGGTATGCTTGAGAGGAAGGGGCCACATCTAGGGGGTTCTATAGGACAATTTACCAAGATATCGGGATGTGGTTTCTCTATGTAAATATCCTTGATGACACCTTCTTTCAAGATCCTTGGGACAAATGGAATGTGAACATGCAGTTCTATGGTCCTCACGAGATGTGGTGACACCTTAGATTGTACGTGCTATACCTTTTTGCGATTGTTCAGTCAATGGATAAATACATAGCATATAAAAAATATGGGGAGCGGTTCATGACAGAGATGTTCGATATAGTGCACTCTCAAGGCATTGTTCTCCCTTTAACATATTGAGTAAAGGTGTTTCTAGGAAAGAACTCTCCTCTAAAACTGTCAGTAGATGATCTGATGGTATGTTTTCCTTTTCCTAAATAATTAGATGAGTCTTAGGGAGAGGATTCCAATGAAGGGATCCCCCAAGAGAGTGGTGAGATACGATTCTTTTAAGATGAATTTTTTCAATGTTCTCAGAGTAATTTTAAATCCATTTTCATTATGTTGTTACTTCCTAAATACTTTACCTAGCCCTCCCAAATGAAATATATTCGATGAAAGAGAAGCTTTCATGAAGGACCCCTGTTATTGAGGATAAAGGTACAAAAACATGTGCAGATGATAATTCTCTGAATCCTATACCTAGGAAGAAGTTTCTAGTGGGAAGACTAATGTCGGGGAAGTTAGATAAACCACCTCAAAATCCGCATAGATATATGTAATTAATAAGGGGAACTCCTTGGTATCATATAGATGACAACCTGATAGAATGATCCTCCACCGCTATACTTCTGTATGTTTTATTCTTTACAATGTTTTACCCTTTGTTTCCTTGATTAGGTAGACTGACATGTTCCATGTTTGAAAAATGTTGGGGGTAGAGTGTGCTCTTCTATTAAAAATAGGAGGGGAAGCTGAAATTACTTTTCCAAAGTGGTTATGTTCCATGTTGGGTTGGTCATTTGGGATAACCATTCCAGGACCTTTGGTGAATAATAATTTGTTTCCATGAGTAATTCCACTAGTGGGGTGGAACTCGAGGCTGTTAGAGATGAAATTGCTAAGGTAGGATCAAGTGAGGATGACTAACCACATGACATGGAGTCTATCATATCTGATAGAATGCTAGAGGAGGATCCTATAGTGAAACTCCTGAATATGTTTCTGTAATATGGACCTGCTATCCAGAAGATCTAGATGAAACTGACTCTAACACAGCTAAGGAATGTCATATTATTTTATATAGGGCATGGAAGTGCGTAAAAAATCATTGATTAGACCACAATGATATATTGGGTGAGATATATGGGTTCACTTCACCACTGGTTACATAGTATGAGTGTTGGAGGGATGAAATTTCACGGTCTCTTTGAGCTTATTTGTGAATAACTCACCGAAAATATGTTGGATAGCATCCAAAAACTGGATGTCACTTGGTGTTGGGAAAAGTTTGATAGAATCCGAAAGATTCATAAGGCTAATCAGGAGATCCAATTAATGAAATTACAATGGGACGAGTGTTATTCCTTTATTTCTACTCAATCAGACCATTCTATACAACTGAAGGCCAAGCCAGTGTAATCTTATTGATTAGACTTCAAACTCCTTCAAAAAAATTTATTTATGAATTCCACATAGTCTTCCCCACTCTATAGATTTTTCAATATTCATTATCAACAAACACCACTAACCTTTAAAATGGTAGGTTGTGAGTAGGATATGATGGAGGATATGAAATGATGGCATGTGGAACAAGTGATAGTGACACTTTATTAGGTGATAATAGTGTGTATGATGGTGGAATACACCTTGATATGATAATGCAGTGGATATAGTTTTGAGATGGGGGTTTGGGGATGATTTAAGGAAGGGAGAAAACATGACAGTTGAATCAAGTAGGGTGGGATACCGATCCACCTTGCTTGTGGTTAGTGGATAGAGGATGGATAGTGGTCTATCCCCACTAGCACCTCAAGTGTTTTTCCAAACTCTATACACTAGTCTTGGTGGATAAAGAAAAATAGACACATGAGAGAAGGGAATTTCCTTGGGATTTATGCAGGTTTATAAAAATGATTATGGTCCATTAAACTAACCCATAACTTATCCATGGGAAAATACATCACAATGGGCCTCGATGGTGTGGGCCAATCCCATGGGATGGTCTCCTTAGATGGCCTAGTAAACTGACTGGGTAGGTCATAAATATGGTTTAGGTCTGACTCAACATGACCTATGGTAGAGACCCCACATTCCCACGCTGACTACCATGTGTGGGCATTCACATGTGGCTAGGTTCACTTCCCCCTTCCAGAGGCCTTCATATGGCATAAAACACCTATTCTCTAGGTGTTTTTCTGGATTTTTTACATTGATTTATTATTTAAGTGAATTAATTATATCTTTATAGGATTTTTCAACATAGATTAATACATTTGGGTCCTCATTTCCACTAGAGGCCATTTCCAATACATTTTGGTCATTTAAGTACTTTGACTCTTCTGCCAATGATAATTGGATTTAGAAATGGTATTAAGATAATAAAGAGTGTTAAGTACTCTTATTTTTGAATATCAAGGATAGTGAGTGGATCTCCCACATGACAGTAGAATGCATGGGACAATAAAAAAATCCCAAAAAGGAAAACAAAAAGACTGATACTTAATATTCATAAATAAATAAATAAACTACTTTTTTTCACCTGTTTATCACAAATGGTTAGTACAATAAATAGTTATAAATAAGTGATATCAAATAGAACCCAAGTTTTGAAGGCGTGGCATTATTCTTTTCCAATAATACACACATTACACGAGAACTTTGTACTATTAGGGGAAAGGAAGATTTAAAAAACAGAGCCAGATTACTCACAGGAGTCGGTACAGACTTTCCAGCATGTATTCCTAAGAACATAAATGTATTGTGATGATGATCTACTTGAAACCTATGGGACAATAAAAAACTGTGAGATAGTAAAAAAGGATTCATTGCCACGCAAATTAATTTTCAAGTTTACCCGCTCTGAAAGTTGATCAACATAATCAAAAGTCTTTACCATTTTGAAAAGACCATGCCCACAGGAACTGTATCATGGCAGAAATCACTGGGCTCTGCAATAATGGAAACCTTCCCCAAAAAAGATATTGGCAGAAGTTGGCTCATATGAACAGTATGACCCATAGCAAGAATACAATCAATAACCCCAGAATTCGAAACCAATTGATCATCAATGCCTGAAAGTCCTCACCAGCTGATCAATTCATCTCTGGAAAAGGGGAAGTTGGTCAAATGTGAACCACAAGCCATGCAACATCACATGTGACCACACCTTCACGTGATTCCCAATAAAGAACACGATGTATATCTCATTTTACCTTCACAAGTTAGAATAGTAAATAGTTTGTAAGAAGGCTTACTGGAGAAAAACAGCATTGTATTCCTTCTCTAGGCATATTACAAAAATATTAGTTAACAGTTGGTCTCTCTTAATACCATATGATTCATTTTCAGATTTCTCTTTTGAATATGGAAAAAAAAAATCCATGGTTTGAAACATTTTATTAAAGGGAAAGGGACTTAAAGGCAAGAGAGATGTCATCAACTTATACCACCATCTGTATCCTGATGTGATCTTTTACTAGCGGTAGCAATAAACCTGAAAGGATGTCAAGGTACTGTTTGGCTTGATAATAAAATGAAATGATGAGAATCAATTTTTCAGAAATAACAACATCTTTAGCATAAACCATCAGCTAGACACGATCATACTCACCTCATGCCCAGCTCCCCCCCTGCCCAGCCCCTCCTCCTCCCCCTCCCCCCTTCCCATCCCCTCCTCCTCCCTCATATTTACTATATACCAATCAAATATGAGATTCATTGACATCCCAAGGCATATAGTTTTTTTTAGGAAAATAAAATACACAGGGAAAGTGTTTTAGTTTTTGGTGTCATGACTGAACTGCGTAACAATATAATCATAAATCGATGAACGAAAGGGGAAAGGGGAAATGAGCACAGGTTACTTGACTTTCCTTGTAGAGAAATCATAGTCCTGATCACATTAACACTACAATTTTGTGCCAAGGTTCGAGTTATTGCCTCAAAAGCAACTGTAGTGGCTTTGTAAGGCCACTGTTTAGAAAGAAAACAAACACAAAAAATATGAATCACTCTAGGAACTACAAATCAGTGCCTTTACGTTTAAAGAAAAATATCAGAAGTAACTAAACCTTCTCAATGCCTTCAATAGATGAGATCTTCTGCTTCAAAGTGGAGGACACGGTCATAGTCTCTTGATAAACATCCTATGCATGCTGAGTATATAAAATAGATATTAAGTCAATGCATCCCCCTCCCCTACCAACCCTCCACTGCACCCCCCCCCCCCCTCCCAACCTTCCCCTCCCATCCCCCCAACCCCCCCCCCCCCCTCCCAACCCTCCACTGTAGCCCCCCAAGCCCTCCACTGTAGCACCCCCATCCCAAGCCTCCCCTCCACTGCTAAGGACAAGATTAAATGGCGAGATAATAATAAACACACCAAACCATAAAAAAAATATGGCATGTGAAAATTACCTAAATAATTTTCAAATAACGCCCCTGATTAAAACATAATCCAAAATGAATTTTATTTTATAAATAAATTCACATAAAAGTAGTCCACCAATACAAAAAAAATAAAACTCCAACACAAGTCTCTCCGCTAAGGCAAAAATGGAGGGGATTAATATCCCCCCCATCTCCATCATCATCATCCCCATTTCTAGCATCATCATCATCAGCAGCAACATCAGCAGCAACATCATCAGCAACATCATCACCAACCGCACCATCAGCATCATCATCAGCAGTCTCATCACAAACAACAGCATCAGCAACATCCTCTCCAGCTCTATCTCTACCACCGTCATCGCCACTAGGACCCTCATGGGAATCACCCGAGTCATTATTTAAAGAGCTCATTGATTCCATACATGAATGAAAAGTGGTAGCAACCTATGATGGTAGTGACTGACTCAAAACTGACATAGATTTCATGAAATGTTCATTCATTAGCTTACTTTTTTCACACTCCTCTAATACTATTTTCTTTTTCACAACTAATTCAGCACATACACTTTCCAACTCATAGGCCTTAGAGGCTTTATAGGAGTCTGATGATGACCAATACCTAGAGGGGACAATGTTTTTTCCTGGTCTACAACGGACTCTTCCTGGATGCTCCACACCTAACTCAAATGATCATTTGGCCCTAAGTTGTCAGCTTCCTTCTCATCCATGGCCTCCACGGCAGACTGTTGAAATTATAAACATATTAAATTATGAATTTTGTATAAATTTTTAAAATATAAATAAAAAAACTTACAATTTTATCTTGTGTTTGTGAATTTACTGCAGTTCCATATTTTTTTTCTACTGGACCAGAATAATTTGGCATAAGGTACAGGACCTTCAATGCCCAATACAGCTTGCTGCATATGAGAAATGCACAAATTTGGATTACAACCATATATGATAAATGCAAAAAAATAGATTAAAGTGAGTTTCAACAAAGACCTACAAACATTGAGGTAAATGACAGTCATAACCGATTGGTGGTTTTCTAAAATGGTTTTATGAAGTGGGTTTCAAGGAAATATACTACTTGTTTAAGAAAAATAGAAAAGCCATCTCCTATTATAAGATGTGATTTCCAAGATATATGGACTAACCAAGGGAAGGCATGAATAAGTTATGATGACATGTTATAAATAAGGAAATTATTTTAATCCAGATAAACATACTATCCACTTCTCATGCTCGGGCATTGTAGTATGCCACAATGTGTGTAGATATGTCATTTCATCTTTGTTTTTTTTTGTTTTTTTCTGACACTTCTTAAAAAACAAAAAAAACAATACAAGTAATAAGAATTAAATTTTATATAAAACCCATTAAAGATGGGTAGTACCTTATATTATTCAATCTTCCAATGTGCGGTCATTTTTTGATATTGACTTTTTGGATAGTCATGGTTTGTGGGTACACCCTCTAACTCAGTACCCACTCTACTCCTCCAACCAATATGTAACTCATACTTGTATGACCGTCAATACTCTCCAAGATCACTCAACCTAGCAGCTTTCGCAGATTCACCGTTAGAAAAGTTAAATCGACTCTGCAATGAACATGTTAAGTCATATAAATACATTACTAATATAAATATAAATTTATAAAATTTCTGTACCCATATCTGTGCCCATGCCCTATCCTTGATGTCAGCACTGATATGTCTCCATGAGACCGGTTCCACTGGAACGATATCATGATATTTGGCTAAATTAGCCATGAAACTTCTATACTCCTTAGCATTTTTACCTACCATTTGATTTTGAGAATTGTAATCCACCATAATCTAAGTTTCACGATTTTAGGCGTCCCATATTCGAGTTCACCCACGTCGCCTACTAGAAGATCCCACTAAATAAGATAAGAGGTGTAAAGAGAAGATTTAAGTGACAATACAATAGGACAAAAGTGAAATGCTATAATTTGAAACATTTATAATAAAAAAACCTGATGCAGGATCCTGAATAGACTGTGAGGCATCTGTTGACTATTCTAGATCAGCATCCTCTGAAGGAAGTATCTGTTCCACAGTATGCTCCGGCTGATCTTCATGAACAGGAGTGGAAACTGAAGAAACAGACTCAATATGTGTAGGATGGATGGTAGGAAAAGGAGGTGGCGTAGACATATTAGAATATGCATAGTAGGTTTGGGGATACATGAATGGATATGGAAATTGTGCAGGTGATAACATCGATCGAGTCGGCATGGACATGGAATGGGAAAAAGAGGGTAAATGGGATGATGATAGTGGCATGTATGGGAACATCCCAGGGGTCTCAAGTGGAGGGCAGACATGTGTGGTAGATGGGGTGTCCACTGATGGGTCAGTGTGGGGAGTGGTAAGATGGGAGCTCCGCCTAGGTCTAGGAGGATCCCTGCTCGGTCCCATACTGGGAAGAGGAAACTCTAGAGTTATATATCCTTAAAAAAAAAGTTGATCAAAAATATGAGCTTGATATTATATGTAATTCAGAAGATAAATATTAGAATTATTATACTCACTGAAGACAACTCACGCTCGTGTGTAACAGGATTAACATCAAATAATCTCTTCTTGTGAGCTTCTAAAGTTTTCTTCATAATCTGCATAAGAATGAAATAAATTTTTTTAGAAACAATTTTTACAAATAATACATACAACTTAGAATCCAAATAAGACAAAAAATGTCATAACATCTTTCAGTAATGATAATTTACAACCAAGATATACAATTTTTAAAACCACATTTTAAACCCAGTTTTATGAATTGAAATAAATATAATTAAATGAAACGAAACCAAACAATACTAAAATAGACATATCATTACAAACTAAAAATAAATTAAAGTAATTACATTAGTACCAACCTGAGAAACTCACGTCAAGGTAAACTGAATGAACTCTGAATATATATGGTTGCTTTTATATATTACCCTCCACTACCTCAGGTTCAACATCATCTCTCACAATGGGGACAATTTGTGTCATCAAATACAATATTTCGGCTAACACCGATGGGGGAGTCAATGGTGACAATTTTATCCCCATCATCATGAAAAATATGTCTTGGGATTACTTCATTAATGACATCATAATCAGGTTTCAGATGATCTTTCACATAAAACACTTGTTTTGACATTGATGACAAAATGTATAGTTCATCGGTATACAGGAATCGACTCATGTCAATAACTCTAAAACCACAATCATCAATAAATGTACCATGTCACGTCATTGAATCAAACCATTTACATTTCATCATAGTGACTCGACCTTGAGAGTAGTAATCCAATAACAATATTTTCTCAACCAGTCCATAATAATACACATCTTCATATCGAGGTCGACTATCTGATGCACTGTCATAACAATCTGTTCTAGTAGTTAACATAATGTTATCATGTTGTGTTCTCATTTTCACCACTCTATCAGTTGTAACAAATTTATATCCATTGATTATTAAAGATTTGCAATCACAAACCAAAGAATTGGGGCCAAAATCCAACTCTCTTAATTCTTAAGAAATGAAGTCAGCAGGTAAACTCAATACCTGGAATACATATGAGTAATATAATTAAATATATATCTATATTTTAAGGTATTTAATTTAATGGTCATACCTTTGATTTCAACCAAGCTGGGAACTCTTAGCTATGCATATCCTCTCTCTTTCTCAACGGAAAAGACCGATGAACTCTACTTATAATTTTTTTATGTTCTCTACATAAAATGAAAATAAAAGTATAAGGTATATGTGATATGATATCATATGAGATAACATATATATATTCAAATTACTTGATATAGGCATCAAAAAAACCATAATTAAACAAGATTGTACGATGTTCCATATTCCTCTCTTCAAAGCTCAATGTAACCAATGTATATGACACGACAATTCCACCTATTTGGGGAAGAGATGGAAATGAGGGTTGAATTTTCTCATACTGCTCATCTTAATTTCTCATTGGTCGATTATGTCTTGTGCTCACATTAGACAAATACATTGAACAAAAATCCATACATTCTTGGGCCAGATAACTCCTCATAATGGAACCTTCAGGATAATTCTTATTTCGGACATATGATTTCATTGTGCACATATTTCTTTCATTGGGATACATCCATTGAAAATCGACTGGTCCCCCAAGAAGTGTATCAGTTAGAAGATGAACTATTAAATGCAGGATGCAAGTGAAAAAGGATGGAGGAAAAAAAATTTCCAACTCACATAGAATTAACGGTGCCTCTTGCTACATTTTTATCAACAATGATTTGAATAACCTTTTAGAACATAGGTCTCTAAAAAAATGACACAACTAAATCACTGCCACCCTTACATTATTGGATAGCAAATGCCGAATTTCTCTTGGAATCAATTCATGAAGAAAGATGTGATAATCATGAGTTTTTAGGGATTTCAATTTCAAATGTATTCTATTGACTCATTTAGATATGTTGCTGGAATAGACATCTGGAACCTTGATATTCTACAATATTGCCAGAAATTGATCTTTCTCTGCCGGTGTCATCACATAATAAGCATAGGGAACATTCCATTTGTTTTCACCAATACAAACAGGATGTAGTTCTGGTCGAATACCCCAATCCAATAAATATAGACGAGGTCAGAAGTCATCTTTGGTCTTCCCCTTAATATTCAAAAGAATTTCAAGAAACAGTTCACATATATTTTTCTCAATATGCATTATATCTAAACAATGAAGTAACAAATTAGTAGACCAATATGGAAACACAAAAAAAATACTTCTCTTTTTCCAATTGTAAGTGACTTCAGTATTAGCATTCTTCCTCTTTCGAGATTTCAACTGACCTTTCCCTAATAAAAAGATGAAATCTTTCAATTCATTAAGCACATCACTTCTTGAGATACATTGAGGTGGTTCTTCAGTGTCAACATTATTATCAAACCTCTGATGATTCGTCCTGTATTGATGATCCATTGGCAATAATTGGCGATGCCCCATGAAACTGAAACTACGATGATATTTAAGCCTTCTCGATCGTGTATTCTTCATACAAATGGGATATGATAGTTTTCCCTTCGTGCTCCACCTAGACATTATTGCATAGGTAGGGAAATCATTTATGGTCCATATAAGGGCAGCACGTATCTGAAACGTATTCTTTGAAGAAGCATCAAATGTATACACACCTAAATCCCAAAGTTTTTTCAACTCTTTTATTAAAGGCTGCAAGTAGACATCTATATCATTACCTAGATCCGAAGTTCCAGATATCAGTATACTCAAGAAAGTGAAAGGTTTTTTCATACACATCCATGGAGGAAGATTATAAACATGAATAAAAATTGGCCACGTACTATGAGCAATAAGCATCTGACAAAATGGATTAAAACCATCACATGATAGGCCCAATCTGACATTACGCACCTCAGCTGAAAAATCAGGATGTTGTGCATCAAATGTTCTCCATGCTAATCCATATGCAGGATGGACCAGCTCATCATTACCTTTAATTCTCTCAACATTGTGCCATTGCATATTGACTGAGATTTCTGAAGATATGAATAGATTTTGAAGTCTGGGGATCAATGGAAAGTGCCACATGACTTTCTGTGGCACACGAGATGGTGTTCCATCTGCATTTTTCTTCCATCGAGATATATCACATTATTTATAGTCATTACATTCAGCTGTTTCCTCCAAAAATAAACTTCAATCTTTCAGATAAGCATGGAATTTATTAGTAGCAAATCCAAGCTGTTTAACTAACTTCCATGCCATGTAATGATTTGAGGGAATATCTGCACTATCAGGAAGAAAGTCCTTCAAAAATGTAAGAATATAATCAATGGCGGTATTATAAATCCCATACATGATTTTCCCATGATATAACCGCATTAAAAATTCCAACTTGGTCATTTTAGTACATTCTTGATATACTGGAGTTCTGGCATCATCCAATAAATTTTTCACTCTCTCAACATCATCGTCTTCATCATTTTCCTCATGTGTACTAATATCATTGTCTTCTTACATCGGCATGCTATCTCTCTCGGAATGATGCACATATGGAAACCGATCAAATATCAAATTCTCCATCTCACTTCGTTCATTTCATTTATGAACAGTCGAAGATTGACTCATCTCTCCATGGTGAAACCAAACATTATAGTTTTCTTGAAATCCAAATTTCGTTAAATGGTAACTAACTTCTTCTCATCTTAACCATGGTATTATAACAAAATTATAGCAGGAACACTATATACAATCTTCAACTAACACATTGTTAAATGAAAAATTTAAAAAATTCTCCAAATTATTTTGAAACTCGGTTGAAATCCGATCGGTACGATACATATAGCTTTTATCCATTCTATAACAAGAAAAAAATTATCATTCAATCAACATTGTAAATCATATTTAAAAAATTCATTACAATCAATTTTATTATTAAATTAATCAAATCATATTAGTAGCTAGCAAAACATATTTAATGAAAAGAGGAGTCCATGATTGAATAAGTAGGAAAAAAGGAAAAAAGGTCTACCTTGAGATGTAAAATAAAGAAAAACGTTAAAAAATACACTCTCAAGTGGTCATTTATGGGGAATAAAAAATAAAATTTCAATGTAAAATAATTCTTTATAGATATAGAGGCATTATACACATGGGAAGAAAATTTTATTTTAATAATATGAGTTTATAATTTTATAGATTATTTGGTAGGGGTTATTTTATGGGGAATAAAACATTCAATGAAAATGGAGTAGTTATAACTTTAATGTTTTGGAATTAATATTGAAAAAATGTTTCAAGGTATCCTACAAATTTTGTACAACATGATGCTTAAAAGATATACTTTTTATGGATTCTATTGGAACTTTGGAATATCTTTTCATATGAAAAAAGATATTTTTTTTTAAAATAGACATCATTATATACTTTGGAGTATTGAGAATCAATGTTTTGAGGTTTCAACCCCTTTAAAGGAATAAAAGTTAGAAACATATTGTAAATTCTATATAGAAATCACAAAACATGTTTGATATTCTTGAATAAGTCTATAGAAGGTGTAACCATTCTATTCATGATGAAAATTAATGCCTCATCATTATTCCATCCTGAAAAAAATTTGATTTTTAATACTCAAAATCCTCAAAAGAAGAATAGAAAAGTGAAGGAGAAAGATTTAGTTGTTGAAGTTTCACCCAAAGTATCCAAAGGGGAAAGTCTGTGGATCTCGGATAGTGGATGTTCTACTCACATGATAAAAGATTTAAAAACATTGAAATCTATTGAAAAATGAAATGGATTCTTAGTTACCTTCATAAATGATGGGTCACTAAAGGTTAAAGGAGTTGGTTTAATTGTTATTGGGAAAGAGAAGCTTAAATCAAAAAACACTCTTTATGTTGATGGATTAAAACAAAATCTATTAAGTGTTTCTCAACTTCATGATAAATGAAATATATTTTTTTAGGAATTATGGGTTATTGGTTGAGAACATTGAGGATGGAAGATTGGTTAAAAGAGGATAAGAGTGCTAGAGGTAATTTATTCCAGGTGGGTGATGTTGAAAATTCATGTTATCTAAGCGTGAATGAAGAGAATAAATTATAGTACCGGAGGATTGGAGAATATAAATGTTCTATTTTTTAAAAAGGAGATGTAATCTCTTTTTATTTTTATAGGATATGATAAATGGAGAATATATGGTGAGTTTTCCTTATTGGGGAGACTTAGAGATTTGGCAGTTGAAACTTAGAGAAGGGTTCATGTGTTGTTCCCCATGTTTTTGACAAATAAAAAGGAGGAAATTAAATATCCCTTGATGATCAGAAAACTTAACATGTCTTAGAGTCTAAGATCCACAATTAAGTTAATTGATTAATGGGGTGGTGATTAGATCTTAATTAATACATTGCTAGTATAGTGTCTATCTTTACTCTGAGGGTTAGATAATTAGGAAAACCATTATTCATTACAATAGTTCAGTGTTTAAAAAACATTTTTAGTGTTTGATTAATATGAAATTGTTAATGAATAAAATCCATTCGGGGATATTGAATGAAATTTTTATGTTTTATTTACTGGAATCATACTCATTGATGGGTAATAAGTGAATTCGAGATAAGTTTAAGAAAAATTAATAAAGAAAATCCATCAAATTCCATGTCTACATCATGGTTGTAACGACCCCTACTTTTATATGGGAATATACCATTGAATAAATTATATGTGTGATATTTCATAAAAAATAAACAAAATATTATTATAAATTCAGAACTTTACATGTCCATAATATGATCATTGGCCATTATAGACATTAGAGATGTAGTTGTTAGAATGTGATAATTAGAATTGGTGCATATTAAGGGTAATGATGAGAGATAATTTATATATAGGGGTAAATTATGGCCTCAACTAGTAGGAAATAACATTTTTAAAACATAGTAATCTGAGCATGGGAGTGAAGTTTCATAAATGGGGTTTTACCTTGAAAAATTACAAGAAGAACATTAAGAAGTGATACTTGATCATAACAATCAAGTGATGAGATGAAGGTGTTGAGAGTATACATGTTGGGTAAGAAGATTCATCAATTTCAAGTGATGAGGAACAATATAATTCATCTTATACAAGGCATATAATATAAGTGAAGCTCCAAAATATCATTAAATACCAAATACAGTAAGTACAAAGTAGGATAACTTTAAGGATAACAAATCATACATCATTATTTTTTTAAGTAGAACCTAAAAATACTGGAGAAAGTGACAATTTAGTAACCTAACCATGTTACTATATCAAGACTCTATACATCATTATAATCCCCCTCCATTACTTCATACCATGTTTTTTGATCCATTCCCTATGAATCTAGGACCACGATATCCTTATAATACTAGTTTCACTTACCATCTTTCTCACCACAAACATGCCCATCTTGAAATGGAAGAGTTTACAACTACCCATAACCTAACTATATCATCACCATCGGCCGTATCTTGAACCACCCCTATTCAAAAATGTTGGCCCCTCAAGGAAATCTCATGCCCCTAACCTGGGTAGTCCTAAGAATCCTTAGATGAGGTACCATCTGACCTTAACTCACAACCTATGTCAATTATCTAATTAGAGTCAGCAACTATCAGAGACTCAGCACCATTCTTATTCCTAAAATAGCATTTTATATCTTTCCTATTTTTAGAATAAAAATATTATGATAAATCATTACGACGTTCATCCTTAACAATCCCAATGGCTTGACACCCTGAAAAAAAAAGTGTGGTATCCTCTTATTCAATTCTCAAACTGAAATCATTATTCAGCATACAGAATGCTACCTTCTCAATGTGAAGGGGGATTAGGTTCACATCAACCAAGATACAAGAATAGAAGCCAAACTTGGATTCCTCTGTTTCTTGGTACATTTTAATGGGAACACCCAGAGTAGCATCAATTTCATAGAGATTTTTTTTATGACATAAAATCCAATAAATACCAAATATTTTCAAACAAACCTAAGCCCTCGAGTTCATCACCTCAACAGGATTAAATATGTTATCCCACTCTTACAAGAACACTATTCTCAGAATTAACACAATATATCCAATTACTCATGCATTTTTCTTTAGCTCATGAGAATAAGATAGTATGTGAAAGTATGCACGCCCCATAGGGATAAATTTTAAGTCTCTAAAACCCTAAAAGTTTGATAATTGATTGACTAATTCTTTTGTATTCCAGAACTTATTTCCAAAAGGATGAACTAGCCGGGAGATTACCAAATACCAATAGATCTTGAATCATTTCAAAATTAAATCTTGATTCGCAGTAATATGTACAATATTACCTTGTTTAAGAGGTGAAGGCTGGGATGTTGAGGCTGAGGCGAAGGCCAGGAGGTCTAGGTTGGGAGCGGAGGCAGAGTTGGGAGGCAGAGCCGGGAGGCGGAGGCCGGGGGGGATGAGATGGTCGGGAGGTGGAGGTCGGATGGCTGAGAGGCGGAGATCGGAGAGGGGAGGAGAGGGCCGGGAGGCGGAGGTCGAATGGCCGGGAGGCGATGGTCGGGGAGGGGAGGACAAGGCCGGGAGTGGGAGGTTAGGGAGGTAGGGTTGAAGTGGGGGGAGCGCGATGGAATTTTGAGGAGGAGCCTAATAGTTAGGGGTTGAATACCCACGGTTTTAATAAAATCATGGGTATAGACAACTAAAAACAATCTATCCCCACGGTTCTTTAAACCGTGGGAATAGATGCGTGGGGATAAACCCCATTTCCAGTAGTGATCCCAGTAACTTGGGCCATGTCCAACCTGACAGTAATCCTGCCTCAAACCGATTCTCATGACGCCCAATCCCATGGTCAGAACCACCCAACGTAACCCGGTCCAATCCCAACCTATGATCAACATCACTCAACAATACCTAGGCCATGCCTAGCACAACCCAAAGGTTCCAGCATATGAAATATCACACATCACATATATAATCACAATGGAAAACTTTAAATAGGAAAAACAACGAAACAGTTGAATTACACTAGCAAGGTGTTGTCCCATACCAGCACTGAGGTATTGAGAGCCTCTAACAATTCATATCAAGGTTTAGTAAACTAAACTCAACAGTTTATAATAATACAATTCAATTAATACCATTTTGGCGCCCCAGCCAAAATGCCCCAATGAGAATCGGTCACTCGCCCAACCCCGCTCATGCAAAATAGGTAATAGGGCATACCCAAATGCATCCCATATTTCAATTATCAGTTAAACAGATAATAACAGATAAAATAGGGTCATGCTCAAAATACCCAAAAATGCGTCATAGGCCGCACCACCCAAAAGTCTGCGAAAACACAAAAGAAGGTATACACCACCTACCTGAAACTCGTATGATGATATTCCTCCGATAACATCCTACAATTAGGTCTAAAATGCGGTAGATCTACAAAATAATCAAAACCGCTCAAACCCCAATAACTCGTCCTAGAAAAGAAATCAAGAAAACAGCTCAAGAGGAATCAAGGCCTAACCGAGGGGGTTCCAAGGGATTAGACGGTGTTCAAAATGGAGTTCGGACGAATGATCAAGAGCAAAAACAAGGTCTGGTCGGCTCTCCCCGCTCAAACCCATCGGAGGGTTTGGGTTCTGCCTCAAAACGAGGCTACTACCCGTTTTAGTGAAAAAAAGAAAATACACGGCGTGTACTTTAAGTACACTATGTGTATCATTTTACTATTCATATGATGGCTGAAATTTCTCCAACTTACTTTCCAGAACCTGCCAACATGAGTACACGGCATGTACTTAGTTTTTCTTCCCTTCCTCGTCGACTTACCCACACGCCATGTATATCCCTTATACACGGCTTGACCACATGGCGTGTCCAAGGAGGACACGGCGTGTACTTGGTTAAATGATTCTACCCATCCAACACGCCCACACGCCATGTATGGCTTTCACATGGTCAATGATACACGGCGTGTTGAGTAACACTACATGCCGTGTAGTAAGAAATTCCTACACGGTCATCACATGGAATGTACTCGGCGGCACACGGCCGGTACTCGCCCAACCCATACACGGTGTGTACTCTATAGTACACGGTGTGTAGTTTGGAAAATTCCAGAATATCCTAGATTTTCCCAGGTTTCTCAAGAACAAGTCAAAAATTCAAACAGGGTTAGGATTTCGACCCGTTCTAAAAACCCGAGTTCTTACAATTTCCCCACCTTAATATAGCTCGTCCCCGAGCTATCAAACGAAACCTGGAGATGGCACGAACATACCACCCCGATCAAAGTAACTCGGACTTCCCTGGTCTCAAAGGTTCTGTCTAAATTCCTCAAGGGCTCCCCACCTTAGGAATCGCTTAACTCAGTCTCAACACGACAAAACTTAAAACAAAAAAAGGTTCACTGACCTGTTTTCCAGACGCATAGTCCTTCCGTGACGCATCGTCACCCCTGCACCTCATTGGTGCTCCTGTGTCGTTCCCGATACCCAACGTATCCTAAACTGCATCAGTGTCTGCCTCCATGAGGTATTTCATCCCATGGATGCTCAAAATGAACCTGGTGCCTAGCACCTCAAGTAACCCGCATCATCGATGCCCCGATGCCCAAGGCACCTCAAGTAACCCGCATCCTCGATGCCTCTATGCCCACAGTACCTCAAGTAACCCGCATCCTTTATGCCATGAATGCTACGCATCCCATACATATATATATATATATAAGTATATCACGCACCTGATATGGTGCCAATCCCACTGACTAGCATCTAGTCAGTCCATATAGATCATGTGCATCACGTGCACTCAAAACGAACATGCCTCTATAGGTCATTCAAAAAGGAAACATGTAAAATCACAACCACACCCGTGGTGTACCTCTAACCATCATCGGCTCACTGGCCAGCTCAGCCTCTGGCAACTCCACAGCGTGCACCTAGCCTGAGGTACGACTGCCTGATGCCTGGCCTCCCTACGGTGCTGCTCCAGCCACCGACCACTAACCCCTCAGCTGGATCCTGTTGTCTATCTCACGTCCTCCGCGTGCAGCTGAACCTCATCTACCCTCTCCTGATACTGAACCTGAACCAACTCTAGATGCCACCGTCTGTCCTAGTCCCTAGTTGTCGGCTGTCTGAGAAGGCTTCCTACAAAACCTCTCAAGGTGCTCTACCTGTCCACATGCCCAACACTCCTTTGGAGGCCTATCGCACCGAGTCCGAACATGTCCTGGATGTCCACACTAAAAGCAAACCACTGAAGAACTATTATGAGGTGTTCTGGATGAGTCCTTGGCCTAACTTCCTACTGGAAATCGTCCCGTACTCGCTTCCTGCTGTATGAACCCTCACCTGAAGCCGTTGTCCGACCAACCTGAGGCATATCCCTCTGGTTGCCCTCTGCTATGAGCGCTTGATTCACCGCCTCTGAAAAAGAACTCATCCTAAAGATATTCACCCGGATCCGAATGGCGTGTCACAATCCATCCTCGAAGCGCCTCACCCTAGCCGCATCATCGATTACCATACCAAGTGCAAAGCGAGACAGCTCAATGAAAGTAGCTGCATAGTCCATGACAGACATGTCTCCTTGCTGACGACTCAAGAACTCCCGAGCTCTCTCTGCTCTCAGTGTCTTTGGGTAAAAGTGCTCAAAGACCCTGTCCTTGAAGTCCGTTCATGTCAGTCCCTCGTGCCTACGAGCCTGAACCTGCACATACCACCAATGCTTTGTCGGTCCTCGCAGCATATACGTCGCCAGCTTGACCCTCCTCCCTAGAGGCGTCTCGAGCTTCTCGAAGATCATCTACATGCTCTCTATCCAGTTCTCAGCCACCTATGGACCACCCTCACCCTGAAAAAGCGACGGGTGATGCGACTGGAACTCCCACATCAGATATGCCATAAATGAATTTGTACCCTGCACGCCTCTGTCAATCCCCTGCAAGACACGTACCAGGCTAGCTTGGAGCTGCTCGTCGAGCCATGGTCCGAACGCTGCCAAACCCGGCTGTTGTCCTGCCTGCACTGGATCCTGAACCTGATCATGTCCCTGAGCCTGTACCCACAGCTCATGTTCTACCTGTACCGGATCTTGAACCTGATCCTGCGGTACTGTATCATCTCCCGCCTGATGCTCCATCTGAGTCGACTAAAGGGAACCCGCTGAATACCATAAATGGTCAGACAGCCCACATACATAACAATTTATACATATATAACGCAGATAAGGAAAGCAGTAAAAGGCAGTGCATAACTACTACCCTTACTCTCCCCCATTGCAACCCATGCCCATGGCATCCCGGCCTCGTGTCCTCCTTACCTTCCCTTAATAGAGCCAAGTATCAAAAGTACCTTGGGACATTCCCACCCCGACAACCAATGTTGCCTCAAACCGACGACCGAATCGTCCAATCCTGGTGATCAAAATCACCTCAACTGATAGTACCTATCTGCTTGTATCAGAGCCAGACCCAAATACCATGTCGCATGCAATTCTACAAATATACAAAGCATGGCATAGCACATTGCAATAAACAAGCAATTATATCAGGAATTTCACCTTTTCACATTTCAAGAATACAAAGCATGGAAATTGATATCATTCACATGGAATTATCACATCACAAAGCATACGTGCAGTTATGAAATTGAAATACCCTAAAATGTGCTTATCAAAAGCCAAACGAACAAGCCTTGCCATACCAGGCCAAGGTCCAATTCTCCCTTACCGTGTCAGGTCAAGGGTCACATATCACAATCAATAACATCACACACCAAGTGAGCCACCAAGGTGGAAATCATATAAACTGTAATCTGATCAATAAGCAAACACCAATTCTCACCCATGGCAACTTGGTCCATCCCTCGTACCTGGGGCTGCAGGTACCCAAGCACAGGCTAGAAACTCAGTTCCAGTAACAACCTATCTCCAGTCTACCATATCCCAAATAGTAAAACCAGCTGAAATAAAAGAGAAGCATCAGTCTCATTAGTAGCTAGCAAAACACTACTACTAAATCCCTGTCAAGAACTCCACTGATACCACTTTGTAACGACCCGGACCCGAACAGCCACCTGAACAGTGCTAAACGGGTCAGGTGTCACTACCTTAGGCGCACCTCCCCAAACGCCAAAGGCTGCCGACTAGCAGCGAGGGTCTTATAGGTATAGTGGGGAAGTTATACCCTCTCGGTGGATAATAATAATGGTACTGGTCCGAGTATAATAATAAAGATGCAGCGGAATAAACGACTCAGTAGACTCGAACCAGACCAGCAGAGCGGAAACACACTCAATATCAATAAACAGCAAAAGCAATAAATATAAACAACAGCGGCAGAAATAAACACAACAACATGTTGATCACTCGTAACTGCTACTGAACAACAAAACATGCATCCAAAGCAGGTCATACATATCTATATGTAAAGGCGCCAATGGCTAACCAACTGTAGCTACAAAACAAGTAAGCATGCTGATACAAGAAAGTAAGCAAAACAAAGTAACTCTAGCTAGGCAAGACCTCAAGGTCCATACCACCTCCATGCACTAGCTAATGCAGCCCAGTTCCTGAAGCTGACCTCTTTCCTTCACATAAATTGATAAAGTCTGCACGCGCCCCGAAGAGCTCGTGCAGGGTGTGAGACGAATCTCAGTAGGATACCACCCAACGGTGCGTACCTAATATAAGTGTTTAAGCAGTCATGCATTTATAAGGAAAGCAGTAAATAGAACAATGCACAAATAAACACAAACTCCACTGGTGCTCAGTAGCCACCATGGAGTGTCACCTGCTTCGACCAACGTCGGAATGTCTGTCATATAACCCAGCACCATGTGCCCCCTGACACCGCATGTCTCAAGTAACGACGTCCCGAAGGCACGCCCGAGAAACAGTAACCCGGAGGAACAGTGATGTATGTCCTCAATAAGTAACCGGCGGGACAGCGAGGACTGCCCTCAAATAACGTAGCCGGAGGGATAGCGATGTCTGCCCTCAAAGTAAAGTATCTGGAGGGATAGTGATATCTGCCCTCAAATAACGGCGAGCCTCTGCCCCCAACCCGATAGTCTCAATGTTATCCCCTGAAGGCTCCTCACCTTCCACGTGGCTTCCAACGGCAAGCACCCCCAAACCAAAAGTACCTAAACCGCAACTAACGGGGGCCTCTACCCACAAGAGTGGTCAAAACCACCTCATCACAGAGTCACTTTGTGTGTACACTACTCAAAGTTTCCGGGTGAGTAGTAATCACCAAAATAGTATCCAAGCCACAACACCTCTGACACCTCGTGTCCCTGCGACCGTGCCGCTCAAGTCTGATGGTCTTGCCATCCCTGTAACCCGGGTCATGCCCAACCTGACAGTCATCCTGCCTCAAACCGACGCCCATGACGCCCAATCTTGTGGTAAGAACCACCCAATGTAACCCGGGTCAAGCCCAACCTGTGATCAACATCACTCAAGAATACCCAGGTCATGCCTAGCACAACCCGAAGGTTCCAGCATATGCAATATCACACATCACATATATAATCACAATGGAAAACTTTAAACAGGCAAGACAACGAAACAGTTGAATTACACTAGCAAGGTGATGTCTCATATCGGCACTGAGGTCTTGAGAGTCTCTAACAATTCATATCAAGGTTCAATAAATTAAACTCAACAGTTTATAACAATACAATTCGATTAATACCATTTTGGCGCCCCCGGCCAAAATGCCCCAATGAGCATCGGTCACTCGCCCGACCTCGCTCATGCAAAACAGGTAATAGGGCAATACCCAAATGCATCCCATAGGTCAATTATCAATTAATCAGGTAATAACAGAAAAAACAGGGTCGCGGTCAAAATACCCAAAAACGCGTCATAGACCGCGCCACCCAAAAGTCTGCGAAAACACAAAAGAAGGTATGCACCACCTACTCGAGACTCGTATGATGATACTCCTCCGAAAACAGCCTCCAATTAGGTCTAAAACACGGTAAATCTACAAAAGAATCAAAACCGTTCAAACCCCAATAACTCGTTCTAGAACAGAAATCAAGAAAAACGGCTCAAGTGGAATCATGGCCTTACCGAGGGGGTTCTAAGGGATCAGACGGTGTTCGAAACAGAGTTCGGACTGACGATCCAGAGCAAAAACAAGCCGACATGAGTACACGTCGTGTATCTAGAGGTACACGACATGTACTTAGTTTTTTCTTCCCTTCCTCGCCGACTTACCCACACGCCATGTATATCTCTCATACACGGCTTGACCACACGACGTGTCCAAGGAGGACACGACGTGTACTTGGTTAAACGATTCTACCCGTCCAACCCGCTCACACGCCATGTATGGCCTCCACATGGTCAATGGTACACGGTGTGTTGAGTAACACTACACGCTGTGTAGTAAGAAATTCCTACACAGTCATCACACGGCATGTACTCGGCGGCACACGGCCGGTGCTCGCCCAACCCATACACGGCGTGTACTCTATAGGACACGGTGTGTATTCTATAGTACACGGCGTGTGGTCTGGAAAATTCCAGAATATCCCAGATTTTCTCAGATTTCTCAGAAACAAGTCAAAAATTCAAACAGGGTCGGGATTTTGACCCGTTCTAAAAACCCGAGTTCTTACATTTATTTTCTACACCATATATTTCCTATTATAAATATACAACTCATTTTTTTCAGTGAGAATTTATAATATAAATTTTCAGTGTATGCGCGCGCGCGCGCGCGCATATATATATATTATTATGTAGTTGGGGTTTGACTTAGTGGTAAGCACCGTGTAATCCTACATGAAAAATAGGAGTTCAAAACCCATTGGGCGCAGGGTATTGCAGTAGCACTGTAGCAGCGATGACACTGTAGCAACGACGGACACTATAGCGGTGGCAGGTAAATGTAGCAGCGGCAGAGCACTGGAGCGGCGGCGGGTACTGTGTGGCACTGTAGCAGCGTGGGTACTGTAGCAGCACTATTCACAGAATGAGTCTTGGGCAAAAAAATTGGGTCTACAGGCTATGTAATGAGTCTCACTTTACGCAGTTAAAGAGGTCTTTGCTTTGATTTAATAATAAATGAGACTTCGGCCCCAACCTTTTAAAAAATATATATATATTATTACAAAAATTCTAAAATAAACACTTGTTTAAATTTTCAGTTCAAATATATTAACATATAAATAATATAATTTTGCACTAAAAAATTGTATTGTAAATTTCCTATAGAAATTTTCAGCGCAAACTTCCATCATAAATTTGCAGTGTAAACTCTCACTAGAAATTTGTGGTGCAAACTTACACTAAAAATTTTCAGTGCAGACTTCCACTGAAAATTTTCAACTCAAATATTCCCTTAAAATTACAATGTATATATATTAATACATAAATAAAAAATGTAAATTTTTATCAAAATTTTACACTGTAGACTTTTAATGTAAATTTCAACTGAAAACTTTTTGTGCAAAGTTTCATTCAAATTTCAAGTGCAAATTTTCATCGCATATATCGTAGTAATAAATTTCATTTAATATTCATAGTAAAAATTTGCACTGAAAATTTCCATCCAAATTTCAATGTATTATATTTTTATTTATCATTATTATTAAAACATTAAAAATATCTTTATTATTAATATTTAATAAAAACTATTATTAAAATGTTATTTAATAAAAAATGTTATTAAATATAAAATATTTAATTAAAATATGTAGATTATATTGAAATTCGATGTTACACAAAATTATTTTAAAACATCTAAAAATATCTTAACATAAACTAATGTACCATATTTTTATTTATCTTTATCATTAAAATTTTATAATAATAGTTATTATTAAATATTTTATATTTATATTTGTTATTAATATTTTATAATAACGTTTTTAATTAAACATTTTATAGTTGGTTTTTTTTTTAAATCGTTACAGGCGGGAATTACATTATGGTTCAACTGTTTCTAATTAATTAATTTGTTTTTTTAAAAATCTATCCGGGTTTTAATTTTCCAGGTCGACGGGCGGACCTTAGACGATAATAATCCCTGACCCGGGTTGCATTCATTATCTCTGCCTTGAAAACCAGAGGCTGCTTATATCCAAAATCTGGGGAACAAAATGCTTCCTCCTCTTCTCCCATGGCTGGCCACTTTGTCCTGCATCTGCTTCTTACTCTTCTTCAACTATCTCCGTCGCCGGTACTGCTCTTCCAGGTTTAAGATCCAAACGCCATGTCCGGACTTCTTCCCGGTGATCGGAAACCTCGTCGGATTTATCCGCAACCGCCATCGCTTCCACGACTGGGTCACTGACATGCTCGTCCAGACCCCTTCCCTCACCCTCCGAGTCCACACCTTCCTCGACTCCTCCCACGGCGTCTGCACCGCCAACCCCGCCGTCCTTCGCCACCTCCTCCTCTCCAACTTCCCCAACTACGTCAAAGGCTCCCGCTACCGCTCCGTCCTCGGAGACCTCCTCGGCGACGGCATCTTCGCCGCCGACGCGGACCTCTGGATCACGCAGCGCAAGATCGCCAGCCTCGAATTCACCACGAGGTCGCTCCGGATGTTCATCGCAGGCACGGTGGCGTTCCAGCTCTCGCGCCATCTCTTGCCCTTACTTTCCTCCGCCTGCGATCGCGGCGAGGTCGTCGACCTGCAAGACGTCTTTCGCAAATTCACCTTCGATAACATCTGCAGCGTGGCGTTCGGCGTCGATCCGGAGTGGCTGTGCTCCGACGAACAGAAAGCATCAACGAACGCGTCGGCGTCGGCGGCGTCGCCGGCGGCGTCGTCGGCGGCGTTCGTTCGAGCGTTCGACGATGCAGCGGAAATCAGCTTCGGGAGGTTCTTGGCCCCCGTGCAAGCAGCCTGGAAGATCAAACGAGCACTCAATTTAGGATCAGAGAAGAAATTGAGAAACGCGATCGAGACGATCGACGGCTTCGCGATGAATATCATCATGTCGAAACTGGCTCGGAGCAGAGAGCCAGAGAACGATCAAGATCTTTTGTCCAGATTCATATATTCGAGCTCCGACGCAGGCTTCCGAGATGAAGATCTGAGAATGAAATTCCTGAGAGACATCGTGATAAGCTTCGTGCTCGCGGGAAAGGACTCGACGTCCACGGCTCTGACCTGGTTCTTCTGGTTGATCTCCGGCCATCCCCGGTGCTGCCGGGAAATCACCGCGGAGCTATCAAGAACCGATCCCGGCGGGGGTGCAGGCGACCTAAACTACGATGAGCTGAGGCAGTTTCACTACCTGCACGCAGCTCTGTCGGAGTCTCTGCGGCTCTTCCCCCCGGTGCCGATGGATTCGAGGTTGGCGGTTAGCGACGATGTCTTGCCCGACGGAAGCCGCGTTGGGGGAGGGTGGTTCGCCGATTACTCGGCCTATGCGATGGGGAGGATGGAGAGGGTGTGGGGCCCGGACTGCAGAGAGTTCAAGCCGGAGCGATGGCTGGGCGGCGACGGTACATTTACGGCGGCAGACCAGTTCCGGTTTCCGGCTTTCCACGGCGGCCCTAGAATGTGCTTGGGGAAGGAGATGGCTTACGTGCAGATGAAGCTCATCGCGGCGTCAGTGATGCGGGAGTTTGATGTCGTGGCGGTGGATGGAGGTGCGAGCGCAGAGAAGATGGTGAACCCTCCCTACACCTTATCACTTCTTCTAAAGATGAAGGGCGGACTGCCCGTTACCCTGAGGAGAAAAACGGCCCACTGCCTCTGAACGGTTGGGCGTCTGACGGTCAACGTGTACACCCCCTCACCACCTGTTCAAGAACCATGGGGATGTTACTCGTTTGAGTTCCACATTGTTTTATGTTTTTAAAAAGAAAAAGTATTATTGGAACCCCACATTGAAAATTAGGTTGGAATGAACATGTCTATTCGCCATCAAACACATTCATTCGCTAGTGTACACGTTTACTTGTTGTCACATCCATCATCGATAAACTTACTTCTTGAAATAATGTTAAACATTCTCTAAAGCATAAGAAGGAATATATTTTCCTCAATGAGTTACTCAACAATCTACAAATTGAGAAGGAATATAAAAAACACGACAAGACAAATGAGTCTAAGAATGATAAATCCAAGTTCCTCATGGCGGAAGGAGGTGGATCCATCCATGTCCTCAAAGGGGAAAAAAACGTCCAAACCATCCTTTAAAAGAAAAGGTGCAATTTGAGAAGATAAAAAGGGCGTGTGTCACTTCTGTGGCAAAGCCAAGACATTTCAAGCGGCATTGCCATCTTCGTAAGAAGAAAGATAGGAACAATACTTCAAAAGAGCACTTTGCGGTCATGATCTTCGAAGCGAATGTGCTCGAAGATAACTCTTCTTGGTGGATCGATTCTGGTGCTACACGACGCGTGTGCAAAAACAAATCTCACTTCAAGAGGATGAAATCAATCAAAGATGAGACGCCACTCTACATGGAGAACTTTGCAAGCATAAATGCACAAGGGAAGAGAGTGACTGATCTCATGTTTCCCTTGGGAAAGATCCTCACCTTAAATGGTGTCTTGTATGGATCCAAAGTTCATAGGAACTTAATCTCAGGGATTTTATTAAACAAGCGCGAGTTAAAGATTGTTTTTGAGGCATATAACTTTGTTATGTCCAAAAGTGGGATCTTTGTTGGAAATGGTCACTTGTACGATGAATTATTCAAAATGAATACAAATATTATTTATGCTTGGTTGCTAGAGTCTTGATTTATGGCATAATCGTTTAGGCCACATTAATTTTACGAAAATGCATGACATGTGAAAAATGGAATTATTACTTAGCATGGATAAAAATGATAATAAATGTGTAACTTGCATGCAAATTAAAATAGTTAGGAAACCATTTCCAATTATAGAAAGCAAAATTTTGTTAGAATTAATACATAGTTATGTATGTGATTCACATGCTACACCCACCATAGATAATAAAAGGTTCTTTGTAACTTTTATTGATGATTATTTTAGTTTTTTCCATGTCTATCTTTTACATGTTAAAGATGAAGTTATAAATAAATTTAGTATTTATAAAAACGAGGTTGAAAACAAATGTGAGCTTACAATTAAATACCTTAAATACAATAGGGGGGGTGAATACTGCAGTCTTTCATTGTTTGAATCCTCAGGGATCATACATGGATGACAACTCCCTATACACCTCAACAAAATGATGTAGCAGAGAGAATGAATAAAATGTTAATGAAAATGGTTAACTCCATGATGTCTATCTTGGGTCTCTCAAAAGGTTTTTGGGTGAGGTATTATTAACTGCTTGTCACATCCTAAATAGGGTTCCCACAAAAGGGAAGACTATGAATCCATATGAATTATGGATGTATAGGAACGAAACCTAAATTATTTAAAGGTTTGGGGTTGTCACACAATTTTAAGAGTACTTGAACCTAAAAGGGAAAAGTTGGGTAAAATATTTATTGATAGCATATATCTTGGATATGTATAACATTCAAAATCTTATAGATTCGTGATTATAGAATCAAATGACTTAGTAGCTGTGAATACAATAATTGAATCAAGAGATGCTATCTTTGATGAATATAGTTTTACATCTTTACTTAAGAAATTCAAAATAGAGAAATCATGCTTAAGTAAAAGTGTAGAAGATACATTCAAGGAGGTTCGTAGAAGTAAACGATGTCAGATACCAAATATCATGACCCGAACCACCAAGGCCCGCTTGGCCAGAAGTAAGCCAAGTGTGACACCCCAAGCTTGCCTTCAATAGGTTATGGGCTAGAAACAAGCATCGAGTATTCATATCACACACATGTGAGGCCTTACCTTAAAATACATGCACACACATACACACATCTCCAAACACCAGTATAATGCATAAGGTAAATAATTGATATTATAAATTCATGCACAACATCTAATCCCACATAGGAGCATGAAAAATAAAAAAAGGTCCAAATACAAGCCCACCAATAATGTAACGAAATCCGGCCCTATAACAAAAGGGGACGACTACCAAAAAGAAACTCGAAGATCCATTCACGGTTCATCTAACCTAACAAAGATCCACCTGCTCCTGCTCCACCAAGAACTCCATCGAAAGGCCTATCGTTTGTATAAGACATTACACGTGCATACATAATCCATGCAGGGGTGAGTATAAGCATACCTAGTTGGAAACTACGAAATCACAAAACAAAAAGCATCAAAGGGGGAGTCAGGTCTAAATAAAAAAACACGGAGGATAAAAATGATAACTCAGATATGCTCAATGAAGACTCCAAGTCTCAAGGTGAAGTTTGTCCCCACTATTAGCCTAAAGATTCCGCTCAAGGATCCATGACAACACTCATCTAAGAGAACTCACTTATCAGGTTACACTAAAACTAATAAAGGTTATACTCATCAGGTATTTCCATATAGAATTATGGAATAATTGAGAGGGATCATCCGAGATACTCAATCAACTAGAATACACTTCATCGGGATATAACAGATGTTGATACACAGGTAGGGGATCACACCTAGGGCCTATGGGAGATACTTGAGCCTTTCTGGAATAACCCACTATGAAGGGAATCACATGCCTTGAATGTTAGATACAGAATACCTAATCCTACCTAGGGAAGAATGTGATAGAGGATCACACCCTAAGCCTCACAGAGGGATACTAGGCTCTATCTAGAATTAACCTACAGAGGGGATCGTTCATCCTATGCTTAGGATAGGATGGCGCACTATACCCTCATAGGGATAGATCAAGAAAACATACCTAGGCATAACTAAAATTGGACTGAGGAAATGAAGGGCTCCAACCTATCCCAAGGGGAGTACATGATGTGTCCAAGGAGTACACAACATGTCTCTCTCTAAGCCTGGGATTACTTATTTCCTTCCATCTCACATGACACGTTCTTCTCAATACAGACATGTTGTGATGATACATAATATGTATAGGTCGGATCAAGTACTCAAGAATGTGCCTTCTACTCACATATGTGTACTCTTTGAAGTGAATGGGGTGTACCCCGACACACACATGGCATGTAGGGTTACCTGATTTCTAGGACTGTAATCTAAGTCTGAGCTGTCCAGAAAAGGATCACATGACATGTGGGTCCCCCACATGGCATGTGATATTTAATTTTCCTCCTAAACCCTAGCTACCACAAGAAGGATGTCCACACATCATGTGTTATTCCGAACCACAAGCTGTGTAGATCAGAATTTTCCTAAAATTCCAAATCTTTACGCATTTCATCCCATGCCATTATCTCATTTGATTTTTCCACTAATCTCACCCATAAAACTTAGATCCACATTAACTAACCCTGTTTCATGGCCAATGGCTAGATTCCAACCACACTTTGTTCATAAAAACTACCGCAGTTGTTTCTCATGTCATCTGCACTCCCCAACTCATAAAACATTACCCTTTAATCCACCCTCAAATTCTACTCTTTTTCCTTGAAACTTTTTCACCCTACAATCTTTATCATATAAACCAAAACCCCGATTCATGAAACCAAAAACTGATCGCACAAAAAGTTTTGTTTCGCGAAAATAGTCAAACAATTGGTCAACAAAAAACCGATGGTGAAACACTTAAAGAATGGAGATAGAAATACATAAACCACAAAGGTGAGGAAGAAATGAAGGTCATTTTCAACTTGGAAAATGTTAGTTTTTAGAAACTAATAATTGAAGAAGTTAAGTAAGGTTCAAAACCAAACTAAACATCAAATTCGCAATTATAGGAATTGAAATAATCAATAGAAATTCAACATAGACAGTCCGTGAATTAATTTATAGAAGGATCAATTCTCATTCATCATGGAAAATTAAGAACAGATAAATAAACCAACAAAATTAAAGCAATAACTTGATATCATATGGATCGTTTATGAAGAAATATATTGTGTCATTGTCATTGATGAGAGTTGAAGCATTCGTCACCTGTTCATCGTCGATCCTCCTTCGTTCCTCATCTCTGTTCATCGCCAATGGTGTTATCCACCATGACAGATCTCACACAAATATCCAAGGTTATGTGGATAACCCTAGGATTTGGCTATCACCATATTGAAATAGAGAAATATTAGAGTTTTTAGCAATTAATAGACAAAAATTAATTTAACAATTTAATCATCTACTATTCCACCCATGACTGCACTTAAATGAAACACCTGACACATATAAAGATTATATCATGCCTAGGGTAAAACCCTCATTCTAGAATTAATGGAAGTATCAGTTTTCCAATCCAAGTCTCCATTTTTAATATATTACATTATTTCTAAAAAACCACACATGCATGGTATTTTATATTTATTATTTTTCAAATATCAATACCAAGGCTCCACAAGGCCCCAAATTCAGCACCCAATCTATGAATTACTATGAAAATATTATTTTAAATATTACAAAGTATTATAAAAAATTGGAGTCATTATATTTTACCCACCTTCAGATATTTTCACCCCGAAAAGAAAAAACCCACCCAAAGAGATGAGGGTATGAGCTCGCATCTAGTTCTTCCATTCCCAGATGCTCTCTTGAATATTCTCATGCTACCAATGAACACGCACCAAGGGAATCACTCACCCATGAAGGATATTCTCTTATCATTCCTTGATGAGTACTAGGTACTCTAAAAATAAAACTCCACCCTTAATGTCTAGCTCATCTCAGTCAATAACATGTGATATATCGTGCGCGTATCTTCTGAACTATGACACATAGAAATCATTATGCACTCAGTCAAAATGTATTGGTAAGTATAATAAGTATGCCAACTCACCAACCCTATCTAGTATCTGGAAGGGGCCAATGAATTTTGGAGATAACTTTTCACCTCAAACAAATCTCCACATTCCTCACCGAGGTGAGACCTTCAAGAACACATGGTCTCCCTCTTCAAACTCTAAAGCCTCCATAATTGGTTCACATAGGACTTCTGATGTCTCTGGGTAGTCCTCATCCTCTCATGGATGATTTAAACCTTCTATATCATCACTTACACTAACTCTGGTCCCATGAGTGTTATCTCTCATGGCTCTATCCAATACAGTAGTGGCCTACAGGGTATCCCATACAAGGACTTGAATAGTTTCATACCAATGGTAGAATAATAAATTTTGTTATATGAAAACTCCACCAAGGGTATATGATACTCCTAGTATTTCATCCAGAACCTTAATAGTCTACTTTATTTGTCCATATGTATGGGGGTGGAATGAATTGTTCATCTATAACTGATCCCCAAAAGCCTCATGTAATTATCTCCACAATCAAGACATGAAGTGAGAATCAAAGTATGTAACAATAATAAAGGGAAATCCATGAATTCATATATTCTCTTACACATATAGATGTCTTAAACTCTCCACTAAACTTTTCTCTTGGATGACTAGTAAGTGACCCGACTTGGTGGGTTGGTATACGATCACCCAGATAGCATTGTGACCTCTAACTAATCATGGAAGTCTCATTAAAAAATCCATCAAGATATTATCCCACTTTCACTCTATAATATAAAGGGTTTGAGCTAAAACTTATGTTATCTAGTGCTTGGCCATCACCCCTTGGAAAGTGAGGCATCGGGAGATGAACTCTATTACACTCTACTTCATCCCTGGACACCAAAACTGATGTTGAAGGTCCTGATACATTTTCGCCACTCCTAGATGTACTGTTAAGGTAGATTTAATAAACTACCTCAGTACCTCCTCCCATATCATTAATGGTACCATAATTCATCCTCAAAAAAGGATTACGTGCTCCCCACCTTCAAAAAATTTATCAGAAGCATGTCCTATGGATATTTAGTCACATAATTCCCCACAATCGATATCTCCAAATTATGCTTCCCTTATGTGATAGAGAAGTGGTGAGGTCACAACCATCAAATGAAGATATTACAATCCACCTTCAACCACAAGGGTCAATTACAAAGAGTCCAACTACTCTATTTCCTCACTCAGTAATTATGAACAATATTTCCTACTAAGAGAATTAGCCACCACATTCCCTTTCTTAAGAGTATGGACTATATCAAAATCAAAGTCCTTCAGGAACTCCAACCATAACCTTTAACTTAGTTTAGGATCTTTTTGTGAGAATATATACCTGATACTCTTATGGTTATAATAGATGATGAATCACTCTCCCATAAGATAGTGTCTCTAAGTCATCATGGTGAAAACTATTGATGTCGTCTCCAAATCGTGGGTTGCATAATTTAGTTCATGGGGTCTCAATTACTAGGACCCATAAATAATCACCATAACACCTTTATATTTTAATATATTAATATATTACTTCCTTTAAATTATCGAAATGTTTTTGATAGCTTTCCCAACACACAACACCAAACTTAAATGAAACCGTTATATATTTAGATAAAATATAAATATTTAAGTATGACCATTAAAACATAGCAGTTAAATTAGTGAGAATGAATAAGAGTAACTAATTTATGAAATATATGTATAAATAAAATAAATTCTACTTTTAATATAAATGAAATTCAATTAATTTACCTGAAATTATTAATAAGATCATTTATTATTTAGAAAAATATTTTTCTAAAAATTGCCTTTTTATGTGTTATGCATTTATATTTTCAGAAAATTTTGATTCACGATGACACAATATATTTTATATGAATACTTTTTTAATACTAATTTAATTATTAAATGATAGGAAATATTAATGATAATGATTAATATTCTAAAAAAACATTTTTCTTATAAAAAATAGTTTTTTCATTATATTTTATGATTTTATAAAAAAATGAATTTATAAATTTTATATTTTGATTTTGAAAAAATAAAAAACATTTTTTTTGATTTATAATAACAATATTATCTTAAGATGAATTTTTGATATTTTTATGAAATAATTGTTTTTTTGGAGAGTAGTGAAAAAATACCAATTTTTCTAAAAACTACGACTTTTATGAAATTATCATAATACAAGAATGAATTAAATGTTTTTGAAACCTTTTTTTTATAAAATATATATTTATAAGTAAAATAAATTATTTAAAATTTCTATATTATTTTATAAAACCCATGCATATAATTTTAGAAACTTAATAAATATTTAACTCTAAAAACTATTTTAACTCGCTTATATTAAAAATTAATTTTCATCACTTATAGAAATTAAATATATCAAAATTTATTTGATATTTTTTATCAACATGATCATATTTTATAATAACTTTAATTTTAATTTTTGGTATAAATGTATGTTTACTAAGATTAAAGCTAATGACCATGATAGTGATAAAACTATTATTTTTAAATAATTATTCTATTAATATTGTGTAATTTTTATGTAATAAATTAAATAAATATATTTTAAATTATTAATATAATAATATTTTGAAATACATATATAATTATATTAAAAAAAAATTATTGGTAACCAATTTGAATAAGATTAAGAACACAAAATGGTTAAAACACAATTTTTCTACAAAAAACCATTCTTCTATATATGAAATGTTTCAATCTAAAAGTTAAATTTATATTATTTATAAATTGAATTATAATAAATATATATTAAATTTAGGTTCAAAATATCAATATTTTTGGATATGGGTTAAATTATATTTTTAAATAAAATATAAATTACCTAGTTAAAAACTAGTTTCCAAGGAAAAAAATCAAAATGTTAAAATGGAAAACCCTATGGTAAAATACTTGAAACATGTTTAAAAAAGGGTGTAAAGTATTTTTTGAGGATTTGTCTAAACAATATCACCTCAAACTCTATTATTATGAAATTTTGGAGTGATTGACCAAGGAATAGTGTAATGATATCATGGAAGTGTAAAGAGTAATCCCCAAAGTGCCATTTTCTTCACTTATAAAAGGGGATCACTTCCACCCCTCCATGGTTACACCCATAATTTTAATTTACATTGAAAGTATACCAAAAATACCTATATGATAATTATTTTTTCAATTATTAATCCCTTGGTCTCTAGAAGTTATCTTAAGGCCTTCTTTTCTAAGGAGATCTTTAAGAGAGGATCGTGTCTCCAATGTAAGTATTTCCTTCTTTATAATATTGTATTATTAATATTACTCTTAAAAATATCTTATATCTATAAGAATATAATTAAATAAGTATCATTATTATAATTATATGTTATATCAATGTAATAACCATTATTTATTCCCCTCTGTCCGCTAAGAAAAGAAAAGGCATCGTTAGTGCGTTGCGCAAACCACTGCCTCCACAAAGTGACATCTTCTGTTTTTCATCACTACCATTAATTCCTAGTAAAAAGGATATAATTTATGAATAAATATGATATATATAATATAAATATGATTATTACATATCAAAATTATCATTTACCCTCATTTTATCTCATTCATTGAGAAATGTAAACATTAATTGTGTATACATGCATAATACCACAACCATAAGCAATGAATTAAATTTATAATGTAATGGTACATTCATTATTAACCCATTAATTTTCTATTTTTGGGTGTTTAAGGTGTTATGAATGAGGATTGAGGAGGTTCCCATAGTTTTCAATGGAAGCTGGAGGTGCAACAGAGCTATTGCAGGAAATACACACCATGTATTATCTACACGATGTGTAAAGGTTGTTCACGGCTTGTATAGCTTGAAGGTTCATGGATTTTAAATAGTCTAAGGGGTATTCCATGAGATTAGTATACTTTGGGTAAGAGTTATTAACAATGTGTAATAAATAATTGTCGAGGCGACATGTTTTTCGATGAGAGTTGGAATTTTCAAAAAAACCAAGGATTACACATCGTGTAAAGTTTACATGGCATGAAAAGGTCGAGATCCAAGTTTTAAATCCCTTTTATAGGATGAATATTATTCATTTATATGAACCTCCCCATCTCATTTTTTTGGTGAGACCTATGAAATTTTGAGGGATCTTCTATCCCTCTTCCTCTCACTTTGATCCATTGGTTCTGATTGATCCCCATTAGAAATATGTGGTAAGTTTTTCTCCCTTTAATCATGGTTTTATTCCATTATTCTCTTGGGAATTTACTGTGGAAATGTTTATTTGGTTTGGGAGGATTTTTGGTCTATGTTTTGAAAAACCTTTTTTGCGGTGTAGGTTGATCCATGGGTTTTGTGAGAGGTTATGGTTTGTGAGAAGTTTCTTCTTCACCCTACTATGCATAGAGAGTTGGAAAAAATTCATTGAGGTAGGGGTCCTTGTTATCACTCTTTTAAATTCTATGTGCGGGATATGCATGTTTTTTTTCACCTTTATGTGGATATTAATGGTCATCATAATCATATAATTAATTATCATGTCTAGAACTTATTGGTATAGGGAGTTATCACATACTTTACTGCTTTGATATATGTTGTTGAGATTGTTATGCATTCCTGTTTCCAATTCTAAAAATAATGGTTATTGGGATCCTTTCTTACGCTATAGTTGTAATACTGTGATGACCCTTATTGTGATGTTATGTGATCTCACCCAAATAAAATATTAAAGAATGTATATTTGGATAATAATTGGTTTCCCCTAAACATATAGGTTTGTGTGATAATACCCATGATAAATTAATAAGATATGTGATAATTCACCTGAATAAATATGGAATCTAGAATGTGTGTTGTGATGTGTGCTTGTGCCTTTTGTTTTTTCCTATGTGGTTTGGGATGTTGTGTGATGATATATGTGACTGTATGGGCTATGTGGTGTGCGGGTTAGTGATGTAGTGGTTGGTTGGCATGGATGTGATGTACACAGTTGTACAATGCGACATAGTGGTTGTGGTGTAGAGGTTATGGTGCAGTGATTGTGGTGTAGTGGTTGTGGCATAGTGGTTGTGGTGTAGTGTTTGTGGTGCAGTGGTTGTGGTATGTGTCAGTTATGGTTGTGCGATGGATGAGATGTGTGGGTGTTGTGTTGTGAGATGGATTGAGAGATGTGATATGATAACGATGGTGGATGTGTGGTGCTATGACGATAGTTGTGTGTTGTAGTTGTGTTAGTTTCTCAGGTAGTAGTGCAATAAATTATGATGCTAAATGAAATGAATAAATTAATGGTTTGGTAATTTAATATAATGGGATTGAATTTGATGTATGGTAAATGGAATAATGAATAAATGTGGTGAAACTTGTAAGTTGAAAGTGGAAAACGTTTTGTGTCTTGTGTGGCAATTATGTGGTATTGCATATAATGGTGACAATAGTTGTGACAGTTGGTGGTGTTACATGGTGATGATGTGGTATGTTCTAGTGTTGTTGATGTGAACCCATATGTTGGGTACTATGTTCTATCTCTATATCATATATGTTTATGATATTTTATATGCACCTCACCCAAGTTGGATAACCTTACCAATTACCAGAGGTGCTGAGTTACATGTTTTTCCCTAACATATAAGATAGAAGTGATACAGATGGATGACTACCCCCTCTCCCCCTCTCTTCCTTCAGTTGTGATGTGTTGTTCTAGGTGTATTCCGGAGAGATGTGATGATATGTGATATGGTGTCCCAAGTGTCTATGGGTGGGATGTTATGTGTTGTTGTTTCTTCCTGGAAATGGGGATGACCTTTTTTGTTTAAGGTTCAAACATTCCAGTCAGTTTCTAACGAATTTATTCATATAACTGTAAACATCCAATGATTCTATATCCATTTGGACCTACTTTCCAAAGGTAGGTGCTCATTAGTTGTGGACCGATGAGGCTTAAGAATTTTCATTGGTCGAGAGGATGGGAGGTCGGACTCATCACACCTTTTTGGGGGGGATTATTGTCTACTCTGGGACTCTCTTTATAGATTTGAGTTATGTTCGTGAATCATTATTAAATTACCAAGTATGAAAATGAGATTTCCTTTAGATTTGACAATCAATGATTGATATGTATGAGATTTAGAGAATCTTTTATATGTATTTGAGGTTCTTCATTAATAGAGAATCATCTGTATTTGTTAGAGATTATTAGTCAATGGTATCCTTCAACACATTATATAGAAATCTCTTGGTCATTATGATAACCATACTAGTTTTAAATCCACTTAGTGGGGCACTTGAAGTTTATTGTCGTTCATAAGGACATGGATTATTTCAAAGTTGGGGTCGTACCCGCAGATGAGCTACCTACGTATCCTTGTTTAAAAAAGGAATCAGAACCCACGTAGTTTGAGTATATGGAGTTTATGCATGATTGATGGCCCAATGAAAGATTTCATAATTACTTTTACACTCTAAGATCGTGTGAGTCATGCTCGGTGTGAGAAACAAGAGGTATCAGTAAAACCTGACGATTGTTCCATGAAAGATGCAATCATAAGGAATGATGTGGGGATCATGTATGTATGACTGCCCATATAGATTAATATTGGGATTTACTTCAGGGAAGAAACCTAAGAACAAGGTCCATAAAGGTATATGTGCTTTATGTAGATTTGGATACTTAACTTAGGACTTAATCCTGAGAAGGATTCCCAAATTAGAGGGGACTTATGATTGGGTTTTATTCCTGAGAAGGAAGCCAAATAAAAAGAAATTGATACTTGGGGCTTACTCCTGAGAAGGAGGCCCAAGTTAAGGGAATTTAGAATTTAGGGCCTTTTCCTAAGGAGGATGCCCGGGTTAAGGAAAATTATGACTGGGGATTACTCTTGAGAAGGAGGCCTAGGTTAAGGGGACTTGAAACTTGGGACTTACTCCTGAGATGGAGGCCTAAGTTAAAGAAAGTTATGATTGAGACTTACTCCTAAGGAGGATGCCCAGATTTGGTAACATGGGGCTTACTCCTAATGAGGATGCCCATATTAAGAGAACTTGGACTGGGGCTTACTCCTGAAAAGGAGGCCCAGGTTAGGGAACTTGGGGCTTACTCCTAAGAAGGATGCCCATATTAAATATCTTCTCATCTTAAAGGATGAGGTTGAATGGAGGATACCTCTAACCTTAGTGACATAAAGATATGCAAATCACTAGGTTTTGAGAGATTTTCCACAGAATTCCTTTCAGATAAGGAATCCAACAAAGGAACCATTCCAAAAATAGATTTGAAGAGGGGTTTTAAGGATAAATCATGAAGAGGAGAGGTGGATTTGAAGAAAAGAGCTTAATAGGAAGGAGGGGCACCCAAAAAGAGGCAGGAACGCAAGTATTGTTTGGGCATGCAAGTCCTAGTCACGAAAGTATACTTGCGCGACACATGTGTACTTGGGCGACGATTAACCCATAAGGTGATACTTGGGTGAGGCTTAGCTCAATCCCTTAGTATTGTCCTTAAAGGCTTCCAAAAGGGCGGTGCACAATTTCTGTTGAAGGGGTAAGGTGGCGCGCAAGTGTCTTCATTTCCCTTAAGGGTTAGACACTTAGGCGCACAAGTATTGATGAATTTCAACACTTAGGCCTTGTTCTCCCTCTTTAGATCTTCCATTCTAGGTAAGAAATTACCTTATAAGTGTTAGAAAGACTTCAAGTAGAGACTAGGGAGCCGGGAGCTTAAATATGACTTTTGGATTTTTCCTGTCCCTGAAATGGGGGGCCCACAGGGGGTATTTATAGGCCATTGAGGACCTTGGGTGAAAATAGAATAGGGCGCACAAGTCACCTGCAAGACCAAAGTGTGGCGCGCAAGTATACTTGTGTGACCATAGTGAAACTTGCGTGACCCATGCTTAAAGAAATCCTTGTTCATGCCTTTGTCAATTTTTGATGTTCTTCAAAGGATGAATCTCTTTATGCTTAAGGTATTCCACTTTTTATTCATTAGACTCTGTGACAGAAAGGAGCGTCAACAAAAGTCCCCCCTCAGAGTTGGATCCGAAAAAGGAAGGAGGATTTGACTCTGAGGTAAAGGAGAAAACCAAGGAGTTTTGGGTGCGTAGGTGTTGAGCGCACAGGAAGCGGCGTGCAGGTGCGAGCCGCGAAGGGTACGACACGTAGTTAAACTGCTTTGCCTATAAATATGCGGCATCACTTCGCGCAAATCACCCGACTTTGAACGATTCTGATCTCTCGGCGTGCAAGTTTCTTGGATTTCGATCATTCGCGCAGGTGCTACTGTTTGTGGTTCATTGTTTCTTTGTGTCACACTTTTTCAGAGGTATTTAGACTTTCACGGTGATATCTGCACTCCCATACTTGCGCGACCGGATTAGACTTGCGCGCCAACATGGGACTTGCGCGCCTTAATGCCTTAGCCATTTTTTTCGAATTTCTTCATAAATTTTATGAAAAATCAACTTACTTAAGAGTTAATTATTTGACCTTTGTGAAGATTCAATGGCTCAAAGAAGAATTGGAATGACTAATGAGTTGTCTAGTAAGATAATTGATAACATGATGAACATAATTGGCTATGATTACTTTGATATCTACGACAACACTCTCCCAGATTTGGCCAAGTATTTGAAGAAGTATCATCTTAATTTCCCACAAAGTATTTACCTGCCTCTGTATGAGCATGGTCATCTACAAGGAGTCAATGTTCTAGATGAAAATAATTATATGCCTGAGATGCAGCCGCACTACTACTCCTCTATTTCGGTTATTCTGCGCATTAAGAGCAGCAAAAATGGTGTGAACTTTCAAATTTTTCCTCCATGCCATTTCCTTGCAGATATGAAAATGGAAAATCATGGGCTGATATGTTTTCCACTACTGGTTGGTGGAGAGAAGACTATCATGAAATTAGAAACAATATCTGAAAAGAGTACTCTCTCCAAATGGCCCTTTACTTCCAATGCTCCATTCTCAAATCCATGTATCCATCTTCTAAGTCTCTTGGACAGAAACAGAGTCACTGTTTGATCAGTAGAAATTTTTCTCAAACCGCACTTATGAACATTATTTTACAATTGTTCCAAGAAGAGCCGGTATCACTGCGTCTCTTATTTTATCCAATTGAATGAATGAATTACAGGTGGCTACTGATGAAGCTCGGGATGCTGTAAATCAAATGAAGAGTTATGTTGAAAGCCTCTTGTAATTCCTAAAAAAAGAGAAGAGACTCCAGTCTGTGGATGTCCTTCTAACTCTTGTGCATCAATGAAAAACACTTTCATCTTCAATAATTTGTACGTACATTCTCTTGATACCTGCTTTAAATTTTTACCTAAGCCAATGGTCCTAGTAAGCATAGTTTGATTATTGCTAGGATTATAAAAATAACCCTACAAACTTTGAATCTTTTTATTGATCAATATTACCTAAATCATACAAAATATATGTTTAGTAAATGGCACCCTTCTCTCCCAGATCTCCTCTCGCTCCCGTCTCTGCCTAGGGTTTACTTCTGAAATCCTTTGATTTGGGGTCGGCAACTATCTGTTTCCTCCTTTCCTCTTCTCCTTTCTCCTCCTCCGATCTCTTCTTGCTTCTGGATTATCCATGTGTTCTTTCCCTTGGCACTTCTTTCGCAGCTTGTACACTCCTGTGTTCCTCCTGTTCCTTCCTTATCACTCTCACTCTTGTGTAGGTGATTTGACATTTCTTCCATGATATCGACTTCTTCTTCTTATGGAGGTCTTTTCCCGATGGTTTCTCTGCTGATGGAGCTGTCAGATGCTTTCTCTACAGCTCTAGCCTCACGTTCCACTACGACTCGCCAGGTCAGATATGGAGTAGTGGTTCAAAGAGGTTTTGAGTGTTGTGGCTTGTCGGTCGATGGATCTCAAGGTGCTACCTGGGTTGGCTTGCTCCAGTTTTTAAAAGGCCCCGGTTTTCTGCATCGTCGTTGTTTCCGTCTTCCGGAGCTCTAGGGATCTCAACCACTGCTCCGACCATAAGCTTCGCTGCTCCCCTCTAGGTCATATCTGGAGCAGTGGTACCAATGGGGTTTTGGGAGGTGTGGTTCGGCAAATGGTAGTGTTCTCGGGGTACGGCCTTCGATGAGGGTTTTGGTATTTCGGTTTTTTCTCAAGTCTTCTGTAAGGATTTTTTTATTCTTATTGGTAGTCGACCAATTTGAAGATTTCTTGATGGCGTTTCGATCTGTGTTTTTCGTTTGGATTCGTTCATGATTGGGTGTGGTGGTAGTGGTCTGGTTTGGTTTTGTTCATGATTGGGGGTCTCATTGTTTCTGGTTGTATGGGGGTTGATTTTACGGTGATGTTCGACGGTGGTTTTTGTGGGTCTTTGACGGTCTCTGGTGCTAGTGGTGCACATCGGCGAAGGGATGGCGATGATGCGGTCTGCAGTGATGTACATGGGTGTAGCGAGTGTTGATGATGATGATGCATTATAATGATGGTGACGACGTGTTTTCAGGACGAGTACAGGTGGATAGTGGGATTTGCGGGATATGCTATGATACCCTTTGACTTCTGAAATAGGCGGTGTTTTGATGGTTTTTGTGCGGTGAGGCTGGCTACTTTTGAATCTTTTTGAATTTTGATTTCTGTCAAAGTGTCATGTGTCTGTGTGACTTTATGCTGGTATGGTTGTTTTTTTGTTAGGTTCCCACTTCCCCTCAAAGTGGGTTTTCAATAATATATAAAAAAATGGATTGGGGGGTATTTTTAGTGAGCCGGTACTTGACTTTTGTTCATAGTTCCCTTGTCTTTTGTGAGCAGTTTAAAGTCATGCACATAGAACATAAAAAGGATAATGTTTAAGGTCGAATATCTTTGACTGAATGGATTGAAATTGACTCAATTCCTTGATAATTTATCCAAAAACATATTAAGACATTCAAGTATGGGGGAAAACACGTAAACTATGACTTAAGAAATTGTGAATATGAGGAATGTTATGAAAAAAGGGCTAAAAGGCATTAGAGGAAGTTTTTCCTAAGATTGAAGTTACCACTATTTAACAAACACATTAGGGGGTTGAATTATGCAGGGCCACTTAAGAGAATTGGCTGTATAGTCAAATAATAGCATCTTTTGGCTGACAGGTCCGTTATGTAGACTACTTATGCAAGGCCACCTAAGGGCACATGCTTCATAGTCAGGCAAAATAACTCTCAGAAATTTTACTTTTCTATTGCTGAAAAGCCAGTGAAAGTTTATAGAGATTAAAATTTTCCAAAGCATAGAGTCTGCTGTATGGAGAGAGGTACTTGAATATGGAGAGGATATTTCCAATCAAGATTTTCTAAGAATTGGATTAATGTCACTTCTGCGAAGGTCTGACCCAAACGCAGGGAAGGGAAATATAAACCATATACTTTAATACTTTTAGATCATGAAAAATAATATGGGACAAATATGTTAAGGATGGCTATTTTTGCAGATCCCTACATATTGTCGTTAAGACCAATAAGGACAAAAGATATTTTTCTCCCAAGAATGAAGTTACCATTATTTTACAAACCCGTTAGGGGGTTGAATTATTCAGGGTCACCTAAGGGCATTGGCTACATAGTCAAATAATAACATATTTTGGCTGACAGGTCCGTTATGTAGACTGTTTATACAAGGTCACCTAAGGGAATGTACTGCATAGTCAGACAAAATAACTCTCAGGTATTAGACATTTTGTGACCAGAAGTCAAGAAAAGGGTTATGGAGATCTGGAAGTATTTAAGGTTAGGAGAATGACACATCAAAATGGGCATTTTCCAATGCATGTAGAGATACACAGACCAATGCTAACCATAATCATGTTGTGGCTGGGTCCTGAATTGAGGTGATGGACTTCACTACGTATCCCATAAGGATGGGAATCAAGCCATACGTAGTTCATGAAACATAGTTTAAAATCATGTGGGATGATTACATAGGAGATCTTAGTTTAGTGTCATAGAGCTCAGTCCATAATGAGGAATACACATTGTGTGTTTGTGAAACCTAACATGAATAAAGGAATTTTTAGCCAAGGGACTGAAAGTGGAATTTGGGGTTAGGCCCAAAGACTTGGGGCTGGATTCGAGGGATTCTCAAACATTCCTAAGTATCCCATAAGGATGGGAATCAATCCGCACGTAGTTCTTGAAATACCCTATGTACAGTTTTGGTTTGTACAAGTGAAGGGTGAAAAGGGGACTTTAGTGCAATGATGGTTTGACCCAAGATTAAGGTTTGGGTATTTCCATGTATGCACGTAGTCTTTGGAATATAACATTATTGGAGATCAATGTAAATAATGATTCCATCTTAGGTGAGGGTGTCAAAGAATGTTGTATTTTATTGTCGTATAGGTCAAAAGTGTGAATAGTTTAAGGTCATATGCATGGACCGTGGTGAACCAATGTAAAAATATTGGTTCTGGGGGATACTTCACGGATCAACATCATATGAGATAGAGGTGAACCGACGTGAAGAGAAAGATATTGGTTTTGGGCTTGAACCTCAGGTGGTTGCTTACGTACCCAGCCTAGATAGAGAGGATCAAAGTCCGCGTATTTCGATTAAAGAATGAATTGGTGATCAAGTTGTTCTTGAGGAAAACAACCTAAAAAATGTTGTTGGGACTTACGCATGGTTAGTGGCCCAGAGATGGTGTTATGTTTGAAGTTTACTCTAAGCTCACGTGAGTCATACTCGGTGTGAGAAACAAGAGGTATCAACAACCCTAACAATGCACAGTTTAATGTCATGTAGGACATGAGGGACAAGACACAGTTTAATGTCATGTTGGATGAAAGGGTGCTGTACAGTTTAGCGTCATGTGGCTAGGATGTAGATTATGCATTTTAACGTATTGCTGGACGTATTAGGTACTTTTTCACAGTTTAAATGACATGTGTCACTGACATGGGGTGCTTGGCAGTTTAACGTCTTGCAGTTCGGACGAATAGTTTAACATCATGTTGGACGAATGAGGGGACTATGCAATTTAAAGTCTTGTAGTGAGGACTATTGGTGCTTCACAGTTTATTGTCATGTATCAGGGACAAAATACATTTTAACATCATATAGGACGTATTAAGGGACTTTTTCATAGTTTAACATCATGTAGGATGTATATGAACAATTTAACGTCACGTAGAACGAATAAGGGAAATTTTACAATTTAATGTCATGTAGGACAATCATACAGTTTAACATCATGTTGGATGAAGGTTATGCAATTTAACGTCTTGCAGGACATGTTCACAGTTTAACGTCATGCAGGATGAAAGGGTGCTGTACAGTTTAGCGTCATGTAGCTAGGATGTATTATGGAATTTTTCACAGTTTAACGTCATGTGAGATGAAGAGGTTCACAGTTTAACATCGTATAGCTAGGACTATGGTTATGCAGTTTAACGTCTTGCTGGACGTAGAAGGGAATACACAGTTTAATGTCATGCAGTAAGGACAACACAATTTAACGTCATGTTGGATGAGGAAAGTATTTATGTTACACAAAATACTTATTCAAAAATCTTGCATTGGTTGGAGTCTTGATGAGTTCTCCATCCATTGAGATTAAAGAATAAGCTCCATTGGAGTAGAATTTATGTATTGAGTAAGGTCCTTCCCAATTTGGCTCAAGATTTGGAGGCTTCTTTCCTGGTATCATTGGAGTTCTGAGAACCAATACCAATTCTCCTTGAATGAATGAATGAAGACAAAATTTCTTGTTGAAATACCGTGCTATTCGATTTTGATATACTTCCAAGTAGTGAAGGGTGCACAGTCTTTTTCCATCTAATAGTTCTAATTCATCCAATCGCTTTTGAGATTGTTCATCTGTAGATGACTGATCACAAATGGATACACTGAGCAAAGGTAATTGAACCTCAATGGGCAAGACTACTTCTTTTCCATACACCAATGAATATGGAGTTGACCGCGTGGCAGTGTGGGTGGTGGTCCGATAAGCCCATAAAGCATGAAAAAGTTTATCGGGCCATGATTTGTTATCTTTATCAACCATCTTTTGCAGCATATTTGAAAGAGTATTATTGAAGGCTTCTATTTTTCCATTGTCCACTGCATGATTCTGAGAGGAATGGTTGGATTTGATGTTGTATTCTTGATACAACTTCCTTACCTCGGATGAATAGAAGTTGGTGCCATTGTCCGTCAATATGCTATGAGGGACACCAAATCTGGTAATGATGTTAGACTTGATGAAGCTAACAATGATTTTAGAACTAACTTCTTTGAGAGGTATTTCCTCTTCCCATTTGGAAAAGAAGTCAGTAGCAGTAAGAATATACTTAAACTGCTTGGATGTAGCTGAAGGATAAGGTCCTACTACATCCATTCCCCATGTGGAAAATGGCCATGAGTTAGATGTATGAAGCAACTCTGGGGGCTGATGAATGAAATTGGAATATACTTGGAAAGAATGACACTTCTTAGTGAAATCAACAAAATCTTGTATCATTGAATTCCAAAAGTATCCGAGCCTTCGAATTTGATCAGACAGTCTATGTCCAGACTGGTGGGCACTACAGACTCCTGCATGTACTTATTTCATGACAGCCATTGTCTCTTCACCATCAATACATCTGAAGAGAATTCCATAAAAACCTCTTTTGTAGAGAATTTTCTCTAGGTGATATGGGCTATCATAAAGAGTAAAATTGACCACACGTCTTCGGACTTGTTCTTTCCCGACTCTATCAGGTGGGAGTGTTCCATTTTGAATTTATTCTCTGATAGGTGCCATCCATCATGTAGTATGACCATATGGTTCAGAAATGGGACTAATTTCATTGATTTCCTCTGTTCTAATTTGAACATAAGGTGAAATTGTACGAAGGTGGGCAATACTGATGATTGTCTCATCCCGATTTGGATCTTCCAGAGCTGTGGCTATATTAGCCAGTGCATCATCTTGGGCATTTTGTGATCGCGGGACATAAGAAAATGTCGGTTCTGAAGGAAATCCTGCCATTAACTCTCTGACATAATCATACAAAGGGATTAATTCTTCTTTTCTGATGGCATAATCCCCATTGACTTGTTTGATTACTATGTCTGAATCACCTTTCACTTTTAAGTGATTCAATTGTGCTTGAAGCACCAACTCCAATCCTGCGATGAGAGCTTGATATTCTGCTTCATTGTTTATACCGCCTTCCCATAATAAGAAGGAATAGGGTAGCACTGCATTTTCTGAAAAAATGAGCACAATTTCTAACCTAACTTTTTTGAATTTAGGATCTTCAATTTTCTTCCCTGTTAGACTTCTGGAAGCACCATCAAAGTACATGTACCATGTTTTAAGATTATATTGAATAGAGAAGACTTCCTCATCAGGGAGTTCAATATCTAAATATGTATCTTCTACTGAAGGATGTTCAACAAGGAAATCAACAAGAGCTTGTCCCTTTATTGACTTTTGAGAAACGCACTGGATATCAAATTGCTGAAAAATAACTGCCCACCTTGCCGGACTTCCTGTAAGCATTGGACAACTAAGGATGAATTTGAGCGGGTTATTGCGAGATACCAATTGGACCTCATGATGCTGCAGGTAGTGTCTCAATTTTTGAACTTCAAAGATTAATGCTAGTTAGCACTTTTCAATACTTGAATATCAGGTTTCTGCTTCAAGCATAGTCCGACTGAGATAGTAAAGACTGTTTTCATTCCCAGCATCATTCTTTTGGGCAAGGAAGGCACCCAATGATCACTCTAAAGCTGTCACATAAAGAATAAGTGGTCTTCCTTAAAAAGGTGGAATTAATACCGGTGGACTCAAGATATATTTCTTGAGAATATTGAATGGCTCTTGACATTATTCAGTCCACTAGTAAGTGACTCCCTTCTTCATCAATTTGGTGAAGGGTAAAATTTTTCCTGCCAAATTGGCGATGAAACGCCAAATATAGGCCAAGTTTCCTTGAATTCCTCTTAATTTCTTCAAATTTAGAGAAGGTTACATACCAAGGATTGACTTTTTCTTCTCAGGATCGACTTCGATACCATGATGGCATACCACAAAGCTGAGAAATTTTCCTGAGGTTACCCCAAAAGCACATTTCAAGGGGTTCATCTTCAAATCGTGTTGTTGAAGTTTGTGGAATATGATTTCCAAATCAGCCAAGTGATTAGAATGTTTTCTGGATTTAACCACCAAATATTCCACATAACATTCAACAAATTTCCCTAAAAAGGGTTTAAAGATATGGTGCATGACCCGTTGATATGTTGCACCTGCATTTTTCAGGCTAAAGGGCATTACCCGATAACAAAACACACCCTTAGGGGCTCTAAAGGATGTAGATTCTTCATCTTCTGGAGCCATTCAAATTTGATTATACCCAGAATATCCATCCATGAAGGAAATTTCTTCATAGCCATCTGTTGCATCAATTAAGAGTTCTGTGATCGGAACTGGAAAATAATCCTTGGGACAATGCCGATTAAGATCTCTGAAATCAATGCAAAATCTAATTTTTCCATTCTTCTTTTTCACAGGGACAATATTACCCATCCATTTGGGATATTGAACTTTTTTGACGAAGTTATATTTGATAATATTATCCACTTTATCATCAATTTTGGAAGCATAAGTTGGGTGTGTTCTTCTTGTGGCTTGTTTAAATCCTCGATGTTCTTCTGGAAAACCCAAATGATGAGTAGCAACATCAGGATCAAGCCCTGGCATTTTTGTATAGTTCCAAGAAAATATATCTTGATTTTTATTTAAAAATGAAATATACATTTCTTGCTCTTTAAGAGTCATGGCCGCACTAATTAAAGTGGGGCGTGGATCTTCTTTTATACCCAGATTTATTTCTCTGAGTTCATCCACAGTGGTAGAGATACCCTCTTCAAAAGATGGAGGAGCATCCCTGAGATCTTCCTCTTCTTCTTCAACATGTGTTATTTCTTCTATTTTCATAGTAGATGATGAAGCAGAATTTCCATGATCAAGAGAGATGTTAAAATTTGAACATCTTGAAGAAGAGGCTTCCATTTCTGACCCTATTGATGATGAATGGTCTTCCTTGGGTAATAAAGAAAAGATGATAGATTGAGAATCGACATCATCGTTTATCTCTGGAATTGCTATAACTTATTATGGTCTGGTTGATGAAGTATAGAATTTATGGATTTCAGTGGATGAAATGAATACATCTCCATTTGAGCTTTCATCATTTCCTGGTGAATCAACAACTTCTACCATCCTGTCTGGCTTGGCTTCCGTAATTGACATTATGGAAGTTTCCATAAGAGTATTGGGATTTGGGTTTATCCTGTCAATTTGACTGATAAGAAACACATAATATGTACTCATATGTATGAATGGGTTTACTGGAATCTTTTCCAAACCATATAGAGCATTAATTTTGGTAATCTCGTTTGTTGTAGATACCTCCTTTCCCTCCATGTGATAGAATTCTGCCTCAATGTATTGAGATTCACATGTTTTGAATGGGGCTTTATCACCATACAATGCCCCAATTTGACCATTGAAACAATATTTGAGACATTTATAATATGATGAAGGTATAGCCACATGTCGATGTAGCCAAGGTCTTCCAAGAAAAATGTTGAAGGCTATGTCATGACGAACAACCATGAAATATGAATTAGATATAAGATCTCCAAACTGAGTTCTGAGTGTAATCTCACCCAAAGGTTCTTGTTCATTTTTATTATATCCTTGCAACATCAAAGTAGAAGGAGATAAATCAGATTCGATGAGGCCCAATCGACGAAGTGTACGAATAGGGATGAGGTTGGATTCTGAACCATTATCAATGAAAGATCTTTGGATGCATATATCATTGACCTTTCCAAATAAATACAAAGGTCTAATATGTCCATGCACAACATCATATTCATATTCATCTGTAAAGGATATCACTGCATGGAATTCTGCGGAATCATTATCTACATGGTAGACTTAAACTGCATCAATTTCAGTGTCAAATTCTTGAGGACTTGACAAAGCCTCAATAAGTGCCTCCCGAAGATCCTTTAATAGATTTAAGGCATCCAGAATCGATAACTTGGCCGGTACTTGGGCCAAATGTTTCAAGACATCATATTTTTGATCCAAAGGTCTACGTTTCTCAACAGAAACATGTGGTTTCTCAGGTGACTTATAAGTTTATGCTTTGTAAGTAGATGCATCTTGTATCGGGGTATGAGTTGGAAATACTCCTGGCTTTGGAAGATTAGACCGACTAGGTCTATTTATTTGCTGAGAGGAAGAAGGTGTAACCTTCAACCTATCTTCCAAAATAACTATGCCAGGACTGAATCTGCCATGTGTGGAAGAACTTTCTTGTTCTTGTTGAGCCCACTGAAGGGATTTTCCATGAGTTTCTACTGCATATACAGTTCTCGTAGGGGTATGATTGAAATAGTGGCTTCTGGAATATCCATGTCTTCCTCTGTATCCTAGACCTCTGGAACTCCCTTTAATTCCTCTATTTGATACAGGGAATACATGCTCATCAAGATCGAAACTGTGACTGGCATAAGGATCTGTTAAGTGAATCATGTTAATAGAACCAAAGATCAACTCTTCATCTAATGAAGATTCTGCTTGATTATCCAGTTTAGGCTGTGCTGTTTGGTGGGGCGGTGCCTGTTCTTTTGAAGTAGATGGCATAAAATCTGCCAGAGTCAAATACAAATTGGGATTTGACACGATCTCATCTTCTTTTGACTGCTCTTATTTCTTTGAATTATGCCGTTTCTTTGAGGATTTTCCTTCTGATGAAGGGGGTTTTTCCATGGCATTCATAGAATAAGACACAATTGGTTTCTTCAATTGCATTCGTAAAATGGAATGATTTCAGTTGATCATTTTCCTGACCATCCAATCATCATATTTCTACGCATTTTTGATTTTTACTTCTTGCCACTCGCCTTCTTCCTTTAGATATGTAGCAATAACACATGCTACTTGGGCTGAAGAACCTTTCAGTTTTACCTGTCCTGAGTCCACCATCTTTTGTAGGAGGTCTTTGAAGACAAAACACTCCTGAATGGGATGTCCCAACATCTGATGAAATGGGCAATAGTTGGGAAGGTCTTCATATCCTTCCTTATTTGGATTTTTAGGCCTTATAAACTGAACCAGATTATTTTCCAGAGCCGAAATGAAGTAACCAGGAACTTGTTCATTTAAGAAAGAATAGAATTTATTCTTTAACTCCGCAAATTATTTCTGTATTTGATCTCTTTTATCATCTTGATGAAACATCCCCTGTTGTTGATGCTCAGGAGGCGTAGCCCTTCGATAAGATGAAGGTCTTGAAGTGTAAGAAGGTACAGGTTCTTGTTTAAGTGTGACTGTTGCAGTCTCTGCTTTACCAATTCTCCTTCCTAGAGCTGATGGAATTACACGAGTTTTATCTTTAGTCTTTGTAAGAGAGTCCTCAATCTGCTGAGTGATCGAAGTAAGGTCTCAAAAACCTCCTGTGTATTTCACAGGGATCAACGGTGTGTATAATTCATCATGCAAATTTTCCACACATATTGGAAACAATTCTTATTGAGGGAGTGCTAAGCTTAAGGAATATGTTAATCCCTTCCAGCAAGAAATGAAATCCAAAACTCTTTCATTCTTTGTTTTCTTAAAATTTGTAAGATAAAAAACTATTGTCTTTGGCAACATTGATCTGAATTAAAGAAGGAATTTTTGACGGATATCCTCCCACCCAGTAATTGACCGGGATTGCAAGCTTGTATACCAGACAAAGGAAGACCCTTATAATGACTGTACAAAACACCTAAGCTTAACCACTTCTTGTTTTTGAGGAGTTCCCATCATAGGATCACAATGAGAAATAAAATGTGTTAACTGCTGTTCTGGGTCTCCTGAACCATTAAAAATTGGGAATGTGGTACTTGAAAAATTTGATGGGGGAGGAATTGCACCAAACCATTTAGGGTAAGCTCTTTTCTCCGGTTGAACTGGTGCACTTTTTCCTTCCATATCTTCCAAATGAGATGTTAATGACTCAATGGTAGTCATTAATTTTTGAGAAACATCTAGTTGATCTTGGACCTGTGTAGGTGCAATAACTGGAGTTTGAATGGGTGTAGCAATCGGGATTTCCACTGATGGTAGTATTGCCAGTTTTTGTTGTGTATAACCCATAGGATTGGACCTGTGAGGGTGTACTGGTAAAGGAGGATATTTTTGATCCATCCCAGTAGCTGAAACGAATTACCTTGAATGATTGACTCCAGCATGCTTAGGAGGAAGACTACCTTGAAGTAGTTCTGCATTTAACCTCCTTAACTCCTTCATTTCTGCCTCTTGTTGTGCGAACCTTTCCTCTAATGAGAGTGATTGGACTTCTCTAGAGGTAGGGTGGAATGCAACATGACTTTTTTCTTTCCCCCTTATTGGATGCCTTTCGGAGAGGCGGAGTTGGTTATTTGAAGGAATACCTAGATTCTGGGTAAGACTATGACTCTGGGTACACACACCTTCCTCATTTGTTTCAGTGCATACAACCTCTTGATCAAGAACTTATTCATCTGATCCCTCTGAGTGAGCCTCATGTTCTGGAGGATCAGCAAAAATGAAATTGATGAAATTTATTGATGCATAACGCATTTCATCCCTTCTATAGACATTTCTGTGATACTGTCTTCTCCCATGTCCTTGATGAGACATTGCCTTTTGTTGAGTTGACCCCTCAAGAACTTCCTGATGAAACATAATTTGGAGGGGATCTCCTGATAATTTGGCTTTACATTCCTCTTGTGGCTTCTTCCCTAATCGAGAGAAGACTTAATTTCACTGAGGAAGAGATTAATGATTTGAAAAAGTCCCCAGTCCGGTGGACTGGGGCTGTTCCTACCATTCCTGCTCAACTCGTCGAATCCTATTTATTGATTCTTAGGGTTGGGTTAAAAGAGTCCCCAATCTGGAAAGCTGGGGTGGTTCTTGAGCTGCTACATCTGAGAATTTCTTAAAAGAACTCTTGATCTTGCAGACTTTAGTCCGGAAATTGGCTGGAGGCATCAACCTACATCCACTCAAATCACCTGGCTCAAATGACCGTTGGATGATTTCTAACACTTCTGTCACCTGATGATGCACCCACTCTAAATGAGAAGCCTGTTCGATATTCTCATTTTCCTAATGCAAGAGTAATTTGACAACTTGTTCTTTGTATGCCTGAATTTGGGAAGAACCATTTGAGGCATGTTCCTAAGCAAGCCTTTGATTACAAACAAAACCAATTGGCTGTGGCCGTCCATGGGCAATAACATTGCATGAGACCATTTTTGGTGGTCTTTGTTGACTTAAGAGTATAGTGAAATACAATTCTCTATGAACACCCCATCCCCTGATATGAATATCAGATGGGGCATTGGAAATTAACTGGAGCAATCTTTTTAGTGCACCAAGACATGAACACTGAAGGGCTCTCTGCTTCTTTTCATCCTTTGGATATTGGGAAACTAAGAGAGAGGTCAAATCAATTTGGCATTGTAACCCTTCTATTATCATGACATGATTTTCATATTCATCATAAGATAATATTTTCTTTTTCAATTGACAAAGAGTTTTCCACATGTTGAGATGAATATCATGAATAAAATCTTCTGTCAACATTTCTGTAATATCATACTGAGAATCAACTAAAGGCCAAAACATGACTGGTACTTCACCTTTCACCAGTTGTTTTCTCATATTCAGCACTTCTTCCTTATCATTCGATGAAGATTCTTCTACCTGATTAGACCAGAGCCAGTGCTTCTTTGTTTCTTCATCAGATTCAACAAGACTGGTAGATAATTCATTTATCAAACTAGAAGATGAATGACCCAGGGGAGGTTCGGATAATGACCTATATCCCGGGTTATCTTCTGATTGAGAAAGTATTTCACCTATTAGTGGTAAAGTATCATACATGACTGGCTTCACATTTGCAAGTGCCTCAAGATAAGAGGGCTTCTCGTTACTGCATTGTCCTTTAAAGAATCTTCTAGGCAATGAAAATTAATACCGTGGAGAGAACTTTCACAGCTAAATTCATCATCATGGGGAGGACCACCATGGTGGGTTACATCAAAAGATGGAACCTTTTGCTCCTTGATATTTTGGCCACACAGAAGGTTATTGTGGCTCTCATATGAAGATGATACTTCGAGATCGAACGAACTTTAATGAAGCAAGCCTTCATGAGGAAGTGTATGATAAAGACCTTTGGAATTATTGTTCCCACTATTGGGAAATGAGAGAGTAGAATCTTGAGTTGCAACAGATAATTGTCTGAGTGCATCAAGAACTCCAACATCGAGCAAGGCCTTATTGTAGATTAGATCTTGATTTCTCGACTGCGTTGAATGGGTATTTTTCTTAGACGCCTTCTTACTCACTTGAGGAACCACTTGTTGACAAAAGTGGTTATTATGGGCAGATGTATGTTCCTTCTCAGGAGAAATGGCCAGGTTAGGCTGATTATCTCCATTTAAATCGGGTGTATGTGCCTGAATTGATTGTTTGTATGACATGGGGGAGTATGCCCCACAACCCTCTTGGACTGGAACAGAGGTGTGTATCTGTTCCGGAGTGATATGTTGATGAGTCACTCCCCTGGTAGGGATAAATTTGTATTTCTTTCCCTGTGATGCTGCTGAAGATGTTATGATATTCTGACAGGCATCCAGAATATGAGCAGGGATTTTCTTCTACCCTTTCACCATTGTCAGAATGTTCTTGGTGACTTCAGCTACCGAAATGGGAATATACGTCCATTCCATGCTTGGATTAGGTGTGTATTCCTGCTTCTATCCTCCTTTTCCTATTAGTGAATTCTGACAGTACTCATGTGTGGGGGCAGAGAGTTGAGTTTGCTCCAAATTTGTCATCGGGGCTTTCCGACTGACTTCTTCGGATGCTACCAAATGAGACTATTGGCAGACTTGATGAATATTGGAAGGTGTATGTGCTTGATGTGTATTCCTCTCCAAATATGGTTGACAAATTTCCTTCAATACTGGCAGATGAGACTGCTGACAAAATTGTTGATTGTAAACAGGTGTATGTGCCTTCTTATCAGTTGCCACCATATTAGATTGGTGATCTTCTTTGGGTGCAGTCAGACGAGCCTGCTGACTGGTTGATGAATTATAAACAGGTTTATATTACTATCTATAATCTTCCTCTGGAATTTCCTGACAGGATTGGTGAGTTGCTGCCAGATGAGTCTGCTAGACAGCGGGATTAGAACGGACGGGTGTATGTGCCCGCTTGTTGCTTGCCATAAAGTTGGCTTGATGGAATTCTCTGGAGGGGGAAGAGGTAAGAAACTGCTCCCTGTTGGCCAGATTTCACCTTTGGCGGTTCGTCTTGCGTTCTCGGGTCTGAGGGACCTGAGCCGAACCCCTAGAGGTGATACCCTCATCATGTTGAGGGTGCACAGCCGCATGAGTCTGGCAGTGATTGTTGATGGGATCCCTCAAGAAGGACTCCCGTCTTCTTGAATTAAGGCCTTGAGTGACCTATTCATTCACCTCCCTGTAATATGGGAGGTACTGGTTGTTGCGTTCCGGGGATAACGACCCGAAATGGTTGGAGATGGTGGTTAGCACCGCCTGCTTCTTGATCACTGGTCGTCGCTGTCCGAACAAACAGGGTGAGTTGTTAACCTGGAGGGATTGTCGAGCAGCCTCCAGAGTTGGAATGGTACCGTGTTGATGGTATTCCTTAACCAATGCATTTGAAACCCAGTGTTGAAGATGCTAAGTAGGTGATGTCATCCTTAGAGTGGATGAGGATCCAACAGGAGTAGCGGCAGATGCATTCACAGGTGTGAACTTTAGAGAAGCCATTTTTGTAATGTAGAGAGATCTTGGAAAGAAGTGCCTATTTGATATAATAGACATAATCAAGATAAGTTCGGCCACTAAATATTTTGGATGAGAACATATGTTATTGATTGTTTTGTTGGCCCTCACATTGAGTTAAATAGGGTCCTAACAAATAAGTAAAACATCATTTTAACTTGGTTAAGGATTCACATCGGGTTCACCATTTTTGTTTCTTCCTGGAAATGGGGATGAACTTGTTTTTTTAAGGTTCAAACATTCCAATCGGTTTCTAACGAGTTTATTCATAGAACCGAAAACATCCAATGATTCTATATCCATTTGGACCTAATTTTCAAAGGTAGGTTCTCATTAGTTGTGGACCGATGAGGCTTAAAAATTTGCATTGGTCAAGAGGATGGGAGGTCGGACTCATCACACCTTTTTGGGGGGAATTATTGTCTATTCCGGGACTCTATTTATAGATTTGAGTTATGTTCGTAAATCCTTATTAAATTACCAAGTATGAAAATGATCTTTCCTTTAGATTTGACAATCAATGATTGATATTTATGAGATTTAGATACTATTTTATATGTATTTGAGGTTCTTCATCGATAGAGAATCATCTGTATTTGTTAGAGATTCTTAGTCAATGGTATCCTTCAACACATTATATAGAAATATCTTGGTCATTATGATAACCATACTGGGTTTAAAGCCACTCAGTGGGGCAGTTGAAGTTTATTATCATTCAGAAGGACATGGATTATTTCAGAGTTGGGATCATACCCGCAGATGGGCTACCCACGTATACTTGTTTATAAAAGGAATCATAACCCACTTAGTTCGAGTATATGGAGTTTATGCATGATTTATGGCCCAAGGAAAGACGTCATAATTACTTTTACACTCTAATCTCATGTGATTCATGCTCGGTGTGAGAAACAAGTGGTATCAGTAAAACCTGACGATTGTTCCATGAAAGATGCAATCATAAGGAATGATGTGGGGATCATGTATGTATGACTGCCTAGATAGATTAAGATTGGGATTTACTTCAGGGAAGAAACCCAGGAACAAGGTCCATAAAGGTATATTTTCTTTATAGAGATTTGGATACTTAACTTAGGACTTAATCCTGATAAGGATGCCCAAATTAGAGGGTACTTATGATTGGGTTTTATTCCTAAGAAGGAATCCCAAATCAAAAGAAATTGAGACTTGGGGATTACTCCTGAGAAGGAGGCCCAAGTTAAGGGAATTTAGAATTTGGGGCTTATTCCTAATGAGGATGCCCGGGTTAAGGAAAATTATGATTGGGGGTTAATGGGACTTGAAACTTGAGACTTACTCCTGATAAGAAGGCTTAAGTTAAATAAAATTATGATTGGGACTTACTCCTAAGGAGGATGCCCAGATTTGGGAACTCGGGGCTTACTCATAAGGAGGATTCCCATATTAATAGAAATTGGACCGTGGATTACTCCTGAAAAGGAGGCCCAGGTTAGGGAACTTGGGGCTTACTTCTAAGGAGGATGCCCAGATTAAAGATCTTATCATCTTAAAGGATGAGGGTTAATGGAGGAAATATCTAACCTTAGTGACATAAATATATTTAAATCACTAGGTTTTGAGAGATGTTCCACATAATTCCTTTCAGATAAGGAATCCAACAAAGTAACCATGCCAAAAATGGATTTTAAGAGGGTTTTGAAGGCTAAATCTTGAATAGGAGAGGTGGATTTGAAGAAAAGAGCTTAATAGGTAGGAGGGGCACCCAAAAAGAGGCAGGCGTGCAAGTCTTGTTTGGGTGCACAAGTCCTAGTCGCACAAGTATACTTGCGCGACACATGTGTACTTGGGCAACGGTTAACCCATAAGGTAATACTTGGGTGAGGCTTGGCTCAAGCCCTTAGTATTGACCCTAAAGGCTTCCAAAAGGGTGGCATGCAAGTTCTGTTGAAGGGGTAAGGTGGAGCGCAAGTGTCTTCATTTCCCTTAAGGGTTAGACACTTAGGCGCGCAAGTGTTGATGAATTTCAACACTTAGGCCTTGTTCCCCCTCTTTAGAGCTTCCATTCTAGGCAAGAAATTACCTTAGAAGTGTTCGGAAGACTTCATGTAGAGAATAGGGCATCGGGAGCTTAAATATGACTTTTGGATTTTTCCTATCCCCGAAATGGGGGGCCCACAGGGGGTATTTATAGGCCATTTAGGACCTTGGGCGAAAATAGAATAGGGCGCGCAAGTCACCTGCGTGACCAAAGTGTGGCGTGCAAGTATACTTGCACGACCATAGTGAAACTTGCGTGACCCATGGTTAAAGAAATCCTTGTTCATGACTTTGTCAATTTTTGATGTTCTTCAAAGGATGAATCTCTTTGTGCTTAAGGTATTCCCATTTTTCAGTCATTAGACTCTGTGATGGAAAGGAGCGCCAACAGTTGTGATGTGATATGTTGTGAGGGTCATGCATGGTAGGATGAGAGAATGAGGTTTATGTCCTTCATGTTCATGATACCCAAATACCTTGGTTTTGGTTATGATGTGATGTGATGTGTGGCCTAGATGTATGCGGGTGGTATGTGATGTGATGTGATGTGTGGAACAAGTATTTGTGGGAGGGATTTTATGTGATGCGATGTGACATGTGTGGAAGGTATGGGATAATAGGATGTTCGACAATGGGGGAATGAGAGCAACAAATCAGTGGGGAAGAGGTAGTGAGGAACCTTGCTTTGCTATGATCTTGATGCAATATTATTATATTGGATGCATGATTTGGTGAGAAATCCATGGTGAGGTTGGGTTTGGTTAGATGAACTATATAGGTTCTTGTTGTCTCTACTATTTTTCACTAGCGCATTAACATTCTCTTTTAACATGTATACTCGAGGCCTTGGTTATGTCCCTACCATGTATACCTATTATGATCACCCTACATATATAAAATATTTTCAGGTTTCCTATATGAATTTTGGGACCAAGATGAACATTACTCGATGGGTTGGATTTTATGTTGAGTTTATTCTGTAGGCATTTGTTTTTGGTATTTATTTTGGATACTTTTATATGTATAAATATTACTTTATTCATGCATTATGGGATGGTTTTTGGTTTAGCTTTATATTTTTTTGCAGGAGTGGTTTGGTGATTGTTTCCTTTTTCATTTATAGATGGTAATTCCTCTCATACTATTATATTTTTATAACCTCGATGCTAGCCGCTAACCCGAGGCTTACTGGAGGCGGGACTCAAGGGTCATTACTTCTCTCCATTCATTGTAGTATCTTTGGTTAGAGGGGGTTATGATAGAGTGGTATCAGTGGTTATGGTTGTGAGATAGTATAGAGTTTGGAGTTAGGTATAGTGATGATTTCATGGGTTGGTATAGCGGTAGTTCTAGTTGATCTTGGTGCATGACATAGGCTAGGGAGACCAGCTAGGACATAGAATTTTAGCCCCCCCCCGTGATCTAGTTCATGGACTTTGATCTTATTGAACGACCAAGTGAGGTGTACTTTTTTGTAGGGTAGAAACCTAGGAGAGGTGCATGCATCACGATGAGTTGTATTCATGTTGTAATTTGGTGTTTTGGGAAAATAAAATGAATAAAATGAATAGTCTTTGATAAAATTCCATGATACCGAGCTTAGGATGTTATCCTTGTTTTCAGGAATGGATCACGTTCATCATCCATGAGTTTCTCAGGAAGTTGAGGTTCAATAGGCTGATTTGGTTGATCATTGGAGGGTTGACCTGCCAAAGGAGGATGATTCATGACAGTGGGATTTGCATACCTTTCAGCGGTAGAGTTTGGGTAAGTATGAGGGGAGTCTCTCAGATCTGTAGATGAAATACTAGATAGAGGATCTCGAGATCACTTTTGGTATGATCTGAGCACAAGATGAGTTTTGGGTTCCACTATCAGTTAGTCAGATGCAAGGAGCTTCACATCAGTAGTGGATGTTATTTCTTAGTGATTGTAAGGAGGAAAATGTAATGTGGTCTAAATTTTAGAGGGAGTTTTAGGTAGATTTTCTATCATCGAAAATGATGAAATCCAAGAGGTAGGAACTACTCTCCCTTCAGCTGGGGAGTCTGAGAATGCAAGAGCTTGGGATAATGGTCAAGGACCTCTTTCACTTTGCTCTAAATGTTTTTCCCAGATGAGGAGTCTAGAGAGAAACATCTGTAGGAGGATTTATGTCCAGTGATCAGGTATGCAATCACTCTGTTTATGCTCCAAACAAATTTAGAGGTGTAGAAAAGGTTTATGTTATTGAGTTTATTTTTTTCCTTTGGAGTTGAGCCTCATCAGAGTGGCTATATGAGTGTTTTGAGGAGTAAATCTTCAGGTAGTGGGCCACGAGTGTTTAGGAAATCGGGGTTCCATTTAGCAGGGAACCAACCATGGAAATTTCTTTCATATCCATCAAGGATAGGTGGTTTCTAAGAACATTTCAAGGTTTTTCTAGTTTCATTCCATATATGTAGGAGATATGGGAACCACTAGTCTTAGTATTTTCCTTCTCAGGAAGGATGATTTCAGATGGGTGGTCAGGCCCCTTTTCAGTAGCATTTGTTACCTCCAAGATAGTTCCAATGACAGGGATTGTAGGTTGTTATTCAAAAGTTGAGATCAAGAAGAGTTAAAAGTGGGAAACCTCATTATGGTCCTTATCCACAAGGACCCAGGCCAAACCATGACCGTGAAGGCTAGTAGAATAGATTTAGAGGAGATGGGTGTGTCCAGATGCATGTATTAGAGGTAGTTGTGCCAATAGAGTTAGTATTTTTTTTGAGGTACGACCAGTTTATCATCTACCCTTTTGTGTTCTTTGTTTGATTAAGGACCTTAACACTCCTTTATTTCTTCTATTTTAGTCTTTATATTAGTACTAGACATGGATAGTATTTCAATTACCTTGGTGTTATCTACGTCAGTTGGAGGCCATATTTCCTTGTTTGATGTGTTTTAGGAATGTAGAATGGTGATGGTGCAACACCAGTTAGTGGGGAAATTCTTCTTATTTCATATACAACTATATAATGTTATTGTTGGTATAGATTGGATGTATTCCATTCATGAAGTCATTAGATACTTTTATAGAATAATCTTATTTTTCAATGTGGAGGGACAATTAGTGGAGTTCATTAGAGAGCGAGGTTATTGGTTAAGTGGTAGAAAAGTAAAGCTTTGTTTTTCATAGTTGGAAGAGATGTTAGTAGAATCATAGTTTGGGGATGATCCTAGGGTTTTGAATGAATTCCCGGATGTTTTACTAGAGGAGTTTATGAAACTACCTCCTCAACATGATGTCGAGTTCAAGATATAGTTGTAACTAGGTGCATCACTAGTTTCGATGGATCCCTATCAAATATCTCCCATAGAGTTTCATGAGTTGAGGATGCAGGTGGATTAACTGATGCAAAGGGGTTTTATCTAACCTAGTGTGTCACCATGGGATGATCCAGTGTTGTTCTCCAAGAAGGAGAATGGTAGTATGATATTGTGTATAGACTACCGAATATTGTATCAGGTAATAGTGAAGAATAATTACTCTCTTATGAGGATTTATGATCTATTCGACCAGTTGAAATGAGATATTTGGTTCTCAAAGATTAAAACTTGGTTTGGATATCACCAATTGATGGTGAAAGATAAATACATTAAAAATACTTCCTTTAGATGTAGGTATGAAAACTTCAAGTTTGTAGTGCTGACGTTCGGTGTTACAAACTCACCATTCGTGTTCATGGGGATTGTGGACTCTCTATTCCATTATTTCATGGACTGGTTCATCATTGTATTCACCAATGATATATCGGTCTACTAGAAGTCATATGAGGAGAATTTTGAGCATCTTAGAGTTGTTTTTCATGTCATTATACACCACCATCTTTATGATAAGTTTTATAAGTGTGAGTTCTAGACACAAGAGGTGAATTTCATTGGACATGTGGTGTCTCAACATGGTGTGGCAGTGGACTCTTCAAAGGTTTAAGTAGTTGTTTCTTGGGTATAACCTAAGAATTTGGTATAGGTTCACATTTTACTTGGTCTCATGGGCTATTATCATAGGTTTTTACCCAATTTATCTTGATTTGTAGCCCCATTGATAGTGTTAAGGATTTTGTGTGAAAAGGTTAGTTCCAAGAAGTGCTTAGTTACCTAAAGGAGAAGTTGGTCAGTGGTCCAGTGCTTCAGTTTTCATAGGAGGGTGTGTTGTTTGAGGTTTTCAATGATGCATCCCATTTGGGATTGGGATGTATATTGATGTAGTAGAGAGTGGTGATATATTATGGGTCTAGGTAGTTACATCCACATGAGTATAACTATATAACCCATGATATGAAGATAACAGTATTTGTGTTCGCACCAAATTTGTGATGGAAATACCTCATCAGTGAGTATTTTTTGGTTTTCACAAACCATAAGATCCCACAATATGTTTTATCTAAATGTTATATTAATATATTCCAGCATAGGTGGATGAAGTTTCTTCATTATTATGATTTTGGGATCTCTTACACCCTAAGGAAGAGTAATGTAGTTTCTAATTCATAGATTCAGAATTCCCAAGAGGATGCGGCTTAGGAGACTGCAGATATTTGGAAAGGAATAGAGGATATTGTAGTGATATATATTTATATTGGAGAGAGAAATTTCTGAGGTTTTATTTATCAGAAGACCATGGAGTATTATTTTATTAATAAGGTGGAGGAGTCTCAGTGGGGAAACTCTAAGGTAGAGGTGATGCATGATCGCACTAGACATGGTGGTGCTCCTGAGGGATGGCCAGAGGATGGTTAGAACTAGGTGTTTTTCTAGGGGAGGATATTTTTCATGTAGGAAATGAATGAGGGAGTTCTCTATAAGTTTCATAGCTCACCTTTATTGGTATATCTTGGCATGATAAAGATGTATCAAGTCTTGAGGAGATAGCTTTGGTGGCTGGGGATGAAATGGTCAGTAGCAGAGTTTGTGGCAAGATGTATGGTTTTTCAGAAGGTGAAAGAGGATCAACATGTCCTGGGAGGTTTTTTGTAGTACTTGTATGTTCTTGAGTGTAAGTGGGAGGACATATCAATAGATTTTTTCATATAGTTTTACCCAGATCTTATGGAGGTTGTTATGTGGTTTGGGTGATAGTGTAACAACTGAAGAAATCAGCTCACTTTTTGGAGATCTATGAGTCGAGTTACATAGATGTTTTAGTAAGGTGATACATTAATTATGTGGTTAGGATTCAAGGGGTACTAAGGAACACAATATTTGATCAAGATCCTTATTTTACCTCATGATTTATAGAGGGGATTGTATCTTGATTTTGGATCCCAATTGCACCTTAACACCACTTTCCAACCTCAGATATATGGGAAGATAGAGAGGACCATCCAAATGTTGGAGAATATGTTTTTGGCATGTGTCTTGGACTTTAGTTGATCTTGGGTATGACACCTGCCTTTGTTTGAGTTTGCATAAAACAATATCTATCAGTCATCCATTGGTATGGATTCATTTGAGGCATTGTATGGACAATTGTTTCATTCTCTATTGTCCTGTTTAGAGGTTGGATATTCAATAGTTCTTTCTCTTGATGTTGTGTAGAACATGAATGAGAAGATTTAATTGGTTCGTGAGTGGATGAGGGTGACAAAGGATCATCAGAAGGCCTATGTTGATAATAGGGAAAGTCCCATGGAGTTTGAGGTTGGATACCATGTGTTCTTGAGAGTCTCCCCTTAGTGTAGGCATTAAAGGTTTGGCAAGGGGAGTAATCATTCTACCAGGTTTATTGGGACCTTTGAGGTGTTGAGACATGTTGGTGAGGTGGAATATTGGTTGGAATTATTACCATGGTTGGAGAAGATCCATGATGTCTTCCATAAGCTCTATCTTCATCAACATCTTCATGATGACTCCCATGTTATTTATTGGGGAGAGTTGGATATTGAGGATGATGAAATGTTCATGGAGTGGCCAGTAAGGATACAATATTGTTAATAAAATGTGTTGTATAGTCAGACCATTCCCTTGGTCTATGTGTTATAGAGGCATGGTGGCCTGGAGGAGAGCACTTTGGAGTGTGAGATGCAGATGTGTTCCTAGTACCTCGATATGTTTTGAGGGTTTCTTTGTTTTTTTGGTTATGATGTGATGTTTGGATCTTATTATGTTATGAGTTGTGATGTTTTCCTTGTTGTGTGATGTGTGGTAAAACCCCTAACATATGGAAAGGGGATGACCTGATTCCTAATCTAGATACATTAATTATAATGAGATTAAATCCATGCAGGTGAGTCAATTCCACCTAGAGCGGATAGTATCTTGATATGAAGGATGTCATTTACTGATTCGTACATTCAGGGTAATGTGGTTCTTTGTTTATAACTATTATATAGGTGGATATGTGGTGTGTGGTGGTTTGTGGCTGGTATTAGATGTTGAGGTGATATGGTTTTATAGTGATGAGGTTGTACGATATGTTTTTTAGATGGATGGTTTGGCATGTTTGGATTGTGGTAACATTTATGAGTAATGATATTCTTGAGAGTTATCTCATAGGGTGGTTATTCATACCTTTTTTTTACTTCTGGGCTTGGTTTTGGATTATTGAGGATGAGAATCATTTGAGAATTATCTAATGTAATAGTCTGTTCCTTCCTATACCCTTAAATTTATAGTTTTGGGTGTTGGAGGAGTTCAAGAGGAGTCTTGAGGAGGTTCCTGAAGTTTTCAGTTGAGGATGGAGGTGCAACAGAGTTGTAGCAGGAAATACACACCATATATTGTCTATAAGATGTGTAAAGGTTGTTCACGACTTGTATAGATGGTAGGTTCATGACTTGTAAATTATCTAAAGGGTAACCGATGATATGAGTACATGTCATGTAAGTGGGATTCATGATGTGTAATAAATAATGGACGAGGCGATGTTTTTTTCAGTGAGAGTTGGAATTTTTAGAAAACTCAATGATTAAACGCTATATAAAGTTTACATGATGTCAAAAGGCCTATATCTAGGTTTTAAATCCATTTTATCATCTGAATATTATTCATTCAGATTAACCCTCCTCCATATCATTTTTTATGATCCCTAGGTGATTTTGATGGATCTTCTAGACCTCTTCCTATTGCTTCGATCCATTGGTTCTAGTTGATTCCCATTAGAAATTCATGGTAATTTCATCTCTATTTCTTGGTGGTTTTATTCCACCCTTATCTCAGGGATTTTCTATTTTGATGTCTCTTTGGTTTGGGAGGAGTTGTGGGATGAATTTTGACAACCCTTTGGTGTGGTTTAGTTTTATCACGAGTTTTTTGAGTGGTTATGTTTTTCGGGAAGTTTCTTCTTCACTCTACGGTGCGTAGCAATGTGGAAAAGATTTTTTGAGGCAGGGGATCCTCATTATCACTCTTTTATATGATATGTGTGATATATTCATGATTTTTATTAACTTTTTGTGGATATTAAGGGTTTAAATAATCATATAATTAATTTTAATTTCTAGAACTGATGGGTATGAGGAGTTATCACATGCTTTACTACTTTAATATATGTTGTTGAAATTTCTATGCATGCCCATTGCCAGTTATGAAAATAACGGCTGTTGGAATCCTTTCTTGCATTGTAGTTGTTATGCTACGATGACCCTTGATATGTTGTCATGTTATATCAACTGAATAAAATATTAAACAATGTATATTTGGCTAATAATTGGTTTCCCTAGGACATTCTAGTTTATGTGATAATACCCATGCTAAATTAAGAAGATATGTTATAATTACCCTAAATAAATATAGGATCTATAATGGTTTTTTTGATGTGTGATTTTACTTGTTATGTTTCCCTATATGATTTGTGCTATTGCGTGATGATAGATGTGATCGGCTAGGTTGTGCGGTGTGTAGGGAAATGATGCAGTGGTTGGTTGGAATGGATGCGATGTAAGAAGTTGTGCGATGTGGCACAATGTGAAGGTATTGAGGAAACAAAAAAATCTAGTGAGATGGGTATTTTAAAACATTTCATCATCAAGATGGTGGAACTTTTCATCTCCAGTTATCCGAGCCCCAATACGGTTCGAGGATCTCACGTAAATTAAGCATAGCACAAAAAAATTGAAAACATACCTTTTTATGATATGAAGCTCTGCACAACATCTTCTTTTAATTGGTTATCACTACATGAAGGATCCAAAGAAGAATCCCCCTAGATCATCTACATGCACTTCAAAATCCATAGGAGCATTGATCGTTGAATTTCAGGTGCTAGTTCAGATATCATATAAAGCCTTCAATGTCTCAATGATCACCACATCAATATGCCTTCGATGCAAGGAGATGAGCTTGATCCAATTACCTGGATTGAGAGATTCTCTCTCTAGAAAGTGGGAGAGTAAAGAGATGCTTTGATGAACTCTCCATGAATAGTCTCTAGCGAGATCCACTCTCCTCCTTTAAATAGTGGATGCCCAAAATACCCATAAGGGTTCCCCAACCACCATATATTTAACCCACCACTAAATAAATAATTATGAAAAACTAAACTGTTTCATGAATATTATTTATTTTATCACATGGCTATAATATATATTAAATATATTATGTGATAAAACCGAGTCATTTAACTTGACTCGTAATTCCCACTAATATTAAAAGAACATAGAATATTAAAATAATATTCATTCAATTAATATTATTCCTTGTATTTACTTAACTTGTAAATACTTTTACTAAATAAATTCAACCAAATTATTCTTTACTTGAATAATAATGAATTTATTTATTTATCGATGATTGATAACTTGGACAACACTCAAACCTCGTGGTGGGGCCCACCATATCCAATATACCTATTCTAATAAATAGGGTAGATTCTTGAATATTCTATTGTGTGTGAACCTCTAGGATTTTATCTCAATAATAGTGAATAGTATCCACAGACCAAGAGTGAAATATAGCAACCCATCAAGGCCCCTAAAGAGATAAGGAATAGTTATAGCAACGAAAACCAACCCAAGAACACACACTGTATAATATAGTCTCTTTGTCTTTAAATATCTTATAAAGTTGGATGAAAACTCATGTCATCATCCTTTTCTTACTTTATTATTTTTTGATCTAACTGGACATATTTATCTTCCAATTTCATTGGGCAAGTATTTATGAAGTTACTACCATCCTGATCAACCTAGCTCGAGATATATAACTTCCTCAACTCATAAGAGAAAAATACTATATTGATCATTCAACCAATTCTATACCACCAATGATGCACCCAACACAAGCTACCTCACCACAATTTCATTATCATGGTTTTTTCTTGCATCAAAGTACGTGATCAAACGACACACACACTGTTAATGATCTCAAGTCAGGACACCAATGCACATGTCCATAGATAGGAACAACCAACGACACATGAATCATGTTGTGTTTCTATAGGAAAATCTATCCTCATGATATCAAATACTAGATATCACCAAGTGTGAACTTCATGAGAAGAAATATCAATGCTTATGAGCCCCCAACACCTGATAGTGAAACATCAATTGTGTCCAGTCCGTATAATGTATTTCAACCATAGGACCTTTGTTTAATATTAATGTCATAGTATCTTGAGGTTCCCATTATATCTTGAGATCCTCTATAACCTTTTGATATGATAATTAATCTATGGAAATTACCATTTAATAGTGGACACAGAAATGTATACACTAAAATGGTAAACATACATCATGTATAAATAACTATATACATGATATGGTAATCAGAAAAAATATTCAAGTTGGTTCTAGGGTACCAACTATTACAAAACTCCCACTTGAAATAGAGCCAACTTGTTAATGAAAATCATTAGATATCACATGATTAAGATCATGTTTTTGACGATTCATGGATTTAGTTATAGGTCCTACCACATTTCCACTGTGTAGAAATTCTACTATGTGCAATCTCACCTCCTTAAATAAAACTTATCAAGAGATGTCCTCCCTGAGTATATCCCTTTTGTACACTTTCAAAACTTGACCTCTTGGCTAGTGACAATAATAGAATTATTATGTTGATAAAACTTTAATTAATAGGTGTGATTCCAAGAACTAGAACAAATCTTTACGTTTAATAACTACTTCTTGGTTTCCTCAAAAGATGAAAGGTACTCAGTATTTATAGGTATGGATACCACTAGATTATATTATCTTGTATTTCTCATCACCTTTATCCTAACTATGATATTAGATCGTATTGATCTAAGTAAGACTTGTTTGTTTCCCATTAAAACTAGTATCGATCCTATCCACATCCCATGTACATATCTTTTGTACTTTCCCAAGTACAATCAGATAGTTCTGACTGCTTCACTTACAGTTCTCTTAGATATAACTGATATTTTTCCTATTATCAGGTATATATAGGTAATATCATTTCTTGTACATATCATGAAATATATGATTGATACATTAAATAAGCACATGGAATGCAACTCATTAATTTAATCTCCTCTTATTCCCATGACTATCTTCTTGGAGGGATTTATTCCACATGACATTAGTAACAATTCTTTCTTGAATTTATCCAAATTGTAGTTTTTCAATACAATGACACTATATGTATGATTAATTATGTCCAAGTAACCATTAGATCTACCTCAACAGATCCTATTCCCTAGAACTTAGGTTTCTACTTTAAGTCAATCACTGGAGAATTACTTTCATCCTAATCTTAACTAACTTTAAGACCAATAACTATTTTCCATATGTTACGAAATATATTTCACTTGTAAAAAAATGGCGCTACCACTAACCTTTGACAGACACATGGAAAAAATTCATTCCAAATGAATATTCAATGATATAGATGCTTAATTTATTCCTAAATTGGATTTTAGTAACTTACACCATTATTGGAATTTTGTGATGTCACCATCCCTTTTGGGTTGCGTCATATAGACAACTTCAATGAAATCTAGTCCTGACATCCGACTATTAATTAAATGACCATAGAAAGTCGCCATGAAAAGTAAAATTCTAATGGATTTAGGTATAAATAATTGGTATAACCAATCAAGCCTTATTGGTACCATGCTTGTACCATCCATGTATCATCTCAATTGAATACCCATCATAGTATTCAAAAATAAAAAGCCCCTTTGCACTTTGATACATGGAATCCATTATTGAATTTTAGTTGACCTTGTCAATATTAGCTAATTTCCATATACTACCAATTTTCAGGAATTATTATTCTCAATGAATAATGTATCACTATCCATGGTGAATACAAAACCATCACTATGGTTTTCACCTTCCGATATAGTATGTGTCTCTAGAACATTCCTATTCCACATGCACTTGTGTAACTTCTTCATATACCTACCATTTGAACATATTTATTATTTATTAAATCCAAGTTAATCTTGCTCCCACTATATCAAATAGATATGTGCACCCTTTTATATAAATGTATTCTATCATAGGGATATCTGTAATATCCTAAGAAACTTTTAGGATAATTAATTTAGATGCAAAATGTGTTTTTATTTATACAAGTTTGTTTATATATCAACAAACTCTTTGCATATAAACACATATCCTTATGACATAATTGATTTGCATCATACTATAGCTCATATGATATTCATTTTTCATTATAGTTAGGACATGGTTATGGGATATCACCGTTATTTTTTGAAGCACGTATTGAAATATAATGAAAGTTTTTACAATACATTTTAGGCTTAAAATTGATACTCCTTTTACTTACATCATGACCCTGATGTGTATAGAAAAATGTACATTTAGGAATTTATTCACGCTACATTTTTTTGATCAATGTTAACTTGTAATACTAATCATTAATCCTATTTATAAACTTCAATGTCATGATGTATATAAGGTAATGTGCATTTAAGAATTACTCCACACTACATTATATTGATCGATGAATGCTTGTTCAAGATATTATTCGGAATGACAGCCTGAAGCAACTCATATATTCTGACCATGCATATATCATACTTCACTTCATCATTCCTTTATAACTTAAAGTAATCCTATGAAGTATATTTACCACTATCTAACCCTTGGAATAGTTCATGCTCTCTTGCTGAACTAATTCCAAAAGATTTGAGGCATACCTTTAAATATAAAGTTTTTTTGTCCAAACTAAATATGTCAATAATACCTAAGGTATTTAGCTATACTGAGTTTAAATAATAAACTAAGTATATGCTTGATGTTTACTTTTATTTTTACTTGATAAAGAATTATCTTGACACAACTGGATAAATAAGTCTTATATTTTATATTCATCACGTATTGCCTATGACTCAAGTATCAATGAACTATTAGTTGAGTATGAGACACCACAAACAAAATTAATTCGTGAAATTTGAATAATTTATCCTTATGTCTAATGGAAACATGAGATAAATATTTTGTTTATACTTAATAATAGTTTGACTTAAATCATTAACTTGAAAATTAGAAGTTATTTGTTTCTCACCACTTACTTAGGAATCACCCTTTCTCAGTCACTTGGAGAATACACCTTACTTCTTGTAATGTTTCTATTAATTAATTGGTTACTGTATTTTGATAAACATATATAAGAAACATATTTTATTTAATACCCATGAAGTATGTTAGATATAATACTAATAATTGATGACTATACCTGAATAAGAAGTTATTACTTTCTTCTTTAATTCAATTCATTGTATTTATCTTCCATATAATTTATTTCAAGATATAAGAAGAAAATAAACTCATGTTTATTACCTATTTCTTTGAAGTACATTGAAAAGGTACCTTTGGTGTCAGTCTTTCCATTTCCATTATCACCTTTTCTTTCAACTTATTCCCAATAAGAATTAAATATTAATCTTTATTTAATGTTCTTATTTATTTGGGGAACATTACCTAAAAAGGTAATGAAACATTTACTCCATCATTTTCATTTTCTAACATTTAAATGAAACTAGAGTAACTTGGTGAAAAAGATGTGATAATGAAATGTCTTGAAAGATCATGGTCAACCTTTCATATTTACACATAACTAGTATAATCATCACCATTCATATCTTTCTTCACTTTCTCCTTGCTAGCTTCTCAGAGATGAGACAACATGTAAAATCATTGATGCCTCGATGTTTGTATCCACAACTCACATAGGATGTAGATAGAATTATGACATAACCATAATATGCTTAAGAAATGAGTCTCCTATAAGCATATTTTACACCAGTGTTTCCTGAGGTGTATTAATAGGTATTAGGGGCGCCAACACCTTAAATTTATAATATCATAGTATTGTGCGCAAGCACCTGTACTACATTTCGAAATTAGTGCTAGTTTGAAAATTTACTTTGTCCATGATTAGTGTAGTGTATTTTTTGGTATTACTTCCCATTTACTACAAAAATAAAAACTTGCAGATTAGTACTTGTATCTTGATTACCGTTTTTGACATTATTAATTAATTAATTTAATCATTACATGTTTCTCACTATTTTATCAAATTATAGGAACCCTCTGTACTAGAATCAGAATAATCTGTTACTTGAGTATTCTAGTGTCAAGGATCCTTGAGCCTCCCTTAATAGTCTATAATCTATGGCTATGACACTACTAAGAGAGTTCAAGCAAGGATTTTAACTGGCCAACCACATTAACTCACGATTCCTTGATCTGTTGAGTGAAGTCTCAACTTCTCATAATCAAAACCTTGATTCTCTCAATGCTTTGCCTCTAAAGTGATAGTAAGTTAGTTATGGATAATACTTACTACCAATTTCAGTTAATTCAACCCATCGTTCTCATAATAACTCCTCTATAGAAGAGGCACCCTCAATTATGGATGACCAAACACCCCAAACACTTGGCTGTGTTCAAATTAAAACTATAGAAGGCGTTTGCGACTTAATATTTCTATGAGGGTTTTATTTTTTTTCTCGATGAATGTAATCTATTTTTATTAATATTTATCGTACTATATTTTCATGCTCAGAACTGAACATTAATAGAAAAAACATTCATCACCTCTTTATGTATTTTACAGTTTATTATTTTATGTATTTCCCCATTATAATAAAATGTATAAAATAATAAATAAATTCATAAAGGAAATCAACTACCCCACCTGTCTTGAGCATTTATCATGACCTAGGGGTATAATACCAGATTCGTAGCTTGAATGTTGTGTAGCACATCCCCCATCCAGTATTTCCACTACTTATTTGGATTTTTCCATGACTTGGCGTTGTCTGCATCTTACATCCTCCTCGTCATGGCATACCACCTCGTCTTAGCGGGTCCACATGGTACATCATCCTCGTTGAAGTACAAAAATAATTGCATGTAGGTGAGGAGAACTTGAGAGTGTAATGCACATCAGATAAATTGGACACACAAGCCCTTATACATTTTAACCCTAAATAAGATGATGCACAGACCATAAAAAATAATTAATTATTTACAATCATTACACATAGTTAAATAATTAATTAAATAAAGTAAATAAGATATACACAAGTCGAGTCAATTTATCAAGATTGGTTGGAATAATTATAAGAATCATACAAATTTAATTGCAATAATTTAAGTATGAGGGATATTAAATAAGTTAAATGAATTAAAAATTTAAATAATTTATTTAATTCTCTTTCGGGCTGATTATTAATTTAACTTTAATACCAAAAATTAAATCAATTTAATTTAATACTTAAATTGAATTAATTTTATTTATGGGTATTAAAAATTATATTTTAAAACCACAAATTAATATTTTAATTAATTTATTTTAATTCTGAAATTAAATTAATTAATTAGATTAAATTGAATTAGCCCGGACCCTAAAACTCGACGTAAGGATTTACCCATGCAAGCCCATTCCAAGTTGCGTAAAGCCTGTGTATGGATATTTTGGGGCAGAAGAGCATTCCCAAGCTCATTTTTGCTCGGGCCCAATGCAGAGAAAATATGGTTTAGCCATAGAGGTTTTTGGGGCGCTGAGCCTAGCACCACAGCGGAAGTAGTCGTTGCAGAAAACACACAAGAGAAGATTTCACCTGAAAGCATTTTATCAACCAAAGACATTTTACATTACCCGAAGGAATTTTACACATACTCACCCAAAGGATTTCCACACCACACCCGAAGGCATTTTTACAACACACCCGAAGTATTTTTCACTCAACACACGACACCCATGAATGTACCATTTTTGTCTGTACCATCGATCATCACAACAAGGACATGCCACTTGATCTCCGCAACCAAAAGGAATTTCGATACATGGAACTGTCATCATCATCGTCTTCAAGCTGACACGCCATCGTTGTCATGATCACCATCTTCGCTTCACACCAGTTACCGCAAACACAGAAACCCCTTTGCTGCTCTCTCTTGGTGGCTACATCTTTTCCAGCACACATTCCAAAACATACTACTGCATCCTCTTATATAAACATCATGTCCATATATCCATTTAATGCATTCAAAATTCATAATTTCATCATTATTTCATCAATTAATATTGGGAATAACTCTTCATTAATGTTGAGAAAAAATCCTCCATTAATGTTGAGAAAATCTCTCCATTAATAATTTCCTCTCTCTTCAATATTTAAATTTTAACTCAAATAATCCCAATAATCTACACCTTGATTTAAAATTAAAATATTCCGCATTCATCTCCACCATCTGGGTCAATGTTATCGATGACTCCACCAAGCTTTGAATGTCACCCAATGAACGGAACACGCCGCATGACACCTGCGGCCAAGAAGACTTTTGATATTCCAGAAACACTACTGATACCGTTGTTATTTCCGATGACTTCCGAGTCCTGAGATAAGCTGCTCCACCAGATGCTTGTCACCGTGTTCTACAATCAAGCACTTCAACCAATCCCTCTGATACCAGTTTGTTGGCTATACAAGCTGAAAAAAATAAGAGGAAGAAAAATGAAGAGGAAGAAAAATTGACAAAACACAAAGGAACTTTCAAGATTTGTATTTCAATATAAAATCAGATTACAATTAAATCAATTTATAGACCCACTACATTAAATGCACAAAATTTATGATAGTAAAAAGATATACCAAATATTTAAATTCAGAGCATTTATGACAGTACAAAGATATACCAAATCTTTAAATGTAGAGCATTTATGATGGTACAAAGATATACCAAATCCTTAAATGCATAACATTTAAATTCATTCAAATAAAAAATAAATGATGCAGAAAAAAAACGCGGGCTGCTTGACCCGTGGGGTTTGTGTTTTCAATTCCAACACTCCCCTTCAAACAAAAACCAGCTTCATTCTGAGCATCATTATGAGTTTTTTGAATACATCTGTCGGTAATGACTTTGTGAAAATATCAGCCACCTGTTCCGTAGTATGAAAATATTCCAATTTTATTGTTTTCTACTTCACATGATCTCTCTAAAAAATGGAACCGGGTATCAATATGTTTGCTTCTTCCATGCTGCACTGGATTTTTGGCAAGTTCAATTGCCGACTTGTTATCCACATATATCACTGTGGATCCATCTTGCGGATACTTCAACTCCTTCAGCAGATTTCTCAACTATATTCCCTCACAAATAGTGGATTATTCCACCACGTACTCTACTTCACATGTAGATAAGTCGACCACACTTTTCTTCCTTGAATTCTATGTGAATGTAGTCGATCCAAGAAAAAATACATACCCAGTGGTGCTTTTTCTTTCATCTTGGTCGCCTCCCCAGTCACCGTCTGAGTATCCATGATGATTTTCTTCTTCATTGTATGGATAAAAAAGACCAAAATAAAACATTCCTTTAACATACCTGAGGATACGTTTTTTCGCTAACCAATGTGACTCTTTTGGTGCTTCCATGTACCTTCTTAGAAGCCCAACACTATAGACAATATCAGGCCTTGTGATTGTGAGATACCTCAGGCTTCCAATCAGACTCTTGAACAGAGTCGAGTCAACACTTCTTCCTTCTCCATCTTTTGTCAGTTTTAAGCTCATTTCCATAGGTGTGTTTATAGCATTGCAATTGGCCATCTTGATTTTTTCAAGAAACTCCTTACCATACATATTCTGAGAAATATAGATGCCTCCATGTTTTTTCTTTACTTATATGCCCAGAAATAAAGAGATAAGACCTCCGTCAGTCATCTCAAACTCCTTGAACATGGCCTCCTTGAAATTATCGAACATCTATCGACTATTCCCTGTAAACAACAAATCATCAACATATAAGCATGCAATGAGTATATCGCCACGATCATTCTTCTTGATGTAAACTGCATGCTCATATGGACATTTGGTGAATTAGTTCTCTCAAAGATAGCTTTCAATTCATGCATTCCAAGCACGAGGAGCCTGCTTCAACCCATAAAGAGATTTTTTCAGTCGATACACTTTGTCTTCCTCCCCTTGCATAACAAAGCCTTCAGGTTGGTCTACATAGACCTCTTCTTCTAGAATTCCATTCAGGAATGTAGAATTTACATCCAATTGGTAGATCATCCAACTGTGATGAACAACAAGGGAGATAATCATCCTCACAGTGTCAAGGCGAGCAACCAGAGTGAATAATTCTTCATAGTACACCCCATACTTCTGTTTGTACCCCTTTGCTACGAGACTTTCCTTGTAGCGATCGATTTCGCCATCAACATTTCGCTTGATCTTGTAAACCCATTTGACACCAATGGTTTTTTGGCTATTAGAAAGTGTGGTTAACTCCCATGTGTCATTTTTCTCTATGGAGTGAATTTCTTCTCCCATATCCATTCTCCAACATTCTTCCCTTGTAGCTTCCTGAAACTTCAGAGGCTCATGATCTGCATACAGGCAAAAAATATTTACCTCTTCGGTTTGTTCATAAATGTCGCTTAAGCTTTTCATCTTTATGGGTCCCATGGGTGAGGATGGGATCGCCAAATTTTGAATTAATGGAGTCCTTTCAGGAGTGATGGAATGTTCTCCTGGACTCCTGTGTACTGATGATGTGCCCGGGGAAGGTGTTGCTAGCGTTTGCTTCTGATGATCATGCCTTTCTTCTGGATCTTCTGTTTCGACTGGAATCTATTTGTTTGGTTCTTCATAATTCCATTTCCAAGATTCTTCCTCACTAAATACCATATCTCTACTCACCACTAATTTATTGGTTAGTGGATTGTAGAGCTTATAGGATTCAGACTATTTACTGTAGCCGATAAAGATGCACTTTTCACCATGATCATCAAGCTTCCTTCTTCTCGCTTCTGGAACTTGAGCATAGGAAACACACCCGAAGATTATTAGGTGTGCTACGCTTGGTTTTTAGCCACTCCATGCCTCTTGTGGTGTCATGTTTTTGACACTCTTGGTTGGACATCGATTGACTAGATAGGCAGTACATGCCACTGCTTCCGCCCAAAAGTTATTTGGAAAGCCTTTCTCTTTTAGCATGGTCCTCATCATGTTGAAGATGGTGCGGTTCTTCCTTTTTTCAATTCCATTCTGTTGTGGCGTGTAGGACACATGGTGGATGGACTTCAGAGAAGCGTAGGTAGCTGGGGAGGTGCCATTGAGGAAGTCTGAACTGATGGCAGTCTAGTGACTGGGTGGCCTGACAGTGGTGGCGCACCTATGCGGGATCCAGTGTTGAGACTGACAGATCTCACCTCGGGTGGCCGGATGGGGAGAGGCACTGACTTGGGATGGTTCTGGTGGGTTGGTTGTGTGCTTTCATCAACAAAAGAGGAGGATCCATAGAGTGGGCCATGCGACATAGACGGCATGGACTAGGGTAGAGTGGTGACTTCAATCCATATCTATAGGGGGCGACGCCGATCTGGTTGGGAGAATTTGGAAAGGGTGCTCAGTGGGGCTGGCATGGGGTTCAGGTCTGTACCAAAGGGAGGTGAGGCAGTTGGGCGGTCGGCCTTTGTCAATGGAGGAGAGGCCTGCGGTAGTGGGTGGCTGGGGTCTCGGGCTTGCGCATTGCCAGAACGGGAGGCGAGCCATGCCGGGCTGGTGTCTCATCCCACCCCCTTTGTTTTATTTTTGATTCTATGGATAAAATTTTAAGTCCTTCAATTTTTTTTAAATGAAAAAATGTTATAATAATTGTATTTATTATATTATTATAATATTATATTTTCCCATACCGATGTGGAAACCACTCCTTCGGCTGGAGAAAACTATTCTGGTCAGAAACTTCGCTGGAATTGAAGGGGATCGCCAGAATTATTATTTTTCTGGTGATTTAAGACAATTTTAAAACTTAAAACCATCGTATACAAAAATTTGGATGTCTGTAAATTTACCATTCAAAATCGGATCGATGCATGGTTTATTCTATCAGGACCGATTTTATACCCTCTACTTAATTGTAATGCAACTTAATTTTTCTTGGGTCGGATAATTTATGTGATTTATCTGATAACAATTGAAGGTACCAGGGCAGCTGGGCTGAGGATTTTAAATTTTTTCATCACTGGAGATGATGGAACTTGTCATCTCTGGTGATCCGAGCCTCGGTATGGTCCAAGAATCTCGTTTAAATTAAACAGAGCATAAAAATAAAATAAAAAACATAATTTTTTTTATCTAAATATGTGCCCAGTATATGATTTTAACCACAGATCAATGCTTTAAGGATTCAAAGTAAAATCCATCTAGATCATCCAAAGATGCTTCAAAATCCACAGGAGCATCGATCATTGAATTCTGGGTGCTAGTTATGAGATCCTATGAAGCCTTCGATGTCCTGAAGATCACCACATTGATGTGACTTCAATATAAGAAGATGATCTTGATATGATCACCTAGAATGAGAGATTATCTCTCTAGAAAGTGGGATATAAGATAGATGATCTGATGAACTCACCATGAATAGTCTCTAGTGAGAGGCTCTCTCTTCCTTTAAACAGTGGATTTTCAAAATATCTAGAAGGGTTCCCTGACCCCCGTATATTTAACACCCACTAAATAAAACATTATGACAAACTAAACTGTATCATAAATATTATTTATTTTATCACATACATATAATATATATTAAATATATTACATGATAAAACCGATTCATTTAACTCGACTCGTAATTCCCACTAATATTAAATGAACTTGAAATATTAAAATAATATTCATTCGATTAATATCATTCCTCATATTTACTTAACTTTTAAATACTTTTAATAAATAAATTTAACCCAATTATCATTTAGTTGAATAATAATGAATTTATTTATTTATTGATGATCAATAACTTAGACAACACTCGAACCCTGTGGTGGGTCCCACCATGTTCAATATATATATTCTACTGAGTATGGAAGATTCTTGAATATGCCATTGTGTGTAATCCTCTAGGCCCCTATCTTGATATTATTTAATAGTATCCACATACCAAGTGTGGAGTCTTGCAACCCATCAAGGCCCCTCAATAGATAATGAATAATCATATCAATGAAAACCAACCTATAAACACACACGATGTAATATAATTTCTTTATCTTTAAATATATCATAAAGCAAGACATGCACTTGTTTCATCATCCTTTTCTTGATTTATTATTTGTTGATCTAATTGGAAGAATTTACCTTTTGACTACCTTGACCAAGGATTTATGAAGGTACTACCATCCTGATCAACTAGGCCAGAGATATATAACTTCATTAACTCAAAAGTGAAAAACCCTATCTTGATCATTCAATCAATGCCACACCACCAATGATGCACCCAACAAAAGCCACATCTCCACAATTTCATTATCATAGTTTTTACATGAATTAAAGTACATGATCAAATGACACACACATTGGTAATGATCTTAAGTCAGGAGATCAAAACACATGTTTGTAGATAGGAAAAACCAATGAAACCTGAAACATGTGGTGTTACTATTGAAAGGTCTATCCTTATGATCTCAACTACTAGAAATCACCAAGCGAGAACTTCATGAGAAAAAATCTCAATGCTTATGAGCCCCCAACACCTGATAGTCAAATATCAACTGTGTCTAGTCAGTATGATGTATTTAGACCATAAGACATTTGTTTAAGATTATTGTGATAGTATAGCAAGGTTCTCATTATAGTATGGGATCTGCTATAACATTTTGATATAACAATTAATCTATAGACATTACCATTTAATATCAGATGTAAAAATTTCTACAATAAAATGGTAAGAATACATCATATATAACAAACCTTATACATGATATGGTAATCAAAATAAATATTGAAGTTGGTTCTAGGGAACCGACTATTACAACACAATGGTTGTGATGTAGAGGTTTTGGGGTAGTGTTTATGGCATAGTGGTTGCGGCGCAGTGGTTGTGGTGTAGTGGTTTTGGTACGTGGAAATTATGGTTGTGTGATGGATGATATGTGTTGTTGCTGTGTTGTGTGATGTCTTGTGTGATGTGATGTGACAACGATGGTGGATGTGTGGTGCTATGACGATAGTTGTGTGGTTAGGTTGTGTTAGTTTCTCAGGTATTAGTATAATAAATTATGATGATGAATGAAATGAATAAATTAATGGGTTGGTAATTGAATATAATTGGATGGAATTTGATGTGTGGTAAATGGATTACTGAATAAATGTGGTGAAACTTGTAAGCTGAAAGTGGGAAATGTTGTGTAGCTTGTGTGGTAGTTACGTGGTGTTGCATATAGTGGTGGGAACAATTATTATGGTTGGTGTGTGGTATGTGGTGATAATTTGGTATGAACTAGTGTTGTTGATGTGAACCCATAGGTTGGGTATTGTGTGCTATATCTATATCATCTATGTTTATGTCATTTTATATGCACCCCACCTAAGTTGGAAAACCATACCAATGCTCAAAGGTGATAAAATCTAAGTTTTTCCCCAATATCTAGGATTTTAGTGATACAAATGGCTGGATACCCCCTCTCCCCCCCTCTTCCTTCAGCTGTGATGTGTTTTCCTAGGTGTCTTTGGGTGAGATGTGATGATATGTGATATGTTGGACCAGATGTCTATGTATGATACATTATGTGTTGTTATGTGATATGTGGTGGGGGTCATGTTTGGTAGGAGGAGGGAACGAGGTTGATATCCTTCATGTTCATGATACCCTACTACCTTGGTTTTGGTTGTGATGTGTTGTGATGTGTGGACCAACTGTATGTGGGCGAGATGTGATGTGATGTGTGTCCTAAGTGTCTACAGGTGGGATGTGATGTGACATGTGTGGAAGGGATGAAAGCACATGACATTCCACATTGGGGGCATGAGAGCATAAAATCAATGGGGAGGAGGCAATGAGACACCTTGCTTTGTTATGATATCAATGCTATATTATTATATTGGATGCGTTATTCTGTGAACGAGCCATGGTAAGGCTGAGTTTAGTTAAATGAAATGTACAGGTTCTTGTTGGTTCTTCTATTTCTTTACTAGCACATTAGCATTCTCTTTTCACATGTGCACTTGAGGACTTGGTCATGTCACTACTGAGTATACCAATTATGCTCATCCTACATATATAAACTATTTTTAGGTTTTATGTAGGACTTTGGGGATCGAGATGGACATTTCTAGATGGATTTGAGTTTCTATTGAGTTTCTTTTATATGCTTGTCTTTTTGGTATTTACTTTGGAGGATTTTATATGTACCAGTATCACTTTAATCATACATTGTGGGATAGTTTTTAGTTTACTTTTATATTGTATTCTGGAGTTTCTTTTGTGATTTTTTATCCCATATATTGATCATGTTTCATTTTAAGGGGTAATTCCTCCCATACTTTGAGATTTTTATACCCTTGGTGCTAGTCATTAATTTGGGGCTTACTGGAGATGGGACTCATGAGTCATTACCTCTCTCCCTTCATTGTGGTATATTTGGTGGGAGGGGGTCACAACACATCATCACCACCCATCATGGATGGATTTAAAAATATATTTGATATATAAAAATTATGTATATAAGATTATTATTATTCTAGATATTATGAAACTATTTTATAACACTTTCTACCATAGTCAACATACATAAGGAGTTACAAAACAATTGACAAAACAACCTCAAATAACCGATATAGATTTAAAAATATATAATAAATAAATAGAATATGATAGTAAATGGTCTATATTAAATTAAACAGAGAAGAATAATGTTCATAATAAGGTATCTAATAAACTTAATTTGATTATTCAGGAAATTAGGTGCATGCATAGAATGAATCTAGAACAAGGTAAGAGGTTTCATCTCAAATTCATCTCTTTGAGACATGTTTGGTATTACGCACCTAATTTAATTTATATGGTGTATATACTTCCTATTTGAGATATCATATCATGAAATATATTTTATTCATGGTATTTTAACTTCAATTACATTTCCTCACTTTCAAGGGCTTTTTATTAAAATGCTACTCAATCTACAAGGGTTCATTTTCTGAAACCTTAATTCCTTGAGACATGTTTATGTTATACACCATGTTGTACATTGAGTAGTGTATTCAATACCCATGGATTTATCTTTATCATATATTTTTTATTCATGGTAAATACTAATTCAAATCATTTTATTTTCACCAAATAGATTTTAATCATTTATTATCGTAGCTGTAAAGATTTTGGTAACATAATTTCCATTTATTGAGTTATGATCATACTATTAGACTTAAAAGTTTGGTATATTATACCAATTTATTAAATTATGTGGTAATATATATTTTTATATTAATTAACATTGCTACCACATAGTATACATTTTTGAAATATTTCTTACTTTAAGGAGTATGTTTCTTATAAGGAACATTGATAACTCAAGTATCCTTTCCTTGAGTTATATTATTTCATAAATAAATTATTTATCCCATCTTTGGGTTCTCACAACATAATATTTTATTTTATTTTAATTTCTCTACCACTATGAGGAAAATATATTTTGATATAAAATAATGTTTTGTTACTCTTTTTACAATACGAGTTTTAAACAAAGGTATTTTTCAAGATATTAAAAAGGGAATTTCCTTTCACTTTCATATGTTTTGTATTCCTATATAAATTTATAAAAGATAAAAATTATGTATTTTCAAGGCCTTATTACTGAAGATTATTTTTAAAAGTAATGTTTTTCAAAGAGTTTTAACTTCACCTTTTGAAAAATACTTTTGGAAGTGGACCATAACATCATCTTTTATATCAATGTTAAAATATTTTCTAAAATTTCATTTAAGTTTTAAATTCAATTTTCATTTTAATTTTCATAATTATTTACCATGATAGGTTTTATGTTTCACTATTTATACTTAATATATATTTATCTTTTGGGGGAATGAACTCACAGTACCAAATAATCCAATTGTGGATCCCTTCATCAATGGTATTTTTAAAAAAAAGGATAGGGCTAAAGCCTCATTTTATTATTAAAGAAAAGACATATTTTTTATCTCGGTAGAGGGAGACCCATTACATAACCAAAAGGCCTAAGGTCAAGTGGCCTGAATACAAGGCTTGAAAGGCCATTTTTGTCCTAAAGGGAACTTTAGTGAATAATACTACTATAGTACCCATGCTGTTACAGTACCACCACCGCTACAGTTCCTACTATAGTACCACCACCGCTATAGTTCTACCACTATTACCATACCTCCGCTACTATAGTAACTCAGGAATTCCTTCGCTGCCTTGATTTGATCCTCAGTTTTTTGATGCTAAGCAGGAGTCTCTACCACTTGGGTAGAGGCTCATTGGTAGCTTCATGGGTGGTATCATTCAAGCATTCTTTTGCAAGAATATTTTTCATCTATGTTAACATACTTTTATATTTTCTTTACTACACCGGTTTTATGTTATTTTTCAACCATCAACTTTCTTACTCTGGGTGGGTTATGTTCATTTTATCCTTTTTATTTACATAGAAAAAATTATTAACATTCCATATGTTGTTATTCCAATATGGATGATTATGGTAAATTTGAATATGTATAGTTTAACTATCCACCCTCTTCCTCTAGATGGGTTGTGATCATTCTATCCTTTTTATTGACATGGGAAAAGTATTTTCATTTCATATTTTTTTATTCCAATATGGATGATTATGGGTAAGTTGACTATGTATAATTTGACCATCCACCTTCTTCCTCCGAATGAGTTATGATCATGTTATCCCTTTTATTGAAATAAGGAAAAGTATTTAAATTCTTAATGATTGTTGACTAATAACATAGGTTGATTATGTATTTACATTATATATTATTCATTATAAAAATATCCATTTTTTATTCTGAAAAATATTCCTCAGGGAATGACATGAAATTTCTTATTGACTCCTATGGTTAATGCATTGGATTTAAATAAGTGTTCGGTGGGGACCGAAATTATATAGCCCCTCAATATATTAAAATGTCTCATGAGACAAAACAAATTGGGATTTGGCATATATCTCTCCACATATCAGTATAATGTCTTGGAACAAGCCCTTAAAATAATTTTTTGATGTTTGAAATTTTGAATTCCATCATTATGAGATCACTAGTTATTATTATCCATGTTTTTATTTATTTTCTTGTATATATAATTCTCTCAATTTCAATTGATTATGAAATTATTTAGATTATTTACTCCCAACATATTATGTTTTTCATTCTTATATTTTTGAAAACTTCTGTAATATCCCTAACCCATTTCTCCCTGAAGTGACTAAGCCGGTTGGATACACGACTTCAAGCATGCCTCCTTGTATGCAAGAGGTTATCGAATAACAATGAGGGTGTAAGGAATATAGTGGGATAGATTATAACCTTTTACAAGGAGTTGCAATGAGATTAGAAAAATCATAGTAGATTAGAAGAAATAATAGAAACAATATGAATAATTAAATAGGAAACCAAATATGAGAAGGGAAAAAATTAATAAATCCAAATAATAATAGGAAAATGTAATTAAAAGTTTAATTTAACTAAACGATGTTTTAAAATTAATATAGATAAAAGACAAGAAGACTCAAATAAATACTCCAAAACCTTGATCCCAAACCCTATGTTAGTCCTGTCTCCCAGATCCAACCCTTTTAGCAAGATAACAATCAACAATAGGTTCCCTTGTCCTTGTCCAAACCTGTATCCATGAAATATGTCTGGAAGACCATCTAGGTTGTGAGTATAACTCAGTAGGTCAACACCATAGTGTCTAAAAAAATCTAGTCTGAGAAATTTAGTGCATGAAATAAAGTGAATAACATGGTATTAATTTAATAAATTAATATTACACATGAAATAAACTTATTGAAACTCAAGTTATGGGTTATCAACTGAGGCAATCTAAACCTACTTTGGTACCCTGTCAAGTGTCTCTACTTGAGACTGGACCCCCTGCATCAGGATGGATCACCCAAGTCAGTGTCTAATTCTCCTATTGTGGATGAATCACTCATAACATATTATAAAAAAAATGGTCTCTTCCCTCAGTATAACCATAATCTCACCCTCATAAATATTTTTACTATGAATTTAGCTCTTAGGTATCTGATATAATCAAACAATCTTCTCTCAGGCATCAAGTACCTTTATGCCTAGAACTCAAGTGGTATAAAATCATGCACCATGCCCTCATGCATCAATATAAATTGCAATTAATATCCATACAAACTCAACATTATAATAATCACCCCAACATTAGGAATCAATCACATCGATGTCATATAATATCAAAATCTAAGAAAAAAATTCACAAGTCAAAAAACAAGCATGCAAGATATATTACCATAAGAAATAATGATTAATTCATCAAATTATCATTTTTATCCAGTTATGTCTCATAGATACATATTACTAATTATCCTCATATATACATCAAACCTTTTTCATTTATAATTTAACCCTAAGGTTATTAACATATCAGTTAACCCAATTTATCCATGGTGATTCTACCTTAAGAAAATCAAACAATTTACATGTTATGCTAATTTATAAGACTAAGCCAACAATCAATCAATTTCTTTCCAATTTATCATAGGGATCTAATGTCAATTTACAAATTCTCAACATGGTCCAAGGATAGAAAACCTATCAGATGGCCATAGGTCTCAGTCTTCACATCTATGAACCTAATGGGATCTGATGGATGATCTAAAAAAGTATTATTATTTAACATGGATTATCCAATTAATTTGGTTGCGAATACAACATACTAGCACGATCACACATATCATATATACTATGGATAATTAAATTATATAAAAAGGGATAATATTTCGATCACCAACCTTGAAAGTGGATACAGTGACAAAAAAACCTCACATCTGCGATAATGATCAACTTATTCCTTAATTTCAATGAGAACTATAAATTCCATTAGCAATGGATCATGAATAAGAAGAGGAACCTAAAGTAATACCTTTAAAATCTAGGTTCAAAATACCAAGATCCAATGCGGTATTGATTATGGATCAAATAGGACTCTCAAAATTCATCCATAGAAGGTCTGTAATAGAGAGAGAGGAAAATTCTCACAAAACGAACAATGATGGAGGGTTTTTAAAAGGTTTGGGAATGAATAATTCATGATTTGAATTGTATTAAAAATGTGAAAATATTTATTACCTTATTTTACTTAAATTATTTCATCTAAGCATTTAAAAAAACTTAAAAGAAACATTTCACGTTGTGAAATCTTTTCATGAAGTGAGTGCCTTTTCATGGGGTGCATTTAGTGTGTGAAATTAATTCATGGGGTGTAATTAATTTAGGGTGTGAGTTAATTTCATGGGGTGAATTAATTTTAGGTGATGAATTAAATTTATGGGGTGAATTAAATTTAGTCTATGAATTAAATTCATAGGGTTTTCCCAGAACAATTCTTTTTATGAATTGGGTTCATGAAATGAATTTGTTCTACATCTAGAGATCCCCTTTTATTCCTTCTACATCCCAAAAAAATTTAAACCAACCCATAATTAGGCTCTAAAAACAAGTTTTAAAATAAATAAAACCCAAATCAAATATATTTAACCAAAAATTTAAAGAGATACATACCTAGAAATATATGGGATCTTATAACCTTCCCACCATATAACAACTTGTCCCAGAGCTGATCCATGCATCACTTTGGGGTATTAGAGAACAAGTCTAGACACTATGATCACACATTAGACTCCCTATCATATATATAATTTCAAATATTTACAATCTTTCACTACACTCGTACTAATAGAACAGTCTTTCCTTAGATATTATTCTCACTATGGTTCGTGATACGAATCAGATACTCCTCAAAGAAAACATCAACATCAAGCTCGATTCCATCAACATCTATCACATGAGAAGGGTAAGAATGATATCTAAAATTTTTTGACACATGAAAAAAATCATGAATGGAATTTTAGAATTATGGAAGGGCCAAATAGTATACCACTTTATCAAACCTCTCCACTTTTTCAAACAACCCAAAAAACTTGGGCATTATCTTCCCTTGTTTTTTGATACAATAATTTTCCAGCCTAGGAGACACCCAAAGAAGAACTTGATGACCAACCTAAAACTCCAAATGATATCTATGATGGTAAAAATATTATTTTTGTTGGCTATGTGTGGTCACTAACCTCTTTTCGAACTTTGTAATCCTCTTGCTTTCTTATATATCTTGTGCTTTGGTCTTTTGACCGAAGCATTACCTTTAAAAAAAAAACTAACCTCTTTCTGATCAACTAAGCTCGCTCATTCGTCTCCTGCATGAGACTAGGCCCAACAAGTTCTGACTCACTGGCCTTTAACCATCAAAGAAAAAAAATGTTGTTATATAAAAATCCTAGAAAGGATCCATTTTTATCGATGCCTAAAAGCTATTATTATAGGAAAACTTCACGAGTACCAAATTCTACTCCCATGAGCCACCAAAATCCAAAACACAGGCTCGTAACATATCCTCTAGAATTTGAATAGTCCAATTAGATTTCCCATAAGTCTGAGGATGGTAGGATATTATCAGAAGAAACTATGATTCCAAGACCTTATTTACACCCTACCATAACCAATAAGTCAAAGAGGGATCTTAATCAGAAACAATAATCCCTGGAACACTGTGCAAGTGAACTATCTCACACACATAAAGACTAACCAGATAATCAATGATGAAGGTATCCCTAATAGGAAATAAGTGGGCTACCATTTTAATTAAATACATAATCACCCATACTAAATAATTATTACAAGGTGTCCTAGGTAATCTAATAAAAAAATCCATAGTGACATCATCCCACTTCCACTTTGGAATAAGAAGATGCTACAACAACCTAGCATGCCTCTAATTCTTAGCCTTCACCTACTGAAAAGTGAAATATCTTTCCACAAATCCCACTATCTACTTATTTATCCCTAACCTCTAGTAATGTCTGTGGAGATCACAATACATATTTGTAAAAATAGGATGTACCACCCATATAGAAGTGTGAAAATCCCTTATTTGATAAAGATGTTTCCCTTGCCTGGTGTGTAAGCCATCTCAAAGTCAAAAGATTGTAGATACTCAACCCACCTCCTTTGCCAAAGGTTTAGGTCTCACTAAGAAAAGATGTACTTGAGGATATTGTGGTCCATTTACACCATAGAACTCTCAACCAAAATACAGTGTCTCTTAAATATTAATTCATGTACCATCACTACTAACTCCAGATCACGAGTAAGACAATTCCTCCCATATGGTCACAACTATCTTGATTTATAAGTGACTACACGATCATCCTACATTAAAAATTCTCTTAGTCTGGATCTAGATTATTTATATTACATATTATACTCCTTACTGGGCTCAGGTTAGGTGAGGATCGGTGCTGAGGTTATAATTATCTTAATCTCTTGGAAACTCTCTCACAAGCATTTGACCAAACAATCTTAACCCTTTTCTTGGTCAGCCTAGACATCATATTTTCCAGATGGGAGAAGTCATAGGTTAAGCACGAATAATAACCTGCTATACTAAGAAAACTCTAAAACTTTAAAATATTCTTGGGTCACTCCCAAAATACCATAGTTGGAACCTTCTATAGTTCCACTAACACTCTATCCTTTGAGATAACATGGACAAAGAAGTTCACTCTATAAATCTAGAAACTACATTTGGATAGCTCGACATAAAGATGATGCTCTCTTAGTGTACTCAAGATAATTTCAATATGTTGGACATGATCATATATAGACTGAGAGTACACTAAGGTGTTATTGAATTTTTTTTACCACAAACTAATCTATAAAATGTTTAAAGATGTGATTAATCAAGTCCATGAATAATGTTGGTACATTTGTCAAACATAACGATATTACAATGAACTCATATAAGACATACATACTTCAAAAAATAGTTTGGGGTATGTCTGATGGTATCACCCTCAACCAGTGGTACCTTAAACTTAAGTTGATCTTAGAGAAAATCTTGAAACCTCTTATCTGATCTAAGAGATCTTCAATGGGTGGAAGGGGATATTGGTTATTGAATGTCATCTAGTTTAGTCTCTGATAATCCATACATAAGCCCAATGTCCCATTAGTCCTCTCAGTGAAAAGTGCTAGAGAACCGCATGATATGTACTAGGCCGTATGAAACCCTTGGCTTCCATATCTTCCAACAAAACTTTCAAATCACAAATCTAGGATGGTGTCAACCTATAATGCAGGATATAAATTGGATAAAATCTTGGAACAAAATTGATTATGAAATCAATATCCTGATCGGGTGGTAAGACAAAGAACTCTTCAAGAAAGAAATATAAAAAATGGTCCACCATTGGAGGAAAAGTATCCTGTTTTATTCCCCCATCATCTAGAACAATGTTTTCTATTTGAGACATGAGATAATCCAATCTTCATGGAATTGGTCTTGTATGACCAGGCTAAAGATCCCACTCACCCTTTTTGAGTATAGCTACCCCTATCTAGAGATAAAGAGGTAAACTTCCTGTTATAATAGTCAATATGATCCTGGTATAGAACTAGAAATTACATACCAAGAATTAAATAGAATACTATCATTTACAACAAATTTTTTTCCAAAGAAAATGATATCAACCAACTTCAAGAGAACACTCCTTGTAGTGCATGATACCCTCTCACCGCACTCCCAGTAGTGTGTAAATATTCATGACCCCATCTATTCTCTCCACATAAAAATCTAAAACATTTTCAAAAAGAGTAGACAGAAAATAATAAAATTCTATGATATTAAAAAAAACAAAAAAGCTAAAGTAGATGATATAAGAATCGTAACTATGATGGTAAAAGGTTATGCATCCAAACCGATTAGAGCTGACTGTATATCATGCATCTGGCTCACTCCTCTACCCTGGGCTCCATTATGACTCCCCTACACTATTCCCTTTGAGTGGTACCACCACTCTAGTATTGGGGTACCATGTCCCCTGCCTTAGCCTGAACAGATAGTGGAACTCCAGCTACCAGTTTGCTAAGGGGTATTTGAGCCCCTCCCAGAATCAAGTGCCTTTTCTAACCCCTACCACTTATCTATTGTGGAAAGTACCTATAAAACTTTTTAGGATGAACTAAAATTCCACAAAAAATGAAACTTTACTATAGGGTAAGAACACCATGAGTTCTTGTGGCTCAAACTACCACATTGAAAGCTCTGTACTGAACCACAATCCTGAGGCGGAATCCCACTCCCTTGAATGTCTTGGATACTACATCCCTGGTGGAAACTATTATAGTGACACTTATTACCGCCATAAGAAGAGTTCTCAGATTTCCCTACTAAAACTATATGACCACCACTCAGGGAATCTATCTAGTTTTCTTCTATGATGAGATCCTAATTAATCACATCATTAAGGATTCTCAAGATAAATATGTTCAACTATGACTTTATCTCATAGATAATCCCATCATAAAAACATATCTCCCTCCCAATATCATCCTCTTATAAGGATGGAGCAAAGAACTATAGGTTGGTGAAGTGTTCGGTGTAGTCCATCAATGACATGACCTCCTATATCAAATGCATGAACTCATGAGCCTTAACATCCCTTAATGTATCAGGATAGAATTATCTCATTAACTTTACCTTAAAGTATTAGGTTAACTCCTCTCACTACTGGAATTCCTCCCGAATGTCCCACCAATGCTTAGATAGTCCACAAAACATGTAAGATGAAAGATTTATCCTCCTATATGGAGGTGACTCAAGATGTTTTAAGATTTTATAGACCACCTCAATCCAGAACTCATCTACATGGGGGCATCCCTCCCTAGTGAACTTTGGCGGGTGATGTACCCATAACACTCTCTTCAGATTATACATCAATGGCATGGTGAAAAAATATCTCTTTCTATGGATCACATGAACCTCCAGAAGATATCATGTAACTGATCGTCTATTTGATCCTCCAGAGCCGTAGGAAGTTCTGGCTTGGTGGTGTTAGGACTGTGCTAATTTCCTCTCTCTTGGCACTCAATTCAAAGATGACTAGGAGGCATTTTTATCTACAAAGGTTCAATACACACCTTAGAAATCAGGGTGCATACAAGATCAATATTAATAGGTGATAAAAATAGAGAAACATTGGAGTACAATTCCTTCTCAATATCTTAACAAGTGAATTATCATAACATAAAAGTTTCATTCATTTCATTTGTCAAGTATACCAAGGGTTCTCATTTCACAGTTTTTGCTTGGGTGAAATATGTCACATGCGATAAATATGTCCCTAGAATGAACAATTCATGTCAACATATATTATTATGTGCCTATAATGATGAATTCACACACATATATTTCCATACCATTCCATGAGTAGAAATATCAATAACTATAACATAAAATAACATGTGATTCACATAATGTGAAATAAAATCAAACTGTAACAAACGAACATCGTGAACAACAATACCATTGTGAGGAACATAGATTTTCCCCATATATGGGTTATTTAATCCCATTTACAAGTTCATTACCAAGTCCTTAAAAGTAATATTCTCCAATATACCTTTACAAAAATGGTAAAGTAATAAAAAAAGAAAACCCGATTCTCTAATACCACTTTGTAACATCCATGACCTGGTGCTCCCTCAATTGACAAAGTCGGTTGGCTATGTGACTTTAGTCACACCTCTCTATATGTAATAGACTGCCAACTAATAGTGAGAGTGTAAGTAATATAATGTGGAGAATATACCCTCTAGTAAAGAGTTGTAATGAGAGTGGAGAAATAATAACAGAGTAGCGAAAATAACATAAAAAATATGAATAATTAAACATGAAACCAAAGTTGAGAAGAAAAAAAAAGAATAAATCCAAATAAAAATAGAAAAATTTAATGACAATATGAATGTAACTAAATGAAATGATGAAATTAATATAAATAAAATACAATAAGACTCAAATAAAATCTCTAAAGACCTCGGTCTCAAACCCCATTAGGTCTCATCTCCAAGATCCAACCCATCCAGCAAGCTAAAAATCAATAACAAGGTCTGTTGACCTTTTCCAAACCCGCATCCATGAAATTTGTTAGGGTTCCAAATGATGTATTGTATAGGGTGTGATTATGAATTAGTAGGTTGACACCACTATGTCTAAAAAAATCTAGTATGAGAAATGTATTTCAAGAAATAAATCAAATAATAGGGTATTAATTTAATAAATTAATACTACACATGAAATAAACCTATTGAACCTGAATTTATGAGTTACCACCCAAGGCTAGACAAAATTACTTTGACACCCTACCAGGTGTCTCTGACTAAGGGTATATCTTATTGAATCAATATGGATCACCCGATTCAGTCATAGATTCTCATGACAAGGATGAATCACTCATAAAACATCATAAAAAAATGGAATCTACAATCAGGATAACCAAAATATCACCCTTAGGTATCCTATGATTGTGAATCTATCCCTCAGGCATCTGACATAATAATGCACTCTACCCTCATGCATCAAGTACATGTGTTCCTATCCCTCAGGTAGTACAAAATCATACACGATTCCCTTATGCATAAAAATAAATCATGAGTCATATCCAAACCAAATTAACATTTCAATAAGTATCCCACCCCCAAGAATCAATCACACCAATTTCATATAATCTTAAAAGCTAAGAAAACAATTCACAAGTACAAAATAGAACATGAAAGATATATCCCCATAAGGAATAATGATATATTCATAAAATTATCATTTTTCTATCCAGTTATGTCTCATATATCTAGGTTAGAAATTATCCTCATATATATATATATATCAAACCTATTTCATTTATCATTTAACCCTAAGGACATTAACATATAAGTTAACACAATTTATCTGAGGTGATTCGACCTTAAACAAATCATACAATTTATATGTTATGTCAATTCATAAGGCTAAGAAAATAATCAATCAATTTCTTTCTAATTTATCATAGGGCTCTAATATCAATCTAACCAAGTATCAACAAGGTCCAATTATGTAACACCTATCATGTGGTCGTAGGTCTTATTCTCCACATTTATGGACCCAATGGGATCTAATAGATGGTCTAAAAAAGGATTATTATGTAAAAAATATTATCTAATTAATTAGGTAATGCACACAACATGCTGTAATGATTGCACATATCACACATATTGTGGATAATTAAATTATAAAATAAGAAAACATTTAGATCACCCACCTTGAAATTAGAGAAGGAAATGAAAAAACCTCATGTTCGGGACATCGGTCAACTTCTTCATTCCTTTCATTGAGAACCATAAATTATATTACAAATGGATGATAAGGAGGAAGAACAATTAAAAGGAATACCTTAAAAATCTAGGTGCAAAACAAAAAATATCCAATGTGGACTTTCTTCTAGATTGATGAGGACTCTCAGACGTCATCCATGGAAGGTTTTCAGTGGAGAGAGAGGAACACAGTCACAATGAGCACAATGCTGGAGGGTTTTAAAAAGGGTTGGGCATGACTAATTCATGACATGAATTGTATTCACATCGTGAAAGAATTTAATCCATTATTTTCTTTAAATTCCATTATCTAGTCATTAAAAAAATGTAAAATAAAAATTTCATGTTGTGAAATGTTTTCATGAAATGAGTACCTTTTCATGTGGTGAATTCTAGGTGTGAAGGGAATTTAGGGGGTGTAATTAATTCTGGAGGTAAATTAATTTTAGGGGTGAATTAATTTTAGGGGGTTAATTAATTTTCAGTCATGAATTAAATTCATGAGTTGAATTAAATTCAGGTCATGAATTAAATTCATGGGGTCTTATTAGAAAAATTCACATTGTGAATTGGGTTCCTGATGTGAATTTGTTCTATATCCAAAAATCACTTATTATGTTTTTGACAACTTTAGTTATATGTTTCTTTTACCATGTGTTTTATCTCACCCCTTTATTATGTTTGCATTCCTAAAGTTAGGAATAAAAGTAGTACATGCGATATACCTAATAGGATATATTTTGTGTAGAATTTTTGGAACATTTTGAAGACTTATTATGGATTAAGTAGTTTCTTATATAGTGGGGAAAATGTGAATTTTATGGAATTTATTAGTTGATGTTTTCCCTAATTATCTAAATATATAAACCTAGATGTTCTTGGGAATGTATGTATTGTAATTTTTTATTTCATTCATGTAGTTTTTGGAAAGTTATGTTTGGGAATTTATAGTTGGTGTCAAATCCATAATGTAAAGTATGTGTTTTTGGCACCATATCTAAGAGTGTGGGTTTAGGGATTCACAACCACCACTTTACTTTGTATCAGAATGCATCCAAGCCTAGCTTTGAAGGAATAACTAAACACCATGTACTCAATACCATCCTATGGAAATCTCAAAATGGGGGTGTTCATCAACCACTACCACAACTCCTAAAAATACTATTGACACTTCTCTATCTACATGAAAGGATCACCCTATTATCTTAATCCAGTCAAAGGTTCCATGATCCTAGATAAATTAGGCATAAATCTTTGATAAAAGCCTTCCAAACCAAGGAAGTTCTACACCTTGGTCATGCTCTTAGGTGGATCTCAAGCTAACACTACCTTGATCCTTACTAGGTCCACTAATACACCCTCCTCTAAGATGAAATTTCCCAGTAAGTAGACTTCTCTAATCCAAAAATTAAACTTCATGAGATTTCCATAAATTTGGTGCTCCCAGAGTATGTTCAAGACCATCATAAAATGTCTCACATGCTCATCCTCTGATGTTGAGTACATGATGATGTCATCAATGAAGACTACCATGAAAAAATATAATAAGGGATGGAATATTTGGTTTATGAGTACCATGAACACTTATAGAGAGTTCATTACTCTTAAGGCAATCACTAAGTACTCATAGTGACCATATCATCATTAGAATTATATCCTCGGTATATCACCCTCTTGAACTTATAGATGGTGATCACCCTACTTGAGGTCAATCTTTGAGAACCACGTTTTCCCTTTCAACTAGTTCAAGAGTTATTAGATTCTCATAAGTGGATACTTATTTTTGATAGTTACTTGATTCAAGTAAAGGTAATCCATTCGTAAACTCAAGCTCCTATTTTCCTTCTTGGTGAACAATACTGGGGCTACCCAAGGGAACACACTAGGTATAATGAAGCCCTTACTCTATAGATCCTCCAATTATACCATCATATCTTGAAACTCTGTGGGTACCATTTGATATGCTAGTATAGATATTGGGGTATTGTCTAGGTGTAGGTATCTTTATGGGGAGGTATTCCTAAACCTTTATTAAAGAAGGTGTCTCTATACTTCTCTACAGCTATAAGAAACCAAAGGACCATAACATATGATACTCTAAGGTTCATACTAGATAAATGGTGAGAAATTAGTTGTATCCTCCTACATACAATCCCAACCCACTATGACTGAGTTTCTTTTTCAATAATGGAGGAAATTTTCTTTCCATCATCCCAGATGCACCATATCCTCCACCTAAAATAGTCAATCTATGCATGGATTTTATAGAGTCATTCCATACCCATTATGACATGATAATTACTCATCATGACTATGAAGAGATCCTATATGAATCTATATCTTCGAAGAGTTAGGTCACACTATCAGTAAAAGCGCATGATCACTGAATTTTCCCTATAAAATTCTCTAATCACAAAGGCCAAGATAAAGGATCCATTAGAATATCTTGGTCTTTAATAAGGAACATAATAAGGGAATATTATCTTGTGATTGTGTCTATAAAAAATAAAACTAAATTAGAGAAGATATAAATTTTACCTTGTATAATACCCAGAGCCTCTAGGTCATAAGCCTCTACAGCTTGTAGCTATCTACATACCTAACCACCAGCTCCCTAATCCTAGAATGGACCACATAAGGTTGGTAGAGATGGAAACATATCATAATATCATCAACATCCAATATTTCTCCCAACCCCTCTTCCATGTCCGCTACCATACGACCCTCCCCACTCAAGTTTCTACCTCTTCCTTGGTGTCCCATTGACTGTCTCCCTATCTACTGTATATAGGGTCAAGAAATACCAACTAATATGGAATCACCCATAAAAGGATAATAAATTCCTCTCCCTTGAATGATAATAAGCTCACTGAGATACCTAAGTGGATGAACCTCTATCCCGAGACTACCTTTGAATATGCCTCATGTTCCTATATCCATGAGTCATACAATGACTACTAGCTACTGGGGTCTCAGCTCCAGAATGTCTACTTTCAGAACCAATGGTCAATGAAAACTCTTATAATAATCACTTCACAACCAAGGCATTTTCTATAACCCCATTTTAATAAGGGATGCAAATATATTACACTCTATCTCAAAATATCTCAGTTAAGTGCACACTCAATGTTCCATGATTGAAAGTATCCATCATGATCCATATCTTTGGAATACTATGATAGGTTGGTGAGCCTCAATGTGTACTCTTTGAATATCATGCTACCCTGATGGAGCTTTATAATATTTTAAATATAAACTATATACAATGTCACTGGATAAAACACGTATTTAAAGAGGTTCTCAAACTCAGTATAAGTGAGAGTCACCTCATCATGAATCTGCATCATCAAGAACCACCATTTTCTTACTAGGCCATGGAGAAGGATCACCACTGGGACCACCATATGGATAGGAGGGGTTATAGTAAGGCATAAACCCAATCTACTAACTTGAGCTAGTCCTGTACTTCCTTAGGGTCCAGATCACCTCAAATCCTAAGTGGTATCTTCCTATGGAACTCATGAATCACACTAAGCTTGTGTGTGTCATCTTTCGATACTTCCAAAACAAAGTACTGATCAATGGGTTGAGTGACTATCAAGAATATACCTGGAGGAACCACCTCCAGCGTAGGTCCCTAAATTGAGGCCTCATCACTAAGAGGATCATCATTACAATCCTACTATGGAATCCTAGATGGATGTCATTGTGGAGGCATCCTATAATAGTCATGATATACCAAAGTAAAAAGATTATATCTTGGGAGATGACTCAAGAAGGACATGAAAACAACAACCCATTCCTATATGATGTAGGTACTAATGTTTTCCCTACAACAAGTGCTTACTTGTATCGAGTCGAAAAAGAGGTTATCAGAGTCATGGTGAATGGATATTTCATTCACTACACCATCACCGGGTTCCCTGGACGAAGATCCAAACTCGATACACTTTAATACTATTTTCCCAGTTCCCAAACTAATTATCATATCCAAAATATCTCCAAACTCTAGTCCAAATACAACCCATGTTTTGATACTTCTCTGTCATGACCTAACCTATCGGGTCCTTCCTAGCTAATAGTAAGACAAATGTAAAACCCCAAACCCACCTCTAAAAGGTAAGGGGTAGAAGACAAGCACTGAGTAGTCATATCAAACACATGAGAGGCCTTGGAATAAAGTATCTATACACATGGACACATCTCCATACACCAGTATAATGCATAAGGTAAATAACTGATACTGTAAATGTATACTTAACATCTAATCCAACATCAGATCATAGAAAATGAAAATGGTTACAAGTACAATCTCACCAATATTGTAATGGAGTCCGACCTACTAATAAAAGGGTACAAGTACCAAAAAGAAACTTTGAGATCTATCCATCGAAAGTCCTTTCATATGCATAAGACATGACATGTGTGGGAAGATTCCATGTAGGGGTGAGTAGAATCATACCTAGTAGGGCACCCTAAAATCACCAAACACAAAACATTGAAGGGGGAGTCAACTCTAAATCATAAAATAAAAGAGGAAAAAAAAGATAACAAAAATATTCTCAAGGAAGACTTCAAGTATCAAGGTGAGTTCTTTCCTCACTACCTTTCTAGGGATTCTACTTGAGGATCCATGATAACAATTTTATGAGATAACTCACTCATCAGGTTACACTAAAACTAATTACACTCATATGAGAGGTCCTACTCATCGAACCTTTCCATATTAAAGTATGAATAATTTAGAGGTATCATATAAGATACTCAATCAATTAGATTACCACTCATTGGGATATAATATATTTTGATACATAGGTAGGGGATCACACCTAGGGCTTATGGGGGATACCTAACCCTTTTTGAAATAACCTACTCAAAAGGGGATAACATGACTTGAATGTCAGATATGGGATACTTGACCCCGCCTAGGGAAGAATGTGATATAGGATCACACCCTAAGACTTTTGGAGGGATACTTGACTCTATGTATAACTAACCAGAATACAAGATCACTCATCCTATGCTCAAGATGGTATTATGAACTATACCCTCATAGGTATAGATCAAGGGAATGTACCCATGTATAATTGAAACTAGACTAAGTTAATCAAGGGCTTTAGCCTATCCTAGAATGAGTACACGATATGTACAAGGGGTACATGAAGTGTCTCTCTATAATTTCATTATTTCTCATGTATCACTATATTACAAAAAAATTTCTTCTCAATACAAGGTGTGTTGTGATAACACATGGCATGTAGAGGTTAGGATGGGTACTTAGGCATGTTCCATCATCCAGTGTCCATATACTCTATGAAGTACATGGGGTGTGCCCCGATATGCACAAAAAATATGGGGTTACCTAAATTATAAGTGTTTAATTTCATAACATGTAAATCCAACTAGATAATGATCACATGGAGTGTGGGTACCCCACACAATGTGTGATATTTGATTTTTCATATAAACCCTAGTTGTCGCATGAAGGAGTTCCACATGGCATGTTCTCTTCCAAACTACATGATATGTAGATTAGATTTTTTTTAAAATTATATATATTTATGAATATCCTTATATTACACTATCACCTATGATTATAACGATAATATTTCCTATAATGATCTGATCTACATTGACTAGACTCGTGTCTTCATCGATGGTGGTATTCCGGCCACCCTTTGTTTGAAAAAACTATCACCGCAATTTCTCATGTTGTCTGCACACCCTAGATTGTGAAACATTAACCTTTAATCCATCCTAAAATTTCCATATTTTTTCCCAGACTTATTTCACCTTAAAATATCTATTGTATAACCCACAACCCCAATTTGTGGAACCAACAATTGATTGCATAATGAGTTTTGGTCCATGAAAACAGTCGAACCATTAGTCAATGAAATATCGCTAGTGAATCGCTCAGATAATAGAGGGAGAAATTCATAAAGTAAAAAGTCAAGGAACCAATGAAAGATGTTTTAGTCTTGAAAAACATTAGTTATCTGAAATTGAGAATCAAATAAGTCATGAAAGGTTAAAAACCAAATTAAACATCAAATTCCTAATTCTAGGAATCAAAATAATCAATGTAAATTAAACACAAATGATCTTCAAATTAATTTCTAAAATGATTAATTCATGTTCATAATGTAAAATTAATAACTGGGAAATAATCCAACAAAATAAAAGTCCCATCTAAATATTATATCGATTAGATGAAGAAAAACCCCATTCCATTTTTATTAATGAGTGTCGAAGCATTCATCACCCATTCTCCATTGATCCTCCTTCATTCCTCCCCTCCATTCATTGCCACTAAAGTTATCCACCATGTTCGATCTCAATAAAATCTATAATTTTATGTGGATAACCCTAGCATTTGTATATCACCATGTTAAAATAGAGAAATGTTAGGTATTTTATCAATTAATAGATAGTAAATTAATTTAACAATTTAATTGAAAATTATTCCTTATGTGACTACACTTAAAGGAAACACCTGATATGTATAAGGATTATGTCATGCCTAGGGTAAAAACCACATTTTAGAATTAATGGAGGTCTCTGTTTTCCCATCCAAGACTCCATTTGGGAGATATTATATTATTTATGAAAAAATATGTGCATGCAATATTTTATATCTATTATCTTTTACATATCAATTCCAAGGTGTCACAAGGCCCGAAATTCAGTGTCGAACCAATGAAATACCCCAAAATATTATTTAAAAGATTCCAAATTATCATAAAATAAAAAAAAGAGTCATTACACCCATGAAATATGGATCTAATTTCAATATGTACTTTTTGGAAGGAACTAATAATAATATTGGTACACAAAATCTATTTTTTATCAATATAGAGTTTGAAACAAAAATTTCAAATAGGATATTTCATCTTTTGATGCATCAATTTGGAAGGAATATATAAATGAATAAATAGAATCAAATCCAGATTGGTATCCAAGGGGTTTACTTAAAAGGAATGAATCTATTTTTTGTTACTTACGCTCATATAGATAGGAATACTTCTATAAGAATTATTATTGCTTTATCTTATATATATAATTTTGAAATTCACCAAATGGATGTTCAAATAGAATTATTAAAAGGTAAATTATATAAAGAAATATATATGAAAAAACCAGAAGGATTTATAGTACTTAGTAAAGAAAATAAGGTTTGAAAATTCATACAATCCCTATATGATCTAAAATAAAATCCAAAACAATCGAATGATAAATTTAATGAATTAATTTTATCAAATGGTTTTATAGTTAACCAAGATGCTTAATGTGTTTATAGTAGGTTCTATAATTGCAATAAACTAAGATTTCATTGTATATTTTACTTAAATAAATACCATTTTCATTGTCTTACTCCCCATGAAATACTAGAACCAAAAAAATATGGACCATTGAAAGGTACCCATAGAGTTTACAAAATTAAATAGTGATAATAAGATTATAAAACTATATATATAAACATAATTAAAGTTCATTTTAAATATCAACTCAACTGGTGAAACTAATCAACTAATGGAATCACTTTTATAAAATTTACTTCTTTTAAATAAAAATATATTTTTATAGGAATAAAGGATTAATAATATTTTAATTAGTAATTTATAAGAAATAGGATGAATTATAGATAATATAGGAAAATATATTTTACAAAAAAATAATAGTTTTTTCACTATATTATATATTTTTAACTAAAAATTAAAAATTATAAATTTTAGGACATAAATTTGAAAAAAATTAACATTATTTTTGGATTTATCATGATCATATTTACTTAGGATGAATCTTTGGTATTTTTCGTAAATAATTAATTTTTCAAGTAGTGAAAATACCTATTTTATTAATGCCATAACTTTATTAAAATTATTTTATTATATAAATAAATTAAATTTATTTGAAAATTTTTTCTTATAAAATTATATATAATAAATTATTTTAAAATACTATGTCAAATTTATAAACTCATGCTCAACATTTCAAAAATTTATGTATAATTTTAATGAAAATTGTTTTTTGACTGTTTTGTTTAATTAATTATAACATGATAAAATGAAGTTTTTGTTTTATTTTATTTTTAAATAAATAAAATTTTAATTACAATAATTATTTTTAATTCAATGGAATCAATGAAATTGATAATTCTTCCTTAATCATAAATCTTTTTTCTTAAAAATAAACTTTTTAAAAAAATGGTGTTTTGAACGTTACATGCGTTTGTGTTAAAATTAATTTTACATATACATATGTTTTTTATTTTATAAATTGGATATAAAATTTATAATAATTGGGTCCAAATTATATAATAAGGATAATTTTATTTTTAGGCTTAAAGGATAAGTTACCTAGGTAAAATCTAGTTATCGTGGTGAAAAATAAAAGGTTAAAAGTGAGTAACCTTAGAGGTAAAGGGAATAACATGTTTAAAACATGTTTATTTTTAAATTTTTGAGATTTTTATCAACCTTATATTCCATTAAATCCATTATTTATCAATTTTTGAGGAATTTTTCTTGATAGTGACTTCCCATTATTGAATATTTTTGGGTATTTATAAAAATGCCACTCATTTTCACTTATAAAAGGGACACTCCTATCCTTATTCAACCCAAAAAATATCCCTTAAATTTTAACCCAAAATATGACCAAATCAATACTAATGAGGTTATATTATTATCAAAATATCACCCCTAAAAGGTTTAATCCCATCCACGAAGGTAATAATCCAAGAAGTGAGGCATAAGTTCTTAAACCTTTCTTTCTTTTTCTATTTCTTTATACACATTTATTCTTCCTAAAATTTCATTTAACCATATTAAAATTATAAAATTATAAAATAATTATAATAATTATAATTTTATGTTATTATAATTATGTTACAATCATCAACCCCACTTATTTCCATTAATAAAAACAAATGTGTGAATCACGTGTTATACGAACTACTGCCTCCACGACACAAAGTTTTTTTAGTTTTACTTCACCACCTTACAAGGATGAACCTAATAGGTAATTAAATATATAATTATTATATAAATGAGATATTTTATATTCTTAAATTATAAACCATATTATTCATTTTCATTGTTCTATAGAAAATGAAATCATCAACCATGCATACGTGTGGACTACTGCCCCCATGGGATGCTTGATTTCCATTTTTCAATTCATCCATTTTTTTCATGGATAGAAATAATAATGGATTTAGAGGATAAATATTATGTTTATTATATAATTAAGGTTATGTTATATCAAATTGGATAACCTACTAATGTTATGATCAACTAACAATTATTGTAAATTCAATCGTTTAAAACAAGCATACAAAGAGAAAAATCTGTAATTAAAATTCTGTAATATTTTCATATTCATTACATATTATTATTATTAATTTATAATTATATTATATCACACTAATAAAAACTAAATTTCATCATTATTATACCAATGAAATGATATTATAACTAAATCACCTCATAATCATCGATAATCACGGTATGTTCATGTTTGGATTGGTTTGACAACCTACTTGAATAATGCTATGAAATTGTACCATGGATGATTATGAAAACTTAATTTATGTTATAATATGATATAAATATTTAAATAGTTATTTTTATTGGTTTTATAAATGATACAACAATATTTAACTCACTAATTAAGAAAACACCCTTCATAGGTTGAAAATCATTGAAAAACGTTCGTTATCAATTTCATCTTCTAGGATAAAGATTAAGGTACACATGGAAGGAAATTTAAATTTATAAACTATTATAATTAATCCATTATATTAAATTTAATGTAATTTTAATGATGAAATTTTTAAGAATAATTAATACCAACACCTCTCCTACAAAACTACCACAAACGACCATAACTATAATCACCCGATGTTGAAAAATAGGCAAAAAATATCTAATATAAATATATATAATGATCATAAATGAAAAATAAGAATATTTTTAGGTATTAATATGGTTATAAAATATTATATTAAGATATTTATGTTTGTTTTATAGGAGTTTAGAGTGCATATAAATAAGGATGTAAACAAGGTAAGGGTTTCTTTATCTCAAATTTGAATCCCTTGAGACATGTTTAATCTATTCACAATATTTCATTTTCAATGTAGTAAATATTTACATAATGTCATTTTTTATAAATATTATCTCATATTTAATGATATTATATGTTATTTTTAATGTTATACCTCTCACGGAGTTTTTATTCAAATATTATAAAGGTTGTAAGGAGTTTTCATGACTTAGTTCCTTTATTTGGGTCACAATCACTATTATTTGACTATAATATTTCAATATTGATCAATTATAACCTATAAATATGTTATATTATGTTTCAAAATTATTTTATATGGAAATCATGATCCACAAAAAATTATTCTTCCATGATGATTCTATTGTTTCATTAAAATGCATTTTTGTTATGAATAATTCCCATTTCTTTTAATGGATTTTCTTCCATGTCCATGTTTTTACTTCCAAAAAATGTTATCCTTTACCTAGTGGAAAATAAAATTTTATTTATCTCTGATAATTATTTTATTCACCTTTATACAAAATAAAACAAAGGATTCACATTCTTTATAACAATTTGGGTTTTCAAGAAGGTTATTTCAAAACATTCAAAAGGTAATCCATACTTTCAAAATAAAAGGTTTTATCATACACTCCACATTTAATTTTGATAAATTTTATGTATTTTTTTAAGGTTAAATTATTAAATATTCTTTTTTAAAATTAAAATATTTCAAATTATTTCCACTTATTTTATTGAAAACTTTATGTCACTATTATTAAATATTTTTTTAATAGTAAACATTTCCAAATTATTTTCACTTCTATTTTTTTGAAACCCATATATATTTCAAATTTTTTTTATTAGTAACTATTTAGAATAAAGTTTTAAATTTTTTTCTATTTTCCTCCACAAAAATGTTTTGAATATAATTTATATTTCATCTTTTATAACAATGTTTAATTTTTTTTTGTGAAAACTTTTGTATTTTCACTTCAATTTTTCCTCCATGGTTTATCTCCTATAAAGAGATGCTTTGATCATACTATATATATAATTATATTATAAATCATTTTGGTAAATTAAATTTTTATATCCTATGATATCTTAAGTTTATGTTACATTATAAGTTTAAGAAACCCATTCTTTTTTCCATTGGTTATTTAAGTTATGATGATGATTGATTTTAAGTGGAACATATTTGTATGGGTGATAAAGGGTGGGGTATTATATATCACTATAATTAATTGGTTTAATTTTATATATAATGAGATAAAAATTCATGGAAATAATGTGTTTGTTCAAAAAGGAATGTCCATTATAGGTTTGGTCACATTTTTAGGCGTGGACATATTAAGTTTGTTCACATAGGTGTGAGAATAATGAGTTTTCTAACATAGTTTTTCCAATGATTATGGTTGTTCCACATTCCCAATTTGTTTATAAAGTTGTGAAAATTTTACAAGATGCATTTTGTTTCCATGAAATTTAATGTTTTCCTGATTATGACTTATTTTTAAAGTATTCCATATTTTTATATCATGTTCACATGTTTTATGATTAAGGTTATGTGTTTGATTCATGTAATATCTATTATGCTTCCTTAAAAAACTTTTTATGATCTTATGTTTCTCCATTAGGTTTTATTATTATCATACATGGTCTTGTGATCTTTTATCAATATATTTATGTCTTCCTCATATTATTCTTCTCTGATTATGATATAGAACTTTATGATATTTCTTTTCTATTACTGAGCATTTGAGCTCACCCTTTTCTTATGTTTCTAATCCTCAGGTTATGAAGATGATTGTATCATGTGAGATGTCTTTAAAGGGTCTAGAGGATTATTATTGTGTATACCATCTTGAAAGTGTTATAAAATAATATATTTATGTAGATAATATCTAAGACTCTAAACCTTTATGTCTTTGGGTTATGTGATTGTTTAGAAGTTTTATTATTTAAATCATGAGATTATTATACTATTTATGTTAAGTTTATCACGAGTCTCTATAGATGGTAACAAAGAAGGGTTTAATTATTTTAGGATATAGTTTGATAATTTTTATAGATTAGTTTAATTACCTTTAGTATTAGGGTTACAGAACCATAGTAAAAGATCTAGAGCTGAGCATCATTATAGGATGATATCTTAAAATATTAGTAAAGTCTTGAGTATATAGGTTTCCCTAGAAATATATCCCTGTATAGATAATACAAGTGGATTAAGTATTTGGTATATATGTACCTAAGGGTAATAACCTAAAAAATGGTATATTGGGTATTAATTTGATCATAATTTGGTTCATGAAAAACTAGCCTAACTGCATACCTAGTTTGAAACTTCTAAAGGATATTATTTGGTTGGTCATATACTATTTATGAACCACTATAATGCATTCATTTCCTAGTTACTTTGCGGTATTGGGTTAAAGAGTGTATAATAACACAACTTAAATTAACCTAGGTTAAACTAAGATTGATATAGGTTAAACTGGATAAACTATTGGATGATATGATAATGTAAAAGAAAAATACATTTTATGGTTGAATTCCTTTTTATGATTATGATAATCCCCCCACATTTTTAATGTTTTATCACTCATGTCAACCCTTTTTATTTTAGTAGTGGATGGAACAAGAAGGAACCATGGGTGTGAGGGACAAGGTGGAGATTACCTCAATGAACAACCCATTAGAATGGGAGTTGGAATGAGAAACCTTGTGATTATTCCAAACTACCTATCATGAGACATGATTAACAATGTGAACATAGTCAAAGTCCTGAACACACTAAAGAATATAAAGATAGAGTATAATTAAATATCAAGTGATTAAGACAATGAAGGAAATAATGTTTAATTCTATATATGTAAAAAAATATTGAAAAAAAAAACAAATGGAATTGCATAAAGGGGATAGGAATATGATTAAATTATGGAAGAGTAGGTCATCATGCATTGGCCAACGAGCCCGTACCTGAGTGGCAAGGGCTCCTGCTTGGCATCCAAGAGACCCAGGTTCAAAACCGGGTGGAGGTGAATTTCAGGGAACTGTAGAAGTACTGTAGAAGCACTGTAGCAGTCACTATTTGGTACTGTAGCAATTGGAACTATTCACTCGATTTGGGCATTCAGGCCACCGGTTTGGGACTACGGGTCTCAAGGGAATTTGGGTCATCAAAGGCCTTCGGGCCACAGAGACCATGGAGTAGCCCAGTTCACATAGAATAAGCCCCAGAATAGGATCAAAGCAACAAGAGTAGTAGCCACCAGAAGCAGAGCTAACCAGATTGGAAGAATGAGAGGGTATGACAGCCACCATTAGGACCAGACACCATGTAGCTTTGTATGGGGAAATTATAGCTGATCAAAAATGAAAGGTGGGGATCTAGGTGATCAATGAAGCAAAAGCTGGGGAGGGTCCGTTCTAGTGGGTTGGGCCTACGGGTCATGTAATGGGCATGGTATACCTTTGGGACTTTCATTCATGTATTGCAGGTCAGTCGGGCCTTATGCCTTGGGCCTACAGGTCATGTACAGGTTCCCCTTCAACCCTTAAAAAGCGGTATTATCCATAATAAAATGAAAATAAGTCCTTTGGGCCATTCGGGGGGGGGGGGGTCATCATGCATTGAACTATCATAGAAAAATAGAGTTTAGTTAACATGAATGAGACAAATAGATTTCATCCTAAATTAATATTAATAATTCATTATATTATGTGTGGTGAGCTTGGGAATTATCCAATTCAATTCACTAATAAAAGGATTAAACAAGATGATTAGCACCATCAACCTCTAAGACCTATAGGATAATAGAATTCCTATGAAAACGCTACACCAGAAGTGAATCTTGATATTTATGGTACATGTAACCTCTAATTTGGAGTTATGGATGTCTTTTTGGAATTTGATTCTAGGAATTCTAGTATATCTAATAAGTTTTATAATATTATTAAACCATGACCATAATGATTTTAGAATCAAATAAAACTTATAGTTGTAAGACTTTTTTATTTTAAGTTAACATTTATGGGAATGTGAATCTTGTCATCATCCCATTAAATGAACTTAATGATATTTTTAGAAAGGATTAGCTATTCACACATAGATTCTATATTAATTTCTGAAATAGGTAAATCATATTTAATATTTCAAATCAAATTATGATCACCTATCACTTTAAGTATGATTATGAACTCTCAAGGGAAATTAATAATGAGGGGTGTTTAACTCAAATTGTTAAAAATAAACTCAATATTTAGATATATATATTAGGAAGGATTAGATGAGTTACATAGTCTCACCCAAATTAGTAAGGTTGTTACCACATTATAAATTAAATCTCAAATTATATCTATCTAATGGGCACCCTTAAATATCTTTATTAGTAAGTGATAATTGAAATTGTGAGGTTATGATTTATTTAGGGGGAGAATGTAACAACCCTAGATTTCAATGTATATTTTCCTTAAATAAATACCGTGTTTGATGAATTTATCCACATGAAACACCAGAACCAAAAAAATATGGACCATTGTAAGGTATCCATAGAGTTGATAAGTATAAACAGTGGTAACAAGATTATGAAACTATATATATATATATATATAAATAAAATAAATCTCATTTTAAATATCATCTCAATTAGTGAAGCTAAGAAACTAATGAAATCTATTTTTTAAATTTAATTTTTTAAAGAATAATATATTTTTATATTAATAAATGATTAAAAATAGTTCAAGTAGTAATTTATAATAAATTATAAGAATAATAAATAATATAAAAAAAGTTGTTTTCTGATAAAATAATAGTTTTTAGGTGTATTTTATATTTTTAATTAAAAATAAAATATATAAATTTTAGGATATTAATTTGGAAAAAAGAACATAATTTTTGGATTTATCATGATTACATTTAATTAATATTATTTTTTAGGATTTTTGGGAGTAATTAATTTTCTAGGTGAAGAGTGAAAATACCGATTTTATTAATGCCATCATTTTTATGAAATTATTTTATTATATAAATAAATTTATTTTTAAACCTTTTTAATATAAAATTATATATAATAAATTATTTTAAAATACTACATTAAATTTACAAACCCATGCTCAATATTTTAAAAAATTATATAGCATTTTAATGAAAACTATTTTCTGACTATTTTGTTTAATTAATTATAATATAATGAAATAAAGTTTTTGATTTATTTTATTGTTAAATAAATAAAATTTTAATTTTAATAATTATTTTAAATTCATTTTAATCAATTTAATTAATAATTATACCCTAATCATAAATTTTTTTTTCTTAAAAATAAACTTTTTCAAAAAACTAGTTTTTTTCAGGTTACATGCATTTGTGTTAAAATTAATTTTTCACACACATAGGTTTTCTTTATGTTTTGGTTTATTTGTGGTTGGTGTTGGATCCTATGGTTTATAAATTTTCCTTAAAAGTGTTTTGATAATAAAAAAAATTAATTTGCAGTCAGTCAAAATATCACCCCTCAAAAGTTTAATCACATTCTCAAAGGTGATAATCCAAGAAGTGTGGTATAAGTTCCTAAACCCCTCTTTCCTTTTCTATTTATTTATATGATTTTATTATTCCTAAAATTTAATTTCAAAATATTAAAATTATAAAGTAAGTATAATTATTATACTTATATGTTATTATAATGACGGTACAATCATTAACCACCCACCTTTTTTCTATTAAGAAAAACAAAAGTGTGAATCGTGTGTTGTCCAGACTAGTGTCTCCATGACACAATGATTTTTTTTATTTTAGTTCACCACATTATAAGTATGGTAATAATTATAAATATAATATATAATTATTATTTTAATTATATATTTTATATTATTAAATTATAAACCATATTACTTCTTTTACCTTACCATAGAAACTGAAATCATTAACCATGCATATGTATGGACTACCACCTCCATGAGATGATTGATTTCCATTTTTAATTTCATCATTGATTTACATGGATGGTTATGAGAATGGATTTTAATGATAAATATTATTTTTATGATATCATTAAGGTTATTTTATATCAAATTTGAGAACCTATTAATCATATGATCAATAAACGATTACAATAAATTCAATCGTTTAAAACAAGCCTACTAAGAGGAAAATATTTAATTAAAATTATGTAATATTTTCATATAAATTACTTATTATTATTATTATTATTAATTTATAATTCTGGTATATAACACAAATAAAAACTAAATTATATCACCATTTTATTGGTTCAATTATATTACAACTAAATCACCTCATAATCATCGATAATCATGGTATGTTCATGTTTAGGTTGGTTTGACCACATGCATGAACAATGATATGAAATTATATCATGGATAGTTATGAAAAATTAATTTATAGTATAATATGATATAAAAATGTAAATAATTATTTTTTAGTTTTTCTAAAAATGATTCAAAAATATTTAACTCATTAATTAAGAAACCACCCTTCGTAGGTTGAAAATCATTGGAAAACATTCATTGTCAATTTCGTCTTCTTGGATAAAGATTAAAGTACATATGGAAGGAAATTTAAAATTAATAAATTTTTATAAGTCATAAATTATAGTAAATATAATTAAATTTTAATGATGAACTTTGGAAGGAGAATGAATACTAACACTGCTCCAATGAAACTACTACAAACGGTCAAAACTGTAAACACCTGTTGTGAAAAAATAGGTAAAAAATATTTAATATACATATATATAGTGATAATAAATGTAAATTTAAAATAGTATTAGGTATGTATATTTTTATTAAATATTATATTAATATAGAAATATTTTTTATAGGAGGTTATAGTACATCAGGATAAGCAGGGAAATTAGGTAAGGGTTTCTTTGTCGCAAATTTGAATCCCTTAATACATGTTTAATCTATACACTATGTTTAATTTTAAATGGTTTAAAAATTGACCTAATTTAAAAATTTATCAAATTTTTTCTATATTTAATGATATTAAATTTTCTTTTTAAATTTATACCTTACATGGGGTTTTTATTCAAATGTTACAAATGTTGTATAGAGTTTTCGTGACTCAACTCTTTTCATTAGGTCATAATCATTCTTATTTGAATATAATATTTCAAGATTGATATATTATAACCTATGAATATTTTATTATGTCTTTCAACATTATTTTATATGAAAATAATGATCCAAAAATAAATATTCTTCTTTGATGATATAATTTTTTCGTTAAAATGCATTTTTGTTAAGAATAATTCCCATTTATTTTAACGGATTTTCCCCATGTGTATGTTTTTACTTCCCACCAATTTTATAATTTACCTAGTTGCAACTAAAATTGGTTTTATCTCCAATAATAATTTTTCCCATATATTCATTTTAAAACAAGTTTTTTCTATCTTTCGAATGATTTGGGATTTCAACAATGTTATTTCAAATTTTTCAAAAGGTTTTCCATCCTTTAAAAAAAAAATTATCATAAAATCCAAATTTTATTTTGATAAATTTAATATATTTTAAAGTTAAATTATTAAATATTATTTTTAAAATTAAAAATTTTCAATGTATTTATACTTCTTTTATAGAAAATTTATGCTATTTTTAAGTCTCTATTAATAAAGATTATTTTAAAAGCAAACATTTCCAAAGTATTTTCACTATATTTTTTTGAAACCTTTATGTATTTCAAGAACCTTATATTATAAAATATTTATAATAATGTTTCCAAAAGTCTTCTATTTTCCTCCATAAAAATTTTTGAATATAATTTACACCTTTTTTTATAACAGTGTTTAAAAAGGTTTTCTGAAATTTTTGGTATTTTTACTTAAATTTTTCATCCAAGGTTTATCTCCCATGAAGTGATGTTTTGATCATACTATATATTTTATTATGTTATGAATCATTTTTTGAAATGATATTTTGATATAATATGATTTTTTAAGTTCATGTTATGTGATAAGTTTAAGAAAACTATTATTTTTCCATGTGTTATTTAAGTTATGATGATGATTGATTTTAAGTGGAACACATATCTATAGATGATGATGGGTGGGGTCATATATCAACCTCCAATGAAATAGTTTAATTTTATATCTCATGATATAGTAAGACATGGAAATAATTATTTTGTTCACATAGGTATAGTCATGATGGGTTTGCTCACATTTTTGGGCATGAAAATAATGAGTTTGTTCACATACATGTGAGAATAATGGGTTTTATCACACAGGTTTTTCTATGATTATGATTGTGTCACATTTCCATGTTATTTATAAATTTACACCAATTTTATAAGATGTATTTAATTTCCATGAAATTCCATGTTTTAATGATATTGACTTATTTTTAAATCATTATGTACTTTTATATCATAATCACATGTTTTATGATTAATGATATGTGTTTGTGCCATGTAATATCTTTTATGATTCCTTAATGATATTTTTATGATATTATGTAGCTCCACCAGGTTTTATGATTATCATAAACGATCTTTTTATGTTTGATCAAGATATTTATGTATTCCTAACATTATCCTTTTTTTTTCTTATGGTCTAACACATTATGATATTCCTTTTCTATTATTGATAATTTCATCTCACTACTTTCTTATGTTTATAATCCATAGGTTATGAATATGTTTGTATCATGTGAGATATATTTAAATGGTATAGAGGATTAAAATTATGTATAAAATCTTAAAAGTGTTCTAAAATAATATTTTTATATAGCTAATATCTAAGGCATTAAACCTTTCAGTCTTTGGGTTATGTGACTATTGTGAGATTTATTATATAAATCAAGATATTATTATACTTTTTTACATTAATTTTAGCATGGGTTTTTATAATAATAAAGAAAAAAACCTAAGACTTTGGGTTATACCTCTTCTGAAATTAATGTGTTTATGAAAGAACTATCATTTTTTTGTAGATGAGATAATAATAACCGTCCAAATTATGGACTTCGAGTATCTATATATGACACCAATCCAAATTAATTCATCACCGCTCTATGGAACATTATGGTGTTCTATGTTTGGTATCATACAACTACATTCTATCACCACCATCATATCTTATAAAAGTCCCACTTGGTCTATGAACTCTCATCTATCATACTATCATCTAATAAACTTCATTCCATACTAGTTCTTCATGATTAAGGTTTTGATAAACCTCATAATATTTCTTTGAGGAAGATAAAAACCCACACTACTATGAAACATCATTGATGCAGGTACAAACTACAATGATACTAAGAGAGAAAACAAATAGAATTGGATAGGTCCTAATTCACTGGTGCTTCCTCCTTCCAAAACAAGAACATCAACCACTACCTTTGAAGGATGCACTTCCAAAAGTCTTTCAAAAACCAAGTATTTTCACCCTCCGCTCTTCTATATGATCAAGATGACCATTCTACAACCTCCATCTTCTATAAGTTTGCTTCTCTGACATACAATACTCATTCTGAATGTATTTATCCAAAAAAATATTTGTTATCAAACACCCATAACCACTAGGCCCTATTTTTGTGTGGACCCATTTACTTCCAAAAATATCCTCTAGCTTTCTAGTTGATCATCAAAGTCATCTTATGATTATCTGGGACCATTATTCACTCCTTTCTATTGATTTTTGTCTAGATAGAACCATCAATTAAACAACCCTCTCAATTATTTCAAAAGATACACCCACCCTCTTTTATATATTATGTTATGGGAACCATAGAGACAATTTTCCTAACTAAAAGTGTCCTAAAGAACACTTTATTGAAAACAAACACCCCTTATCAATTATATTATTTTTAAAACCACTAAAAAATATACCTTATAGTAATAGACCTTTCATTATTGGTAGTATTACAACATTCTCCTTCTCTTCCTTTACATAATTCCATCCATGAAAATAGGGGAACTAGCTGAATTTCATTGACATAAATTTCTATCAATTGAATGAATCCAGTGATTGAATTTGATTTTACTACCAAATCCTCCTATGTCATGCACCATCCACATAGTTATACCATCTATAAAAATATCTATGCTTTCCATCATGACCTTCCCATTCTACTAATATTCTTGGTTATAAATTATTCATTGTTCAATAGAACTTAAAAATCCTCCATGAGTAGAAACACCAATATACTCAAAAGTCTGTAGCTTCTACTATCAAAACAACATAACCAACTTTACCCATGAAATTCTATCCTATGAAAACATGATCTCCTATTATATACAAAATGATCAGGGATCATGATTGTCTCATGGAAGTTTTTAACATTTTTCTCAATATGTTTCTAATGTTTCATTAATTAATGGAACAAATGGATAGACCAAATGGTTATGGATGTCTTTTAGAAAACCTAGACACCATAACACCTCCACCATTTAACTGGTGAAATCCTTTTGGACACTTAGAAAAACACTCCCTCAGGGGAACCCAATTATATTATAACAAATATCTAGTGTTTATTTAATAATGAAACACAACATAAGTCTCAAAAATCACTAAGGAATTTTGATATTCCCAGAAAAAACTTGGTACAACCACACAATTTAACTCTTCATAAAATGATCACAAGAGGCACTAAAACTATGTTCCAATACCAATTGTTGGGGATATTGAGATGAACCATCATCCAAAAGCTAAACCAAAATAACTTATAAATTATAAGTACCAAAAAAACTTTACTAAAATTTACTCCATGATCTCAACTATGGAACAAGGCACTTAGAATTTTTGATCCACCATGGCACCATCATGAACCAAGCATCTAGAATTGGGATGTCTAGGCACCCTAACCACCACACCAAACCACCACTCCTCCTGGTTCTAGCTCCCCAATTTGTATTCAATACCATCATTTTTAGATAAAAACAAAAAATAAAATGCACACAGAAAGAAAATAAACCTAAAATCACAACACACAAGGATTACATGGTTCAAACATTAATTTATGCATCCACATGAGAGCAAATGAATATTTCATTCAAATATTCAACACTCATCTAAGTTACAAGTGGGATCCTAACTTATAATACCATACCCAAATTAACACAATTTCTCTTAATAGCACCATTCATGACAAAAACCTACCATAAGTGCTCCCACTATAAAGACCCATGAGTTGGGATATGTGATCCCTCCAGAAACTCTATTTTCTTCCTCTATTCCTAGTATACCTCCCTTTTAGACTACAACTATCTACCTTCATCCATAAGGCCTATGAAACATGGGTTATCTATATCATCACTCCATAATTAATTGCTCGGATGCATGTCAGAAATACCTACAACATGGAGTAACCTCACTAGATATAGTAGGGCCTAAACAACCATCAGGTTCCATCATCATCTGACTTTCATGGTAGACCCACCATTGACATTGGAAACCTCTAATTGTTTATAGTAATCATGAATTTGACCACAAAATTTTAGTGAACAATGAAATTAACCTTTATGTATCATATAAATATTTTTACATATCTCCCTTTATTGAAAATTCATGAGAAATAAACTTTGATTTATCTTTATTATATCTTTTCACGTACTCCATAACTTATGAACTCCATTCACCACCTCTAGAACTTTATGATGCTTATGGAACCCCAATTATGGTTTTACCTATTCTTCTTATATAATATAACCTCTCAAATAATGGATCCATCATATTTTGAACCTTTCATATTATGATATTCAGTCTCCACTATGATATTATCAATGAGTTATCTTTTTCTTTACTACACCCACTGAGTTTCTTCCACTCAGCTAACTTTCACAACAATAACTTCCATTAACCTAAAATTGGAATTCTACGGTGAAGGTATCACTATCTAAATCCATATTTATAAAGTGTATATTATAGATACTTAACTTCTAATAATCCTAAAATTTATCCATAAAACGATTCTTACACCAAACCCATCATATTTTTCATCCTTGAAAATTCAATGGGTTTCCTCCTTGAAAAACAACTTTAGCCACTATTTAAATATATAAACATTCCTTTCCCAGGTATCTTTCTACAAAATTATATATTTTTATAGATCTCAAACCAAAAAAATTCTTCATTTTTAAGGGTTTTATCTTCAAAATACAAAATCCATATCAGTTTCTCTATAAAAAAAGTATTTGGCTCCAAATAGAATTCTTCTCACCTAAAAACATAATTGGTTCCTAACCTATACTTATTCAACTAGGGTAAATGAAATATGTTATGGTCTGATACATAATGTTTTGGAAAATCTAAATAATACACCACTTCAATGGTTTACTACACAATTTAAAATAATCCCATGAACATGGGCATTAATTTCCCTTTCTTCTTGAGTTTCCTGTGCCCTAACCTAGGTGATACACTTAAGAATACTAATCCCCTTACCTCGAACATCTTGTGCCTTTATATTTGATATGTACATTAATTTTTATAACTCTACACTATTTACATATGCTTCTAGATTTACTTGGTACACTCTGATATCTCATATACTAAGATTTATCCCACAAGGGTACTCTCACTTGCTTTGACCAAATACAAAGGTGACTGATGTGGTCAGCCATACAATTTATCAAATAGTTCCATCCTAATTGATGTCTAAAAAATATTATTGTAAATTAACTTCACTAATTGAAAATTATCCTCCCACACTCCTCCAAGATCAAGTATACATATTCAAAGCATACTCTATAAAACTTGATAACATGTTCTGACTATCTATACATTTGAGGATGACATGTAGTGCTCATACTCAATTGGGTTCCCATGGACTTATGGAGTTATATTTAGAGACTTGATTTGGATTAGGGGATCCATCCTAATTTATGTCTAAAAAAATATTATTGTAAATGAAATTCACTAATAGAAAATGATCCTCCCACACTCTTCCAAGATAAATTACACACACTCGAAGCATAACCTATAAAATCTTGATAACATGTTCTGACTGTGTATCCATTTGAGTATGGAATGTAGTGATCATCCTAAATTGGGTTCCCATAGACTTATGAAGTCCTATTTAAAGCCTTTATGGGAATTAAGGGTCTTGATCAGAGATAATATACTTTTTTACTCCATGAATTATAACTATCTCTCACACATATATCCTCCTAAGATCATCAATAGAGTACAAATCTTGAATTTTTATGAAATACATTGATTTTATGATCTGATATATAATTACCAATACACCATCATAATTTCATGGGAATATTGGTAACCCAAACATTAATTTCATCGAGATATACTACCATTTTAAGGTCATCATTGGTAAAGGATGTAATAACCCTACTAGTTGTTGATGATTTGATTTTACCTATTAACATGTCAAGTATCTGAAAAAAAAACATAGCTATTTAGTTATTCAGCCCAAACCACAAGAAATGATGATGAACATCATGGTACATTTGGGTAGGTCCCAGATAGACTGACCAACCTGAGTGGTGACAAGAAATTAGGCCTTCACTCTTAGGACTCTCTGACACCACCATCCATCCTTTAAAGTGAAAGAATGAATCTGAAGCAATATAACAACCTTAAATGGTATCCCCACTATTTAAGTCTTCCCTCATCCACCTACAATTATAACCATATATTTTCTAGGATTCCACCTACTCTACCTTCTCAAAAATCATGTTCATGTTAGAGAGAATTACACCACGATGCATCTCAGTAACCTCCATGTGAAACTCTTCTAACAAGATCATCATCTGCCATTTCTCTCTACCCACCTTAACAAATCAAGATAAACAATTACTAATAAAATCATAGACCATGAAATTTACCTTCCTTGGTGTATAAACAAGATCAAAATCAAAGGTCTAGAGATACTCCATCCATCAATGCTGCCTTAGATTGATATCGCACTGAGAGAAGAGAAATATATAACTCTTATGATCCAAGTACAAAATAAAAATCTCACAAAAAAATAAAGTCTCTAAATATTCAGAGCATGAAATACCACTATCAAATCCAAATCATGGGTAGGGTAATTTTTTCATGGGGTATCAACTACATAGACATGTTTGTCATGAATTTTTCTCCATACATTAAGACACATTCCAACAAAAAAACTAATGCATAATAATAAACCTCATATCCAACTCTAAATCCTAGAAGAATTAAAAATAATGCTAAATTCAACCCCCTCTTCCTTTCCTCAAATTACTCACACCACTTTTTCATCCATTATAATTTTTATCCCTTTTAGGTTAAAGACACCATGTATGAAGCCAATTCAGAGAAATATTACACAAAAGTCCGATGATACCCAAATAATCCTAAAATACATCACACCTTAAACACATTCCCCATATTCTCTAAAAACATCATTTCCCTAATCTTCTCAGGTTCAAAAAATATATCTCTATCATAAACCATATAACCTAGAAATTTAATGTGATGAACCAACCTAGGTTACCCCTAGACCGGACACTTGAGACAGTACATGATATACCCAAGGCACATTCCCAATATACCTAAGATAGAAAATAGTTTCATAGTACCAAATATAAACCAATGGGAATAAATTAATCCTCTATAACCAAATAAGAAAAAAAAACAGTTTCTATCTAGAAATGTAGCATGGCCCATCAATAAGTCATACACCCATGCATATAATAAATATATCATTAAAAATAAATAATACTAGTAGTGTAAGAAGCATAAATAATAAATAATCACATAAAATAAAAAATAAATATAAAAATAACATCAAAAAAATATATATACCAAACAATATATGATTCATCATGGTCGATACATGTACATGCTAAAATAAATACGAAACCAAAAGAAAAACCAATACCAACTATCTCCATATGACCCCTTGGTAACTCTCTCCATCCCAATACAACCAATACAAAAAAATATGAAATTTAAAGACACAATCTTGGGAACCTAAAAATAAACCATGAGAGATATACACACTAGATGATGTATATAGGGTGTGATAAAAATAGTCCTAGTTGGATTTCATAAAAAAGTATATGCAATTCCTTAAAAAGATAATTTCATTTATACAAGTTTGAGATACAATTATAAAATAGGTTTTTTTATTTCATATATAAGTATCTAAAATACAATATCAAATTAATAAAAATGTTATAAAAATTTGATTACTTTTATTCAAATTAAATGAAAACAATAAATTTGAAAACCTTTCTTTTCTCAAAGCATCCTTTATTAAAATTCTTGTTTAAAATCTACATAAAAAAACACTTTATAATCAAACTTTTTAAATAGATTTTATAAATATGATTAATAAAACAAACTAAATGCAATAATGTTAAATAAAATAGTAAAGAACCATATCAATAATAAAATAAATTTGGTAAGTAGAAGACATGGTGTCGCATATATACAAAGAGCTAGGGAACACAAATGAAAGTTCTATATGAAGGTACCCTAGTATCACGGGTAACTCAATAGGTCCTAGGTAATATTGATCATAGAATTTACCAAAACCACTACACTAACTTCTAGTATGTTATGAGTAAAAAACCATATAAGTTTACCATATAGACCACATTGATATCATCAGGAAGCACTCCCCACTAGCCCTATCTCATGATGGAGTGGAAACTAATGATGTGTGTGCCATATAATATAGCATAAATATAGACCTATTTCATAGTTCCTTGTGATCCAATGAAAGTAGCAAAAACTAGAGGTTATAAATCAATAAATTCATAGAAGAATTTCAAAATTCAATATTAAAACATTTTAAACTACTCTCACCTCACCTCAAATACCCTCATAAGAAACAAAACCTTTCACATTATTCATATCAAAATAAAATAAAAATTCTTCTTGGGGTCAAGGAAAGTGGATCAAGAGGGTCATACATAACCCAAAAATTTTCAAATCCATTTAAAAATTCCAAACAGACCTTTGGGAAAAATTAACTTGGGATTCCAAGTCCTTTACAACCACCCAAATCCATTTCCAAATCTTATTTGAAACTATTCATTTAAAACAAAAATTTAAATCAAATTAAATGACTAACACATATTTTTAAAAAATAAAACACTCAAAGTAAAAAAAATTACTTGATTTATTCTATGACCCAAACAAGGTAACAAACTATTTAGTTACCAGATTTTAATCAAATTGATCCGTCAAAACATTTTTCAGATCCACTTAACATTTAAAATACCTTTTGAAAATAAGAAAAAACATGTAAAGATTCCTATTCCAAGTGAGATTTCACTTTAAAACAATGTAAAAATACCTTAGAATTATCACATATAGTTTTAATTTAAAAAAAATTCATTTACAATCACCAATCACACAAAGACATTCCAATTTAATGAAAACACAAAAAACCTACCTCAAATCAGTGAAAACCAATATAAAAGTCATCCCCTTCGATGGAGAATGCTCAAAAAAGCCTCAAAGAAACCTGAGAAAGCCCTAACAACCAAAAAACTTAGATTATGAAACCTTGAACTGAAATCATAACCCTATAATCACCTATAGTTCATAAAAAAGGTATAAATTGAAAGAATAAGTAAGATGGAAAATAATAAGAAGTAAATAAGAATAAAGGAGGTGTTTACATCAAGAAACCACTTGAAATCAATGTTTGGAGGATCAAGGAAGGAGGAAGAAGGAAGGGAGATATCCCTTGGTGCATTATTTAGATCATATGATTTAGATAAGGGTAAAATAAAAGGTAAAACCTTTAAAAATAAATATTGGAACGAATGTAAATTCTCATTTTTAAGAGACTAGCTAGTTTGAATAGTTGGATGCATGATTTGATAAAATGTTTGACAACTATTAGAAATAGAACAATCAATTTGCAGAACACTTCACACAACTGCCACATGTTTTTTCTTAATTGTACGCAACCCATGCACCCCATAACCCAGATATAAGGGTACTTCACATGTTTTCTACTGATACCCACTTGGTTAGCCCCAAACCATGAAAAAATCATGAAAACTAACCATGCACATACAAAAATGAACTAATGACACTTCTACGAAAGGGTGATCACATAGTTTGATCTAAACTACATACACTGAACCATGTTCCATAAAATACGTATAAAAATTTCATCGATACAGTTCACTCTATCCATGCACAAGCCCTATAAAAATTATGAAACAAAATAAAAAACTCTCAAAAATTAAAATATAAAGCCCAAAAACTTCAAAAATTTAAATTAACCCAAAATCAGTGAAAAATAAATATAACTACATTGATATGTTGTGTTACAATATCCCAAATATACCATAATATTCCCCAAGAAATTCTTAATAAAAGTAGAAATACTAGAAGAAAATCTTTAATGAAACCTCATGATGAGGTGGGTTGGGTGGGGGAAAAGAACAAAGAAAGTTCCTAAATTAGAGAAACCACAAATTACATGGAACCCAAGTCACTTCTCCAAGAATAATTCTACACTACCACAAAAGATGAATCCTAATGAAATAAGGACCTTTTTTTTTTCTTCCCACTATCTAGAATTTTTATAAAATGGAAGAACATAAGAGAGACATTCACCTAAAGGAAAAATATCACCATGAACCACAAAATCCATAAAAACCCACAAAACCATAGGTTAACACAAACTCAAAAACCATCTGAGAAATTGAGCCCAAACAGTAACACTCCAAGGTTTTAAAAAAATTGAAATGCATGAAACTTTTTTTAAGTAGATATTTATAACTATCTTTTAAACATAATTTTGCATCTTCTATGTTTTGAATTTTGAAAAACGATCATCTACAATTATGATCGGTAAGTTATTTGGAGTCTAATAGAACCAACTTGATTTTTGGTGAATAGTAACCTATCCTTATGAATAGTAATATTAATAGTAATATGACCCTAGTAAATATTAAATTGTATAATTATTTTATTTTATTAAGTTATAAGATAACAGGATGTTGATTAATTTTTCATGGTGTTAAAAAATGAGTTATAGATTTAAATTTGTTATTTTTGAATAAATTATGATTTTATTTAAAAATTAAATTAATAATATTTAGAAAATTATTTTCAAAAAATGGAGTTCATTTTTTAATTCTACACGTCGAAAAATGGTTAGGGTTAATTTTTGGGATTTTTCTGAAACAGTTGAATTTTCAGTGAATAGTAAAAATACAATTTTGAGTTTTTGGTAAGTTTAATGACATCATTAATGATGTAATAATTATGGTAGAATCTTGAGGAATAAAATATGTTATAAGGTGTCCCAAGTAGCCAATATCATGGGCAAATACCATGGGTAAGCCTATGGATTTTCAAATACCACTAATGAGGTGTCCCTTGGAAATTAATAAAATATTCCCTCACTTTTGCTATAAATACCAGCCCATTCCTTCATTCAATTCATTTACTAATAAACGAATATATGGTCTTATTAACTCCCTATTAGTCCTACCAAGGTTTCCTCAATCCCCCAGGTCCCAACCTTCAAGTCATAGTAGTTACTCTACAAGGTAGGATAATTCTCAACTTCTTTATTTTTCATTAAAGTTCTATTTTATGTGGTATAACTTTCAGGTTTCCATAACATGTTCTTATTTGTATTTTATTATGTCTACATAATATATTATTATTAATTTATGTATGGGTGACCCCTATCCCCTCTCTTTTTAATGTTTTCTAAAACCATGTTGCATAGACGTTATGCTGCATAATTTTCATCTCAAAATCTCTCTCTTTTTCAAGAACTCTTATTATGTTATTAACTTTTAATTTAAATTGAATTATATTGGGATATTCCATTAAATATCCCCATTAATATACATGTTATGTAATAATTATGAGATAAAATTTTTCTATCATCAAAATATTTTATGAATTTTTAAGTGACGCCATTAGTCTGACGAATTTTCATAAGGGATTTCTCAACTTTTCTTTTATTTCGAGTTCCTTTATTTTCTTCTTATTTCCTCACCTCCCCTTATCCAAGATGCATGAATGATCAAATATCTTAAATATTATGTATTTAATCATGTTTATGTAATATTCACCATTATAATTCTTCTCCTCTCCCACTTATTCAAGAAAATAAAACACCGTCCGTGATGTATCCATTTACCAACATCATGGCCGATGTGATTTCAATTTATTTTACTCACTTCAAGAATGATCATGAAACCATTTTTATGGTTTAATCAGATTATAATTTATGAATTATATCTTATATAAGGCTCTGTAATCATTTTTTACACATGTGATTAATTTATAAAACAAAATGAGTTCATTAAGATCAAAGAATTGCCAAAAATGACCTAAACTGTCACGACCCATCCCACGGGCCCCAGACATGACTACTCCGAGCCCACCTTCTATGGGCCAGGGGTTGGTGACTAGAACCTAAAGGATTTTACTAAACAGGGAAATCATTGTCTTAGAGATATGTACACACCCAAAAAGGGAAACTGAAGTAAATAACCAACAAAAGTAAGGTATAACCACGAGAGTAAAGTACAACCACAAGTACAACTATAAACTAAAAAAAGTGGGTCAGAATACAAGCCCTAAAAACTGAAAAGAAATTAAACAACTGTTATATCTACCCTATATCTCTACCTGGAGGGTAGTAGTTGTAATTCTAAAGTCGAAGAAGAGGATCTAGACTGCACCCGTCGCACCAAGCTCCACCAAGTCCAAAACCTCCAAAGTCTGCCTTAGAGCGTCAGTAGTCTGCATAAGACACACACGTGTGGGAAGAGCCCGTGCAAGGGTGAGTATGAAAACTAAATAGGGGACCTCAATACCCCCAAAGGTCTCTTAGTAATCCAAAAAGGAAAACATCACAATAAATAACACAAAGGAAATATCAAAAGAATGATCTAAATCATGAAGCACAAAGAAAAAGAGACAGCTCACTCTAATGATATAACTTCAAGGTTACTGGGATAGAGACGACTAGTCATAAATCTAGATCATCCTATCTGTAGTAACTCTAATGCATGCTCGTATAGGTCACTGTATGATGACCCGTATTGGTCGCTAGATGCTGACCCGTATTGGTCACCGGTGCTGACCCGTATTGGTCGCTAGATGCTGACCCGTATTGGTCACTAGTGTTGACCCGTATTGGTCGCTGGTTCTGAATTGTGTTGGTTACTGGTATAGATGTATGGATGATTAGTCATACCACTAGATCATCCCACTCTGGAGTTTCTGATGCTGACCCATATTGGTCGCTCTTTTTTTTTCATGTTATATCCAGCCACTGGATTCCCGTACGAAGGACGCTTGATCTCTAGAAGATTTTTCTCCTCAAGAAATCATTTATATTTCAACCAGTACAAAGTCTCACAAAAAGAATACCCAAGGGACCACCCTATCATAAGGTTCCCAACGTGACAGACGACACGTCGATCAGATGCCCGACCTATGAGATATGGGCACTTTTGTAAAAAGGCCCTGGTTAGATTCAAGTATAATCCAACCCAATTTTCACGTCAAACTAAATCAAAACTCACTTAGAGTATTCCAAAGGACCTCCTTGTCACAAGGGTCCTTATTCCATAGACGACACGTTGATCAGACGTCCGGTCTGTTAGTTACACCCCTTTCCGTGAAATAGGAGTGATCACACTTCGGTCTGGCCCATCTTGGTCGGGCCTATCAGAATATGTCAAAGGGACCGCTTCCCAAAAGGGGTCCCAATTCCATTGACGGAGTGTCAAATTGAAACTTGGTTTGTCAGTTACATGCGTTCCTTTATTCGGGGGATGGTTGGGTATGGGCCTGGTCCAACTCAGTGAGGCCGGCCTGACGCAATGGGTCCCAGGGTCTACCTGACCCCGCCCAGGTCTGGCCCATTAAGGGTCAGCCCAGTTCACTGGGTCTAGCCCGTTGGGGTTGGCCTGGATGGTTCGCGGGCCTGGGCCATGGTTGGCCCAGCACGCCGGGTGGGGCTCAGCCCACCCGCGCAGGCCCGTGGGTCCGGCCTGGCCCATTGGGTGGGTCTATCCCATTCGACTGGCCCACGTCCGGCCCGGTCCGCCTGATGGTGAACCGTTTCTCCAGCTAGCCTTGTGGACACAGGGCCATTTCATTCGACTGGTGGGGTGCTGCCCCATCGTGTATAACAGTCAGCCAGATGGCCAACCGGTCTCCAACCGACGCAGTGCGGCGCGGGGCCACGCCACCCCTCCTGCCACGACCCTATGGCCGTTGCTACTACCGCCAGCGGTGTCTGCTGGCGCCACCCTTCTCTCGCGTGGCCAACTCGGGCCAACCACCAGAGCGCACAATGACGCTCCGCCTTCCCACTACCCGTGGATGGTTTCCGCATACCTCCTCTAGACACCACCGGCCGCTGCCGGCATGGCGCACCGACAGTTCTTTCCGCGGGCCACCAACATGCTCTGTTGGTCTTTTCTTGGTTCCATCTGCACTTACGAGCCTCTCAGGTCATCGCCGCTTCTTCGTGACCCCTATCTCTGCCTTTCCATCACATCTCCTGGCCGCGCATGGGAAACACAAGAACAACAAGATCAATGGAGGGTCCAAGCCTTTTTTGTATTGGCCCACGCCCTCTATGTTTGTGTTTTAACAAGGTGTGTTAGAAACAATCAAAAAATTTAGAAATAACTCCTGACTTATAACCCTGCAGAAACCTCCCATGTTTAAATAATGATCTTCGGATCAACCCGTTGGTTGGTTGATCCACGTTCTTCGTATAAATCAAGAACGGGGAATGATGAATATTATAATATCAAAAACAAAAACCCCTACCAGGATGAGACATCCATTGACAATGATCGATGGAACTTCTTTCATCATTGTCGTTGGTTCGTAATTTGGTGGCACTCTTCACCAATCGCTGAATCCGGTCTCGTCCTCTAGGTGGATGTTGCTGCAGGACTTTTCCAAAGTTTCCTTATTTGAATAAGCCATGCCAAAACCCCACCCCGAGCTCCATTTAAATAGGTGGTGGAAAAGGTGAGTAACGCATTGAGGAATTTAATGAGGTTCATTAAATGAATTAATGAACCTATTTCAATTCACAATGGTGGAGTTACACAGTTGATGAATCAAGACATTAAATGGATTGAAAAGTCATCGCTCTCACCACCGCCTCTCATCCGTTGGAGAAAAATAAAATAAAATAACAATTACATGTTATTTTACTTTTCTTTTAAAAGTATAAAAACTAACTTTTCCTCCCGACTTACTGCAGTCAAAGTAAATCCTCCCTTAAGTGAATCCTAGCACTGCGTATTCAATGGTGTCCTCATATTTTTAATCCAAGAACTGGTTCAAAAGATTGAAAATGTCGCCCAAACATTTATTGAACATAACTTAAAAAAGTACAAAAATCCATTCCGGGCACAGTGAGATTCAGAATCACACACCGTCAATTTTCACAGGCTCGCAATAATCCTAATTAATTAAAAAAAATTACATGGAATTTTTTGGTTCTTTAAATTCTCCCCACCTTGGGGATTTACGTCCCTAAAAACCAAACAAGGCTACACAAACAAAGAGGGGTACTAGGCACGCATATGAGCCTCTCGCTCCCATGTGCTATTCTGGAGATTCCCGTGGTGCCACAGAATGCGCACCAGAGGTATCGACTGCCCATGAAGGATCCACTCCTGTCGATCCTTTTTCTCCACCGGCTACTCCTCAAAATTCACCACATTGTCAATTTCAAGCTCACCATGGTCGATGATGTGAGATGGGTCATGTACATATCTACTCAGCTGAGATATGTGGAAGATGTCCTGCAATATCTCCAACTACAGTGGTAGTACCAAGTGGTACGCCACCTCGATAATCCTCTGATGTATCAGGAATGGTCCGATAAACCTCTGTGAGAGTTTTCCACATTGGATAAATCTACATAGTCCCCATCAAGGGGAGACTCGCATGAATACGTGGTCCCCCTCCGGGAAATCAAGTGGTATCTATCGCCTATCAGAATGGGACTTATGTCGACTCTATGCAGTCTTTATCTGCTCTTGGATGACCTGTACCTTCTCAATGGTAGCTCGTACCATCTTTGGGTCCATGAGTGCTGGCTCTCCTAGATCCTTCCAGCACAAGGGAGATCTGAATGGTAATCCATATAATGCATCAAAAGGGGATATAATAATGGTGGAGTGATATATATTGTTGTACGTGAACTCCAACAAGGGTAGGTGGTCCTCCCAACTACGACCAAAATCTAGGACACATGCACGAAGCATTTCCACCATGGTCTAGATGGTCCGCTTAGTCTGACCATATGTTTGTGGGTGAAAATATGTGCTCAAGCAAAGATGAGTCTCAAAAGACTCCTTCAATCCTTTCCACAACCAAGATGTGAAGCGTGCATCATGTTCTGAGACTATCGTTGAAGGCACCCTGTGAAGTCGCACGATCTCCTGAACGTAGATACATCCCAAGAACTCTACCGATACCTTCTATTGAATAGCAAGGAAGTGGGACAACTTGGTGAGTCGGTCAATGATCACCCATATGGTATCGTTCCCTTTAGACGTACGTGGTAACCCCATCATGAAGTCCATCGATATCCCTTCCCACTTCCACTCTGGTATCTCGAGGGGTTGGGTCAAGCCTGTTGATACCTAGTGCTCAGCCTTCACTTACTAGCTAGTGGAGTATCTAGAAACAAACTCTAACACAACTTTCTTCATCCCTGGAAACAAGTACTGATGCCGGAGGTCCTGATACATCTTCATCATGCTTGGATGTACTGCCAAGGGGGATGTATGGAACTCCCCGAGCACCTCCTCTCGTAGCACCACTGGTATAACTGTACATCCTCTGAAAAGGATAGCGTGCTCCCCACATTCTTAATATCCATTAGGTGCATGGCCTGAGGATATCTGAGCATGTGTAGTCTTGCAGTTTCTGTCTCCGAGTTGCACCTCCCCGACTCACTGATGGAGTGGAGGGGAAACTACCATTGACTGCAGGTAGACTGTCTCATCTCTATCCACATAGGATATCTGAAGTGAGGATAACTTCTCCGAAGCCTCATTCAGTAGTTGTGAAATCGATCTCCGACTAAGTGCATCTGCCACTATGTTCCCCTTACCAAAAGTATAGACTATCTCAAAGTCGTAGTCCTAGAGGAACTCTAGCCAATGTCACTGCCTCATATTCATATCTTTCCATGTGAAGATATATCTGAGACTCTTGTGGTCTAAGTAAACAATGAACCGCTCACACATCAAGTAGTGTTGCCACATATTTAGTGCGAAGACTACTACTACCAACTCCAAGTCGTGAGTCACATAATTCTTCCCATTATTCCCCATCTGTTGTGAGCCATAAGCAATCACTACATCACCCTGCATCAGGAAGAAAATGAGTCTGGTCCCTGATGCATCACATTAAACCATGTAGTCAGTACCCTCCTCCAAAAACCTCAGGATGAGAGTGCTGGTCAAGCTCTACCTTAGCTATTGAAAGCTTTGCTGGAATGTCTATGACCATAGGAAGGGTTTTATCTTCTTTGTCAAGGAATTCATAGGTACTGATACTCTGGAGAAATTGGGTACGAAACTCCGATAGTAGCCTGCTAATCCAAGGAAGCTACGCACCTCAGTAACACTCCTGGGTGGCTCCCAAGAAAGTACTGCCTCGATCTTCGCTGGATCCACTGCAACTCCAGCCTCTAAGATGACGTGTCCTAAGAAGTGGACCTTATTTATCTAGAACTCACAATTTGAGATATTTACATATAACTGGGGCTCCTGGAGTGTGTCCAAAACTATCCTCAAGTGTACAACGTGCTCTTCATCGGATGCCGAGTACACCAAGATGTGATCGATAAAGACCACTACAAACCGGTCTAAGAAGGTCTGTAAGATCCTATTCCTGAAACCCATGAACACTGCAAGTGTGTTCATCACGACAAAAGACTCACCAAGAACTTGTAATATACGTACCGACATCTGAAGGCTATCTTTGGGATGTCATCATCCCACACACAAAGCTGGTGATATCCTGATCTGAGGTATATATTTGAGAACCACTTCACGCATTTCAACTGATCAAATAGATCATCAATCCTCAGAAGAGGATACTTATTCTTCTTGGTCACCTGGTTTAGGTGCCAGAAGTCCACACATAGCCTCAAACTTTCATCTGCCTTCTTGGAAAAAAACACCGGGGATTCCCATGGATAAAAACTCCACCTTACGAATCCCTTCCTCTGTAAGTCCTCTAACTATACCCTCAACTCCCGGAGCTCCGCATGGGCCATCTGATACTCTAGTGTAGATATTGGTGCTGTTCTTGGGTACAAGTCAATGTGGAAGTCTACCTATCTTTGAGGAGGTAGTCCTGGGACACCTTCTGGAAAGACATCCACAAACTCATCCACCACTGCTGGGAACTGTGGGCTCGCCTCATCCACTGTGTCGAAGGTCATGCAAGACAGCTGATATATAATCAGATTCACCCTCCTAAGTGCAAGTCCATCTCATGATTCTTTGTTTTCCTTCTCACAGACAAAGGAAAACTGGCCTCCATCTCTGCGCGTACATTACACTGTACGTCTCAAGCAGTCAATCTATGCATAAACTGTTAATATCCATTCCATTCCTAGAATGCGTATTAGGGCTTCAACGCCGCTACTAGAAGATCCCATCTGAAACTCTATCCTATGAGAGTAAGACCACACTCTTGGCACCAGTGTGTGACCATTGAATCTCCTCCCATAGGAGTATCCAAACACAAAGGTCAAGCTAAAATCTTAGTCGGAATATCAGAGTCTCGAAATAAGTCCGTGAAAAGGAAAGAATGGTTAGCATGTAACATCCCAACCCCAGTTACCTAGATTCGGTGCATTATTACATAACATTGGCATGATACAAGGAATCATGTACTGAAAGACTGATCAGTTTAGTAGCCTTGGAAGTATTAGATACATTCATAAGTTTTACAATACATCATGAAATAAAAACATCAACAACATTTTGTCCCCTTTTGAACACACTTATATCCTTATCCTATCCCTATAGATCAACCATAAAATACTTCTTAACATCTTAGAAAAAATAAAACATATAAAGGGGTGAGCTCAGATGCTCATCAAGGATAAAAATATAGCGGAAACTTTCATAAATATGCATAAACATTTAAGGCAATGTATAAGACTAAAACAAAAGCCTTTTAAACTTAAACTTCATCATAATATGAAAAAGATAAAATCAAATAATTCCATTTACTTATTCACATGGATATTATAATAGTCAAATAATAACATGCAATATCAATAGCCACTTTATAATGATGGAATACATAATTACAGACTTCATAACCACATAGTCAAGGCCTTGTGCCAAGACTACAAATAAGATTTTATCAAGGCCTTGTGCCAAGACACTAGTCTGTCTCATGATACCTACCAATGCATCGAGATGATATAGAAGACTCCACCCATCACTTACTGAGTCCAATGCATTCCTCATATGAAAATGTTTAAACATAACATAAAGATTCGTATTAAAACTAACATAAAAAATTACAATACTTTATCCATAAACCATGAATGATATAAAAATAACACATCCATAGTAAAACATATCACAAAACCTTCAATACAATATGGAATATTTGTATCATAATAAATCAACTTCAAACAAGCTTAAAATCCATCAAAGGATGTTGACATAGATGAAATCAAACCTTTTTTTATAGAAATATCTCTTTCTATTTTGAAATTATTTAAAAGTCATATAATTATAAAAGAAAACATTTATTTTTAAAATATTATTATAATCTTGTATGGGAAGCTTTGATGATGATATAATGGTGGAAAATTGCCACATCTGCCGTATAAGTTAAAAAAAGACATTATTACCTTACTTTTGTCGAAAAGGTCATAAAGTAACTTGTTTGGAAAATGACGGAAAGATTAATTTCAAAACATATATGGTCAAATAAGTGTATAAATTACTTTAAAACATAGTATAGTAATTAGTAAAAATGTTTTGAATTACATTTTTAAGAAAACATGGATGTGGATGATAAAGAGGTCCCAGTAAATACTTATGTATTAACAACCTCAGATAAGTAAAGAGATTTTAGAATTAACCCTTAACTTGTACTTTTCCTTAGTCGATGGTATGTTAAACTCTTTTATAATAGTTAAAACATTGTTATTAAATTATAAAATAAATATATATATAAATATGATATCATATATGATCCTCTAATATTTCTTTTTTAAAAATATTTCAGTAGTATCATCGTTTCGGGTGTTAACTGATTCATTTTCCTTTACATGCTTGGTTAGGTAATCCATGTTTGTTATGGATAGGATGTATTTAATTAATATACAGAATTATATTATGTTAATAAACATTATTTTTAATCACAAAATGAAAATTATTCTTGAATGATTATGATGGGGAATGAATCTCATCGCGTTCATGGAGACGGTAATCCGTACGTACGCACGAGCGACAATATCATCCTTTTGATATTAAAATAGTATATAATTGGATGGTATATCATATATACATAATAATTATCATGTTATTTTTATTATTTACATCATTTATACTTATTATTATACCCATCTAAATGATTAAGTGTTTGAATAACAAACTACACCATGGCGTGGAGACAGTAATCCGTACGTACGCACGTATGGTGACTTTGTCATTTATAGGATGGATAGAATAATGAATATGGTTGTATAATTTTTATAATAACATCATATTATATATAAGATACTGGATTTATTATTTTATAATGGAAACAACAAATAAAGAGTAAGTGGAATAAGAAAAGAACTTGAAAGAGGTGATGAAATATTTACCTCTTCTTTGGGTTCTTCCTTTTGATTTGATCAAAAGGGCTCCTTAGGTTGGCTTTATGAACAAAGGAAGGACTATAGTATTAAGGTAGGAAAGTTGGGAGGATATTTGGGCAGGGGTTTGCCAAGACAAATGGCTTTGAAGGTGTGAATTTGAGAGAAATGGAAGTTCCCTTTTATAAGAGGGGTGAGGGGCACCTTAGGAAAAGATTGAAATATTATTTTATAATAAAATTATTTTCGGTTTCTAATGGCTCAAAAATAATTTATTTCAAGGCTAAGTTGGGGATGGGTTGAAAAAATCTCAAACTATAGGTTTTAGACAGGTTTAGGTCATCATATTTACCTTATCTTTTAGATTTAACTCTTAGTTAAATAGTTTGTCATTTACCATGTTTCTTTGTATTTTTATATTATATGGTTAATAAACTTAATATAACATGACAAGAGAACCCCATGTGGTTAATTATTAATATATATAACATTATATAAGTTCTTTTGATGAAACTTATATTTTTAGAAATATTATATCCATTAATAATATAGTATTTGTTTTAAAAACTCAATTATGTCAATTTTGACACTATTTAGTATTTGATTTTTGTGAAAATCATAACAGCATTATTAATTCAAAAAAAATTATTTAATGAACCTAAAATGTCATATTAACCTATAAAATTAGTTTAATTCATCAAAAGTATCAAATTAAATTTATTTGGATATTTATAATATCAATTATTTTAATCTTTCTTTAATAAGGTAATTACTGCATCATCATTATGTCATAAATAATTTAAATTATTTAAACTCTAAAAATTATAAATAAAATTACATTATATAGGAAATAGCTTTATATTTCTAATTAATATTTATAGTCTAATTTATATTGTGAGTAACCCTATATTAAAAATGGTTTAGTTATTAAACTTTGAATTTAACTCTTTTAACTCTTCTTTAAATAAAACAATAATAAATGTACTAATCTAATCCAAGTGGATAAAAGGGAATAATATTTTATTCCTAAGTTTTTTTTGGGTCGAATTACACTTATCCAATAGAATTAGGTCATGTGTTAGGGTAATTATGATATCATTTTTACCCTTAATTACCCTATTTACTTTTAACCGTGGTAAATAAAAGTCAAAAGTTACTATTCACCAAAAAAATATTTTTTTATCTTATTGAACCACATTTTACTTACTATTATTAACTATGACTCTCGAAATTTTAAAATTCAACTCACAGAAGTGGTAAAATTAAGTTTTATACAAATTTTCAAATGCTCCTAGGAGGTGGGTAAAAGATGGTAAAAAGTTCAATAAAATTTTTATATATCTAAACTCAATATAAAATGAATACAATGAATTAAATTGAACTTATATAGGTATTATATATCTATTTTTACCTAAAATAAATTTAAATAGAATAAATAATTATTTAAATAAAAAGTCGGTTTTAAACAATAACTTGGTGTTTTTCACTATTCATTAAAAATTGAAAGTTTTTAGAAAAATACCAAAAATTTACCCTAAGATAATTTCGATATTCCAAATCCAAAAATGAAGTCCATTTTGAAAGATAAAATTTATCAAATTTTAAAAAGTGGGTATTACTATTAATAACGGCTAGTTTGATTGGTTGTAGTGTGTTTGAACTCGAAGTTGCGTACAACACAAGCTATTGTATTATTCATAGAGAAACATAACATGGAGGATTGGGGTGTTACATAGAACCCACGTCGATAAGAATTACTGATAAAGTAGAGAAGATACAAATTGTACCTCATATCATCTCAGGGACGTCAGGATCGTGAGCCTCTACTGCCTGTAGCTGGGCTTGTCCCCTTCTACCTACTCCCTGAGCTCATGGTGGACCACCTAGGAGTGGTGGTGGTAGTGCTTGGTGACCCTGACCACCTCACCCTACACATCCTACTCCCCTTCCTCATCTTTCGCCTGGCGACGCTCATGCTCCTACTTCTGCCGCTGCCTCGGCGGCCCCTCCACTGTCTGCCGATCATCCGCGCGGGGAGTCAGATAGTCACGAGCTCTGTGACCCTGTACCCCATAGGAAAAATAGATCATGCCTCACTGGTGGCTCCCTCAGCCTCTCAAGCCGCGCACCACTGACCCTACGTCCCTGGGTCTCCCTACAAAAGGTCTAGGCCACTTAGGCTTTTGCATCGTCTGTCTACTGCCAGCTGCAGATGAATCTGCTACTAGTCATCCGGTAGGGCTCTCACTATCGGTGCCTGCTCAGAAAGGAATCTATCCATCAGAAAATCTCTCTCTAGGACTCCATCCTACACCGGGATGCTGATAGAAACTGTCTCATCTCTAATCTCTTTTTTGAGCCCCTTCTCAAAGGTCCGGGCTCTTAAGTAAGGGTCTCGTACCATGTAGGTTGAGTATTGGGAAAGGTCAGTAAATATCGCTGAGTACTAAGCCACAGTCTGGCTGCCCTACTGCAGATGTAGAAACTCCTAAATATGCACAGAGCATAGTGTCGTAGGCATGAACTCTGCCCTAAAAGGCTCTCAAAGTCTTGCCAGGTGAGGGCCGTCTCCTCATGCACCTGGAGTATTGAGCTCCACCATCGTCCTTTCAAGCCCTGAATAAGGCTAGCGGCCAAGATTTCCATCTACTCGGCGGGTGTATCTACTAAGCGAAAGACCCTTGAAACTGCCTCAAGCTAGTCCTCTACTGCCTGGGGGTCTATCTCGCCTCGAAACCTTAGAGGCCTCTGTCTCTGGAACTCATGAAATGCGCTCAACTGACGTGCATGATCCACTGGTAGCATCTGCTACTCCATGGGTGGTGGTGCTGCTGGTACACCACCCGAAGGTGCCATCACTGTGAGTGGTCCTTATACCGATGCCTCATCACTCGGTGAGCCACTATCAAAATCTCTAACCAGAATCATGGCTGGCTATCTTCGTGGAGGCATCCTGTAAGAAATAGATGCACCATGATCAATAATTTATACCAGTTGAGATGACTCAAGAAAGATCAAGAAAACTTTTCAAAACACTAGCAACATGTGTTTTTATGTACAGAGTCAGAAAACAGAATTTAGGGTCCTGGTGTATGGATACATTGGCCGCCGCACTAACACTAGACTCCCTATACTAAAAACCTAACTCAAGACACTTTACACCATTGCATAATTAAAAGTAGACTATTAGTTCTTCTGGTAGAACCGACCACCCTTTGATACCAATTATCACGACCCGTCCCACATGGCCCAAACGTGACTACGCCAAGCCCGCCTCCTATAGACTAAGGTTTGGTGACTAGCACTTGAAGGCTTTCCCCGAACAGGGAAGACATTTCCTTAGATATATGTACACTACCAAAAAGGGAAACTAAAGTAAACAACCAATAAAAGTAATATATAACTAAGAGAGTAAAGTAAAACCACAAGTAAAATTGTAAAATGAAAACAGTGGGCTAGAATACAAGGCCTAGAAACTGAAATATAAAATTAACAGCTGTTGCATCTACCCTGGAGCTCTACCTGGAGGATAGTAGATGTAAGTCTGAAGTTGAAGAAGAGGATCTCAACTGCTCCCATCGAACCAATATCCACTAAGATCTGAACATCCAAAGTCTACTTCAGAGCATCAGTAGTCTGCACCAGACACACATGTGCAGGCGGATCCCATGCAAGGGTGAGTCTAACAACTCAGTAGGGGACCCTGAGACCCCTGAAGGTCTCTCCGCAACCCAGAAAGGAAAACATCCCAAGAAATACCATAAAGGAAATATCACAAGCATGATCTAAATCCTGAATCATAAAGAAAAAGAGACAGCTCACTCTAACGGTATAACTTCAATGTTACTAGGATAGGGATGACTAGTCGTAAAACTAGATTATCCTATTCATAGTAACTCAACTGTTGACCCATATAGGTCACTTCATGCTGACCCGTATTGGTCGCTAGATGCAGACCTGTATTGGTCCCTGGTGCTGACCCGTATTGGTTTCTAGATGCTGACCCGTATTGGTCACTGGTGCCGACCGGTATTGGTCATTGGTGCTGACCCGTGTTGGTTGCAGGTATAGAGGTAGGGATGATTAGTCATACTGTTAGATCATCCCACTTTAGAGTTTCTGATGCTGAACCATATTGGTCTCTCTTTTTCTTCATGTCACAGCTAGCCACTAGATTCGCATATGAAGCATGCCTGATCTCTAGAAGACTGTGCTCCCCAATCCATTGGTCATATTTCAAATGGTATGAAATCCTGTAAAAAACATACCCAAGGGAACGCCCCATCATAGGGTTCCTAACGTGATAGACGACACGTCGATCGGATGCCCGACCCGTGAGATATGGTCACTTTTGTAAAAAGAACCTGGTTGGATTCAAGTTTGGTCCAACCCAAGTCACACATCAAACTCTGTCAAAACTCACTTAGAGTATATCTAAAGGACCACCTTGTCACAAGGGTACTTATTCCACAAACAACGCGTCGATGAGACACTCGGTCTATTAGTTACACCCCTTTCCATGAAACGGGGGTGATTGCACCTCATTCAGGCCTGGCTCGGTCAGGTCCGCCAAAATATGTCAAAGAGACCACTTCCCAAAAGGGGTCACAACTCCACTAATGGCATGTCAAATGGACACCCAGTTCATCATTTACGAGTGTTACTTTATTTGGGGGATGGTTGGGTGTGGGCCTGGTCCGACTCGGTCAGGCCAGCCCGACACAACAGGTCCTGGGGTCTACCTGACCTTGCCTGGGTCTGACCCATTAAGGGTCGGCCCGGTTCACTGGGTCTGGCCCATTGGGGTCGGCACTGCTGGTTTTTTGGCTCGGGCCGCGGTTGACCCGACCTGCTGGCTGGGGTTCGTCCCACCTGTGCTGGCCTGCTGGGCCGTGGGTCCGGTCCATTCGGATGGTCCGTGTCCAACCCGATATGCCTAATAGAGGATCGTTTCTCTAGCTGGCCCTGCGAACACTGGGTCGTTTCGTCTGACTGGTAGGGTGATGCCCCACCGCGTGCAACGGTCGACCAGATAGCTGACCAATCTCCAGTTGACGCGGCGCGATGTAAGGCCGCCCCGCCCCTCCTTCCGTGACTGCTTCCCCCGGCGGCGCCTGTGGGCGCCGCCCTTATCCCGTGCAACCAGCTTAAGCCGGCCACCTTTGGCCAATGAGGCGGGCGATGGCGCGCCGCCTTCCTACCACCTGCGGATGGTTTCTGTGGGCCTCCTCTGACCACCACCGGCCGCCTCCGGCATGGCACGCCAGAAGTTCTTTCCATAGAACACCAGACGTGATCCGGTAGTCTGTTCTTGGTGCCGTCTGTGCCTACAAGACTCTCGGATCACCACCGCTTTTTCGTGACCTCTATCTCTACCTTTCTATCACATTTCCCGGCCACACATGGGAAACAAAATAACCAAAAGATTAGTGGAGGGTCTGGGCCTTATTTGGATTGGCCCACGCCCTCTGTGTTAGCATTTTAACAAGGGGTGTTAGCAAAAATCATAAAATTTAGAAATAACTCTCGTCTTGTAACCCCACATCAACCTACCATGTTTAAAGAACAATTCGAGGATCAACCTGTTGGTCAGTTGATCCATGTTCTTCCTATAAATCAAGAACAAGGAAAGAGGAATATTACAATATCAAAAACAAAAACCCATACCTGGATGAGATGTCCATTGATGAACATTAACAGAACCTCCTTCGTCTTTGTCATTGGTTCGTGATTCGGTGTCGCTCATAACTGCTCACTGAATCCGATCTCATCCTCCAGGTGGATATTGCCGCAGGACTTTGCCAGAGTTTCCTCGTTTGAAGAATCCATGCCAAAAACCCACCCTGAGCTCCATTTAAATAGGAGGGGGAAAAGGTGAGTAACACGTTGAGGAATTTAATGAGGTTCATTAAATGAATTAATGGCCCTATTTTAATTCACAACAGTGGAGTTATGCAGTTGATGAGTCAAGCCATTAAATGGATTGACAAGTCACTGGTCCCACCACCGCCGCTCATCCTTTAGATAAAAATAAAATAAGATAACAATTACATGTTATTTTACTTTTCTTTAAAAATTCCAAAAACTAACTTTTTCTCCCAACCTACTATGGTCGAAGTAAATCCTCCCTTACGAGAATCTTGGCGCTGCAAATTCAACGGTGTCCTCATATTTTTAATCTGATCACCAATTCAAAATATAGAAAATGTCACCTGCACTTTTACTGAATGTACCTTAAAAAAAGTTCAAAAATTCATTTTGGGCACATCGGACCTCAGAATCACACGCCATCACTTTTTTCAGACTCATAATAATCCAAAATAATTAAAAAAATTACATGGAATTTTCTAGGTCTTTACATAAACAAATATCAATAATGTTTTAAGTTATGAATAATCCTCTTGTTAGAATTAAAAATGATAAATGGTATAATTTATGGTTATGTAAATATGTAAATACCATTCCATTCTAATTCTGTAGTTTCACTTCCAATCGACAAGAATATCCATCATGAACTGATCATGGAAACCATGTAACGAACGCACCCAAAACAATGTAAATAATAAAATATTACTAATAAATGTGTCGAATGATGTTATAAAATGATCATATAAGGTATTATAAACATGAATATATTTCATTAAGATATTAATAACTCTCTTTTAACCATTATACAGGAGTTTTAAACACATTTTAAGCAAGAAGAACCTAAGGTAAGATAATTCTTAACCGAATTTCCATTCTTTGGGTTAACCTTCTTATTTATTCATTATATTGTATTAAGATTATTGGTGTGATGATTTTTTGCTGCACTATATGTATTTATAGTGTATACACATATCCATTCCATTCTATTAATTATCACTCCAATTATATTTTAAGGGACTTTCCTTTTAAAATCCTTTTAAAACTCTCTTTAATAAATTTCAAAATGATTGTTTTTATATGTATATGGAATGAGTGGTTTCTCCTAATTTCAAGATACTTTATTACCATGATATGTTCCATGGACTTTATTTATGTTGGGTTGATCCCATTATAGCTCAATATATGTTGGATTGAGCCCATTATAGCTCAATATATGATGGGTGAGCCCCATTATAGCTCTCCAATGAATTGGGTACCCTGAAGGTGGAATTTGACCAAATGGTTATTTCATGTGTAAGGGTGATTGTAAGAGTGATATGGTAAATATGTACCAAGGCAACAACATGATGTTTCCATTCATGTTAACAAGTTTTTATGAAATGAATTTTATTATTTTTTATGTTATCACTTGACTAACAAATTTTTTCCTTATATCCCATACTGAGTTTTTTTGTGCTCATCCCAAGTTTTTAAATGTTTTTCACAGGTTATAAGGATGTTCAAGAGAAAGAAGGAAGAAAATTTAAATGTCATGAATATTTTTCAAAGTAATTATGTTTTATTTAAACAGTTTTTTATTTTTTAAAAAATGGATATTGTTTTAATACTATCCACATTTATGGTTATGAGATGTTATGTATGTTTTATGTCCTAATTAACTAAAACTATAAAACTAAAAATATCCTCATTGTTTAAGAATCTATGTTATTTTCTAAAACTTAGGATTATGTAATTTTTTAAGGCTAGGTCCTTATAGTTGGTATCAAAGGGTGGTTTAAATAACTTTACAGGTTAGGACGATGTTAAAAGAATTCCATAAATGATTTTTACTCTATGATAATTTGAAATGTTATAGAATTTAAGGATTTACATGTTGATTTATCTATGTTATGTCGATTCAGAATGGTTTTTTGTAGAATAAATAGGGAAGCTGAAGTAAGAAGGCACTAAGAGGATGATGTCTATCTGAATATGCAGCCCAGAATGGTGGAAATTGGAAATGAGCAGTTTGTGAACAATGGCTCAGTTGACTCAAGAAATAAATGGGGGTGGTATCCATGATAGAGAGGAACGTGATATACTATAAAAAATATCTTTTGTGGAACATTTTATGAGGAAACACCCTCCATTATTCAATGGAACCATAGATCCAGTGATAGCAAAAGGACATATCAATGATTTAGAAAAGATATTTGATGTTATGGGATGTTCATAATGTAAAAAGGTAATACTAGCCATTTATGGATTGGAAGGTGAAGCTGATCAATATTGGTCTATAGTTAAGAATATGAGAGAAAGATATGATCATTATAGTCTGAAATGGGATGATTTTAAGAGTCTTTTTCTAGAAAAATATTTTCCCAAAACTATTTGACTCAAAATGGAGAAACAATTATTAGAACTGAAGTAGAAAGATAATGATTCTATGGAAGCATATGAAGACAATTTTACAAGACTGTCTAGGTACGTACCATATTTTACTTGGGATTTTGATAGTAAAATTAATATATTTTACTCTGGGTTGAAACCATTTTTTCAAAGAGCTTTGGCTTCACCGGAGTTTAAAATCTATGAGAAACTTGTTCGTTTTGATGAAAAAGTGGAGATAGATTTTAATGACACGTATGTGCCTCGTGATGAAAAGAAAAAGAAGAGGTGTGGTTGGTAGGCTTTGGGTATGAATTTTTCAAAGAAATATGGAGGTAAGAAAATCAATTTCCCTTCTTGTAAAAAAATGCGGTAAAAGACATCCTGGTGAATGTGTTTTAAATTCTAGGAAATGCTATTGATGTGGAAAGTTTGGAAACATGTCTCATGATTGTAAGGAAAATGATATAAAAATTAACGAGAAGCCGATGGTGAGATTATTTAACTATAAGAAATTGGTTCATTTTGCTAATGTTTGTCATAATCTAGTCACTCAAGCAGGGAATCTGTAATATTGAAAGTAGAAGGGTTTGGTAAAATCATTTAAAACCACTTCAGTAGATTTTGATCCATTAAATGAGGTGGTATCAGGTATATTTATTGTTTTTATAGATTTTAAAAATGTTTTGTTTGATTCATGGTCTACACATTCCTTCATTTCTGATAAATTTTCAAAAAAATTGGGAATTCAACCTCATTAAATAAAACCAGATCTCATGGTAAAAACACCTAGAGAAAATATTGTGGAAAAAAGAAATTATAAGAATATACCTATCTTTTATGTGGAAAGAGTTTACCTATAAACCTTGTTGTTTTGACTCTAGTAGAGTTTGATGATATTCTGGGTATGGAATGACTTTCATTTTTTCATGCTAAGATAGATTTCAGAGAAAAAGAATTTGTTTTCAGAAAGAATTTCAGTTTTTGTACAAGAATGAACCTATACCATTGATAACATATCAAGAATCTAAGAAACTAATAAAATATAGAAATGAAAGTTATCTTTCTCATGTTTTTGAAGATAAGGGAACTATCCTGATTAATGATGTACTAGTGGTAAATGAACACCTGGTTATTTTTCATAATGATTTTTAGTACTATTCTTGATTGAGAGGTTGAGTTTACTATTGACTTAGTTCCTGATGCTAAGCCAATTTCTAAACCCCCTTATCAAATGACCCAAATGGAACTTCTGGAATTAAAAAAGTAGTTACAAGAATTATTAGTTAAAGGATTCATCCCACCTATCACTTCACAATGTGGTTATCCTGTCATGTTTGTTAAGAAGAAAGATGGTTCAATGATACCTTGTATTTATTATAGATCCTTAAATAACATTACTATTAAAAAAAGTATCCTTTGTATCATATCGATGATTTTTTTGATCATCTCTAGGGAGCAAAATATTTTTCAAAGGTTGACCTAAGGTTGGGGTACCATCAATTGAAAGTAAAAAATGAAGACATCCCAAAGACAACATTCTATACTAGATATAATCATTATGAATTTTTATTTATGCCTTTTGGGTTAACTAATAAACAGATTGTATTCATTGATCAAATGAATAGAATATTTCATGAGTTCTTGGATAATTTTGTGGTTGTGTTTATTGATTAAATTATAGTATATTCTAGACGTAAAGAGGATCATGAAAAACATTTAAGTGTTGTTTTGAAAACCTTAAAAGAAAAATAACTATATGGAAAATTCAGAAAGTTTGATTTTTGGTTGCAAAAAAATTATTTTCTTAGGTACATTGTAAATAAGGATGGAATAATATTTGATCCTGCAAAAAAAGTTGTTGATGAATGAAAAATACCTAAAAATGTTATAGAGATTCATATTTTTCTTGGATTAATAGGTCATTACTGACGATTTTTTAAAAACTTTGCACGATTATATATTCTTCTAAGTTAACACAAAAAGGGATTAAATTTGTTTGGATAGAAGAATGTGATGTTTGTTTTCAGGAAATGGAGAAGAGATTGGTGAATTCTCTAGTTTTGGCCTTGCCTTCCAGAAATGGTGAGTTTTTCATCTACAATGATGCTTCATTAAAGAGATTTGGTTTTGTTTTGATGCAGAATGATCAGGTGATTTATTATTCTTCAAGAAAACTAAAACCTAATGAGTTAAATTATACCACATATGATTTGGAATTGGCAGCTTTAGTTTTTTCTTTAAAAATTTTGAGGCACCATTTGTAAAGAGCCAAATGTCAAATATATACTAACCATAAAAGTATGAAGTATATATTCACTCAGAAGAAATTAAATATTAGGTATAGAAGATGGCTTGAACTGATAATGGATTATAATTGCACAATCAATTAACATCCAAGAAAAGAAAAAAAAGTGGTGGATGCCTTTAGTTGAAAACATCATGCATCATTAACCATGTTACGTTTGGAAAATGATCCCTTGGTTAATGATTTGATAAATTTTGGCTTAGAAGTTTTTGGTGCAGGAAATACATCTATTTTGTTTCAGTTTTTGGTACAGTCATTGTTATCATATAGAATTAAGCAAGCATAAAAGGAAGACTGTGAGCTATAAAAAAAGGTAGAATTGGTTAAAATGGGTAAGTTTCCAGAATTTTCCATTGATAAAGATTGTATTTTAAAATTTTGAAAAAGGTTGTGTGTGCCTTGTGATTCCCATTTGAAGAAATATTTGTTGTGTGAAGATCATAGTTATCCATTTTCAGTTCATCCTGGAAGTACTAAGATGTATAGGGACCTTCAATAATATTACTGGTGGGATGGAATGAAAAAAGATATTTCATAACAGGTTAAAGTAGAGCAGTAGTTACTGAAGGGGATGCTTCGGCCTTTTCTAGTGCCAGAGTGGAAATTGGAGAATACATCCATGGATTTTGTGGCGGGACTACCTAAGACTTCTTGAGGTAATAATTAGATTTTTGTTATTGTTGATCGGCTAAAAAAATAATCACATTTTATTTCTATTCAAGATACAATGTCATTGGATCATCTTTCTCAACTATACCTCAAAGATATTGTCAGGTCACATGGAGTTCCTCTTTCCATTGTATCTGATTGGGATCTTAGGTTTACTTATAATTTTTGGAAGGTCCTTCAGAAGTTGTTGGGCACAAAATTAAATTTCAGTACAACTTTTTATCCTCTATCAGATATTAATTCATAACAAACAATTTATACTTTGGGGGGTATGCTTTGAACTTGTTTAATGGACTACCAGGGAAGTTGGGATCAATATCTTTCTTTAGTTGAATTTTCTTATAATAACAGTTTTCACTCCAGTATACAGATGGAACCTTTTGAGGCATTGTATGGGAAGTGGTGTTGAACTACAACTTTTTGGGATGAAGTCAGGTAAAGGAAGTTGATGGGAACAAAATTAGTAGAGTAAATGGTCTAGAAAGTGAAGATGATCCAGCATCACATGAGGACAACTCAGAGCAGGCATAAAAGTTATACAGACAATAGAAGGAAATGCTTTTCTTTTGAGGTATGTGATCATATTTTTCTTAGAATTTCACCATGAAAAAGTGTTATGCATTTTGGTAAGAAAGGAAATCTAAGTTCATGGTTTATTGTACCTTATGAAATTTTGGATAAAGTTGGACCAGTAGCCTACCGAGTAGCTTTACCTCTAACTTTATATTAAGTACACAATGTTTTTCATGTTTCGATGTTGAGAAAGTATGTTCTAGATTTATCTCATGTCTTGAGCCTAGAAGCAATTCAACTAGAAGGGAACCTTTCTTATAAAGAGAAACTAGTTCATATTATTAATCGAAGGGAACAAGTATTGTGGAATAATGTAATCCACTAGGTAAAGGTTTTGTGGAGAAACCACATCGTCAAAGAAGCAACGTGGGAATCTGAAAGTTCTATGAGGGAAAGGTACCCTCACTTGTTTAATGAGAATAATAAAATTGAGAGGATAAAATTTTTAGAAGGTGGAGATAATGTAACACCCCAAGGTTTAAAAAAAATTGAAATGCATGAAACTGTATTTTAAGTAGATATTTATAACTAGCCTTTAAACATAATTTTGAAGCTTCTATGTTTTTAATTTCAAAAAACGGTCATCTAAAATTGTGATCAATAAGTTATTTGGAGTCTAATGGAACCAACTTTATTTTTAGTGAATAGTAACCCACCCTTATGAATAGTAATATGACCCTAATGAATAGTAAATTGTATTATTATTTTATTTTCTTAAGGTTATAAGATAATGAGATGTTGATTAATATTTAATGGTGTTAAAAAATGATTTATAGATTTAAAATTGTTATTTTTGAATAAATTATGTTTTTAATTAAAAATTAAATTAATAATATTTAGAAAATTATTTTTAAAAAATGGAGTTTATTTTTTAATTCTATACGTTGAAAAATGGTTAGGGTAAATTTTTGGGATTTTTCTGAAATAATTGAATTTTTGGTGAATAATAAACATATAGTTTTGAGTTTTCAGTAAGTTTAATGACATAATTAATGATGTAATAATGATGTAATAATTCTAGTAGAATATTTAGGAATAAAATATATTATTATTTGTCCCAAGTGTCCAATACTATGTTCAAATACCATGGGAAAGCCCATGGTTTTGTAAATACCACTAATGAGGTGTCCCTTGGAAATTAATAAAATATTCCCTCACTTTTGCTATAAATAAAAACCAATTAATTCATTAAATTCATTCAAAATTCTTCCTCAATTAAGCTCTAGTCTTATTACCTTACTAGTAGTCCTCCCAATGTGTCCTTAATCCCCCCAAGGTCCCAACCTTCAATTCATAGGAGCTACTCTATAAGATAATAGAATTCTCAACTTCTTCTTTTTTTCATTCAAATTCTATTTTATGTGGTATAACATTCAAGTTTTCATACCATGTTATTATTTCCATTTTATTATGTCTCTATACTGTATTATGATTCATTTATTCATGGGTAACCCCTTTCCCCTTTCTTTTTAATGTTTTCTAAAACCATGTTGCATAGCCGTTATGCTACAGAGTTTTCGTCTAGAAAATCTCCCTTTTTTCAAGCGCTCTTATTATGTTATTATCTTTTAATTTAAATTGGATTATATTGGGATATGTAATCCATATCCAAATTAATATCCTTATTATGTAATAATTATTAGATACCCTTTTTATATCATCTAAATATTTTATGAATTTTTAAGTGATGCCGTTTGGTTGCCGAATTTTTGTAAGGGGTTTCTCAACATTTCTTTTATTTTGAGTTCCTATATTTTCTTTTTATTTACTCACCTCCAATTATCCAAGATGAATTAATGATAAATTATCTTAAATATTATGGATTTAATAATATTTATGGAATATTCAACATTATACTTCTTTTCCTCTCTCATTTATTCAAGAAATTTAAACACCGTCCGTGATGTGTCAATTTACCGACATCATGGACGATGTGATTTCAATTTCTTTTACTTCCTTCAATACTGGTCATGAAAATATTTTTATAGTTTAACAAGATTTTAATTTATGTATTATATCTTATATAAGGTTCTAGAATCATTTTTTACATATTTATTAATTTATAAAACAAAATGATTTCATTACGAGCGAAGAATCACCAAAATGACCTAAACAAAAATCAACAATATTTTAACATATAAATCATCCTCATGTCACAATTAAAAATGATAAATGGTATAATTTATGGTTATGGAAATATTTTAATACCATTCATTCCAATTCTATATTTGAATTTCTAATCGACAACAATATCCATCATGAACCAATCATGGTAACCATGTCAAGAACGCACCCAAAACAATGTAAATAACAAAATATTACTAATAAATATGTCGAATGATGTTGTAAAATGATCATATAAGGTGTTATAAACATGAATATGTTTCATTAAGATATTAATAACACTCTTTTAACCATTATACAGGAGGTTTAAACACATTTTAATTAAGAAGAACCCGAGGTAAGAGAATTCTTAACCCAATTTACATTCTTTGGGTTAACCTTCTTCTTTATTCATTATGTGGTATTAAGATTATTGGTGTGATGAATTTTTGTTGCACTATGTGTATTTATAGTGTATAAAAATATCCATTCTATTCTATTAATTCTTATTCTAATTATATTTTAAGGTACTTTCCTTTTTTAAATCCTTTTAAAACTCTCTTTAATAAATTTCAAAAGGATTGTATTTTTATATATATATGGAATGAGTGGTTTATCCCAATATCAAGATACTTTATTACTGTGATATGTTACTTGGAAATTATTTATGTTGTGTTGAGCCCATTATATTCTAATATATGTTGGTTTGATCCAATTTTATCTCAAGATATGACTGGTGATCCCCATTATAGCTCTCCAATGCATTGGGTACTCCAGAGGTGGAATTTGACCAATTGGTTATTCCATGTGTAAGGGTGATTATAAGAGTGATATGGTAAATATGTCCTAAGGAAACTATATGATGTTTCCATGCATGTTAAAAAGTTTTTATAAAATGGGTTTTATTGGTTTTTATGTTATCACTTGACTAACAAATTCTTTCCTTATATACCTTACTGTGATTTTTATGCTCATCCAAAGTTTTTAAATATTTTTCATAGGTTATAAGGATGCATAAGAGAAATAAGGAAGACAATTTAAATGTCACGGAGATTTGTCATAGGTGTTATGTTTTATTTTAAAAGTTTTATATTTTAAAAAAATGGATATTGTTTTAATAGTATCCACATGTATGGTTATGAGATGTTATGTATGTTTTATTTACCAATTACCTAAAAATATAAACCTGAAAGGATCCTCATTGTGTATGAATGTATGTTCTTGTCTAACACTCAATATTATGTAATGTTTTAAGGATAGGTCCTTATACAAACCCAAAAGAAACAAAACACGGAGGATGATCCAACACCCTAAAGGAAAAACTATGACCAAAACCATCCATAATAATCCTCAATACGAAACAATATGTGATCTAGACCTTGGGTCACTACACCCAACATGTAAACTAGGACCTAAAAACTGAAACACCATCCCATGAAGAATGTAACGCCCCGACCCTAGTTACCTAGAGTCGGTGCATTATTACGTAACATTGGCATGATCACGAGAAAGATCAAGTCTCGAAAGACCGATTAGTTTAGTAGCCTTGGAATAACTAGATACATCCATAAATTTTTACATTACATCATAAAAAAACATCTTGTCTTCATATCCCCTCATACTATCCCTGCAGGTCATTCATAAATTACTTCTTCATAATCCTGGGAAAAATAAAACATTGAAAGGGGTGAGCTCAGATGCTTAGTAAGGATAACATTATAGCAGAAGCTTTCATAAATAAGCATAAACAGTTAAGGCAATTTATAACTAAAACAAAATCCTTTTAAACTTGAAATTCAGCATAAAATGGCAAAGGTAAAATGAAATAATGCCATTTACTTACTCACATGGATATTCTACTAGTCGAATGATCACATGCAATATCAATATCCACTTTCATAATGTTGGAATGCATAATGCCAGACTATCATAACCACATAGCCAAGGCCTCGTGCCAAGACTACAAATAAGATTTTGTCAAGGCCTTGTGCCAAGACACTAGTTTGTCTCATTAGACCTACTGATGCAATTTTTTTTAGAAGATACTTACGTTTAAAATTTCTAAAATACACTCCAGTGTTTTTCTGAAAACATAATGCAAGCTTCTGAAAACAAAATAACTAATTCTGAGACTGCTCGACTAATTACAGGCCATGATGGGTCCACTCCCAATCCCTTCCTGTCTACCAAACTCGAGAGTCGGGTTTTCTGAAAACATTTTTAAGCTTGCGTTAAATACGTATACATTTTCACTGGATTTTCATATATTTGAGAGAAATATCTCTTTTTTTGAAATCATTTAAAAATCACATAATTATAAAAGAAAAACTTTATTTTTAAAATATCCTTACAAGCGTGTAAGGGAAGCTTCAAAGGTGTAATAATGGAAGAGAATAACCGCACATGTCGTATAAGTTAACAAAAAAACATTCTTACCTTAATTTTGTCGAAAAGGTTAAAAAGCACCTTGTTTGGAAAATGACAGAAAGATTCCTTTATAAACCTCTTATAAAAATTCAAACAAGGGTATAAATGAATTTAACCCATATTCTTGTAAATAGTAAAAATGTTTTGAAATACATTTTTAAGAAACATGGATGATAAAGAGATCCCAGTAGATTATTACATATAAACAATCTAGGATAATGAAGAGATTGTGAAATAACCCTTACCAATTTGGTAACTTATGAAACATACAACCCATGAAAGAGGTATCATACAATGAATATGTAAATAAACATAAATTAGAGTGTATTACACAAAGAATATAATTATGGGCAGTACATACACCACACAAAAGGTGATGGTGGCAATATGGCATGAATCTCACGGAAATAAGGAGTGAGATGAAAACCCCTTACCACGTTAATCCACTGAGTTGTATGACCAAAAGTTAATAACCACCAAATGATTTACAGAATATCATGAATATAAAGAGAATCATGATAATATATATCAAATGGCAGTACACAATACACCACTTTTAATAATTTAGTGGCGAACAATGGAAATCTCACAGAATTGAATGTGAGATAAGAAAATACCTTACCACGTTAATCAACTGAGTCGTATGGCCAAAAGTTAATAACCACCAAATGATTTATAGAATAAAATGAATATAAAGAGAATCATGATAATATATATCAAATGGCAGTACACAATACACCACTTTCAATAATTTAGTGGCGAACAATGGAAATCTCACGGAATTGAAAGTGAGATAAGAAAATCCCTTACTTTGTACTTTTTCCTTGGTCGATGGTAGGTTTACCTCCTGTATAATGGTGAAATAACTGTTATTGAATTATACAAGAATCATTTAATTTAATATGATATCATATATGATCTTTTAACATTGATTTGTTAATAATATATTAGAATTATCGTCATTTCGGGTGTTAACGGGTTCATTTTACTTTATATTCTTTGTTATGTGAGCCATATTCGTTATTAATGGGATGTATATTATTCATATCCAGAATGATATCAAGTCCTTAGATACTATTTTTGAATCATCAAATGATAATTATACTTGAATGGATATGATGGACAATGAATCTCATCGCGTTCGGGGAGACGGTAGTCCGTACATACGCACGAGCGACAATATCATTCTTTTGATATTAAAATAATATATAATTGGATTTTATATCATATATACAGAATCATTATCATGTTATATTTATTATTTACATGAGTTACACATCATTATTATACCCATCCAAATAATAATATATTGAATAACAATTACACCACGACGTGGAGACGGTAAGCCGTACGTACGCACGTATGGTGACATGTTATTCAAAGGATGGATAGAATACTGAATATGGTTGTACCATATTTATAATAACATCACAGTATATATATGATACTGGAGTTATTATTTTATAATGGAAATAACAAAGAAAGAGGAAGTGGAAGAAGAAAGGAACTTGAAAAGGGGTGGTGAAAACATTACCTCTTCTTCGGGTTCTTCCTTTTGATTTGATCAAAAGGGCTCCTTAGGTTGGCTTTCTGATCAAAATAAGGCCTCTATGTTGTAGTGAGGGAATTTTAGATAGTATTTGGGCAGGGTTTGGCCGAACCAAAGGGCTTTGAAGGTGTGAAGAAATGAGAAGGAGGAGTGCCCTTTTATAAGAGGGGTGAGGGGCACCTTTGGAAAAGCTAGAGATATTAGTTTATAATAAATTCATATTAGGTTTCCAATGGCTCCAAAGTTGACTATTCAAAGGTTAAGGTGGGGATGGGTCGAAAAAAACTCAACCAATAGAAGTTAGACAGGTTTGGGTACTTATATTAACCTTATCTTTAAGTATTAACTCTAAGTTAATTAGTTTCACTTTTACAATGTCTCTTTGTATTTTTATATTATATGGTTAATAAACTTACCATATACATACAAGAGACCCCCAAGTAGTCCATTAATGATACACCTATCATGATATAAGTCTCTTGGCCGATCCTTAGATTTTTAGGAATTTAATATCAATTAATAATATAATATTTGTTTTAAAAACTCTTTCATGTCAATTTTGACACTATTCAATAGTTTATTTTTTTGAAACTCATAACAGATTGATTACTTAGAAAAAAGTCAATTAAATCAATAATAATATATCATATTATCCTAGAAAATTATTTTAATTCATTAAAAGTTTCATATTATATTTATTTGGGTATTTATAATATCAATTATTTTGATTTTTCTCTATTATAGTAATTACTGCATCATCATTGTGTCATAAATAAATTAAATTATTTAATGTCTAAAAATTATAAATAAAATATCATTATATAGGAAATCTTTTTATCTTTCTCAGGAATATTTATAATCTAAAATCCAACATATATAACCCTCTGTAACAATTGTTTTGTTAAAAGATATATGCTTGTGTCATTTTTGTATTTATTTTAACTTAATTAAAATAAAGTGTCATTATCACTTACAAGTGGATCCATGGGGTCCCAAAATAGACCCAAAGATGCCCATGGTCGACCATGTATCAACCAATAGGGTTAAGACACGTTTTAGGGTAATTTAGTATTATTATAATATTATTTTTTAACCCTTATTTACCGGATTTACCCTTAACCATGGTAAATAAAATATTTACCGCAGTAATTATTCAAAATGTCTAAAAATAAAAGTTACCTATTTACACAATTTGAACATCCTGATTCCAAATATGGAATCCATTTTTCTAAATTCAAAACACATAAGTGGCAGAAATTAATTTAAAATTAATTCCCGCTGTCAAAACAAAAAGCGTGTTTTTAAGAGATAATAACTATCAAAAGATTGACACTTGTTTATGTTCGGTTTAATTGTAAAATTATGTCCAATGACCAAAATTATATTAAATGGTAAAAATATATTCTAAATATACTTTAAAACAACTCAAATTCATAATTTATCACTATTAATTATTTTGATTAAAAAAGTTGTTTTTAATTAAAATTTAGTAATTTTCACTATTCATCAAAATATGAAAGTTATCCAAAAAGTACCAAAATTTCAACCTAGGCTAATTTCGATATTACGAATCCAAAAATGAAGTCCATTTTGAGAGATAGAATTTATAAAATTTCAAAAAGTAGGTATTACTATTCATAACGGCTAGTTTGATTGGTTTTGGTGTGTTAAAATCTCAAAGTTGTGTACAATGCACGCCATTGCATTATTCGAAAGGAAACATACCGAGGAAACTTGGGGTGTTACATTCTACCCTCCTTCAATAAATTGCATCCTCGCAATTTTTAAAATTTTTCTTGGGAATATAGTGGAAAGTCCCACATCGGAAAAAGAGTCAATAAAACTATCACTTTAAAAGAAAGAAAGAGAGGTATAAGGGTCATCCAAGATAACCCATACTAGGATTCCATGTAAGAAAACATGGATATGGATGATAAAATAAGTGTCAAGTTCTGATGGAGAGGGATAGAAATCATGATCAGGAGAAAGTTAACAATGAGAAGACCACAGACTTGTGTTGGGACAAACGACCATTAGTCTCCTAGTAGGAAAGTAAACGGACAACATTTTTTTAAAGTTACATTACATAAGGAAGAGGAATTAATTTATGATATTGACTAAGAACATTATGAGATATACTTACATTTTAAGTAAATTTTCATTCTTTAATAAATTTCCACCACTAACTCAATTTTTTTTTAAACGATGAGTATTCAAGAAGACTTGGTCACACTGGAAGATCTAGAATAAACTTCTATAGAATCACATGATCCATGCAGGATAAACCATATATTTACATTGTCTTTGAAGATTAATTAAAACCAAAATGGTTAGTGAATGATCTAATGATCCCCCAAAAGGATATTCATTGAGATAAATATACACTAATCTTAATTTCTAAAATTAAACCAACAATACCCCAAAGTTAAATAGATACCATTCAATAACCAATTGTCCTTAAAATCCTTTAATATAATCCAAACTAATATTGAAACCCAAATCATAGAATAATTTGATTATGTAGTCTCCCATGTTACATTGTATCTCCAAATGACATCAAATACTCTTAAAGTCACATACTTAAAAGTAATTAACATCATCACATATTCTCTGTTTTAGGTTAATAATTTCCATAAATAACCCAAATCACTATAAATCAACAATAAAAACGTAGATAAAAATCCACCATTACTCTACAAATGAAACCCCATTGTATTCTATTTTCCGTGGGCATATAGTGTTCCCAACAAAGCGAACATCTTCCAAAATAACATTTATCACTTAATCACCAAATCATTTTCCTATACCAAGACATAAGAACCCAAATCATCTTATTATTGATCAATAAAATCATTTAACAAAAAAAATAGTCACATTAACCAGGGACTTCACGTAGTCCAGTGGTAGGCGATAAATCCCAATCGCACTTTGGTTGTGGGTTCGATTCCCACAGCTTTGTCCGACGCGACGGGTTGTCACACGGTCTACGTGTTGTCCTTTTTCAAAAACTATATTTTATAATATTACCAAAATGAGATAAATTCCTCAAAATAACATAATTTAATCACAAATGTTATATCATACTTTGCATTTTTATCCCAAATTATAATAACTTATAATTTTCTCAAACCCCAATGATCATATAAAACCAAATGGTTATTTATACCTATATCCACAAGAGAAGAGACAATTCTTCTTCAAATATCATTCTCACATGGCAAACTGCGGGGTTACAAATACAAGAGAAAATTATTCCAAAGTACCCATCAACAAGGAGTGCTAATACTTTTTAAGTTTTTCTCCAACCATTTATTTCCACATATCTTCTTCTTTGACCAAGAAAATATCCTATAGAATAGGACATTCACTCGGGTAATGGCCAGGTCCCCTACATTTACGGCAAATGACTGTAAATGGAATCTTGGGACCATTTTTATCTTCTTCCATAGTACTCTTCATTTTTCTTCGGCAATTCTTCACTTTATGTCATTCCTTCCCGCACGTAAAACATTTCGTTGTCTCATTGAGACACTTTCCTGGGTGTCTCTTTCCACATTTCCTGCATGATGAAAATTGAGGTTTCTTTTCTCCATGGTCTCCATTGCTGGAGATCTTATCATTTATCACCTTTCTCTTCCTTGTTGAGTCTGGTAGTTGGTTAATATATATGTTGTTGATCATATTTTTGGAAAACTGATTTGGAATAAAGACGATATCTTTTACGCCTATCAACATTCCATTTTGTTGCTCATTTCCACCACCGTTCCCACCTTGTACATCATTCTCAAAGTCACTATGACTTCCTTGGAATCCAGCCATTGACTAAAACCAGAAAGCATTGTGTGAGTAATAGTAGTCGTAAAATAATTTAGAGATTAAAATGTCACCATATTCTCAATTTGAAACATATTAGGATTAACCAAGGTCATTTACTCTCGTCTTATGTATATATTACTTAAATCAGTTTGTAAAGAAAATGTAAATTATCCTAAGCATATCTCCCGGGAGTGTCGTAACCAAGAGTGCAGCAAGGCCCGTTGTCGTGCAGCAGTTCCCGTTCGAGTCTAGCTCAAAGCGGTGTTTTCGGGTTTTACCCCTAGGTACATCTGTGCCAGAGCCGCCTCTACCTGCTCGTATCCAGACAGGGATGTATTGCTCGGAAAACTCACAAAATCTCTACAATACCAAAATTCTCGGATGTTCTTTTATACTAATCCTCAAGGTTCATCTTAGGTCTACGTGCTCTAATCAGAGTTTATCTAAATCTAGATTCCAAGGTTTGTACTAAACTTCCTCTGATACCAACTGTAACGCCCCGACCCTAGTTACCTAGAGTCGGTGCATTATTACGTAACATTGGCATGATCACGAGAAAGATCAAGTCTCGAAAGACCGATTAGTTTAGTAGACTTGGAATAACTAGATACATCCATAAATTTTTACATTACATCATAAAAAAACATCTTGTCTTCATATCCCCTCATACTATCCCTGCAGGTCATTCATAAATTACTTCTTCATAATCCTGGGAAAAATAAAACATTGAAAGGGGTGAGCTCAGATGCTCAGTAAGGATAACATTATAGCAGAAGCTTTCATAAATAAGCATAAACACTTAAGGAAATTTATAACTAAAACAAAAGCCTTTTAAACTTGAAATTCAGCATAAAATGGCAAAGGTAAAATGAAATAATGCCATTTACTTACTCACATGGATATTCTACTAGTCGAATGATCACATGAAATATCAATATCCACTTTCATAATGTTGGAATGCATAATGCCAGACTATCATAACCACATAGCCAAGGCCTCGTGCCAAGACTACAAATAAGATTTTGTCAAGGCCTTGTGCCAAGACACTAGTTTGTCTCATGAGACCTACCGATGCAATTTTTTTTAGAAGATACTTACGTTTAAAATTGCTAAAATACACTCCAGTGTTTTTCTGAAAACATAATGCAAGCTTCTGAAAACAAAATAACTAATTCTGAGACTGCTCGACTAATTACAGGCCATGATGGGTCCACTCCCAATCCCTTCCTGTCTACCAAACTCGAGAGTCGGGTTTTCTGAAAACATTTTTAAGCTTGCGTTAAATACGTATACATTTTCACTAAATTTTCATATATTTGAGAGAAATATCTCTTTTTTTGAAATCATTTAAAAATCACATAATTATAAAAGAAAAACTTTATTTTGAAAATATCCTTACAAGCGTGTAAGGGAAGCTTCAAAGGTGTAATAATGGAAGAGAATAACCACACATGTCGTATAAGTTAACAAAAAAACATTCTTACCTTAATTTTGTCGAAAAGGTTAAAAAGCACCCTATTTGGAAAATGACAGAAAGATTCCTTTATAAACCTCTTATAAAAAGTCAAACAAGGGTATAAATGAATTTAACCCATATTCTTGTTAATAGTAAAAATGTTTTGAAATACATTTTTAAGAAACATGGATGATAAAGAGATCCCAGTAGATTATTACATATAAACAATCTCGGATAATGAAGAGATTGTGAAATAACCCTTACCAATTTGGTAACTTATGAAACATACAACCCATGAAAGAGGTATCATACAATGAATATGTAAATACACATAAATTAGAGTGTATTACACAAAGAATATAATTATGGGCAGTACATACACCACACAAAAGGTGATGGTGGCAATATGGCATGAATCTCACGGAAATTAAGAGTGAGATGAAAACCCCTTACCACGTTAATCAACTGAGTCGTATGGACAAAAGTTAATAACCACCAAATGATTTATAGAATATCATGAATATAAAGATAATCATGATAATATATATCAAATGGCAGTACACAATACACCACTTTCAATAATTTAGTGGCGAACAATGGAAATATCACGGAATTGAAAGTGAGATAAGAAAATCCCTTACCACGTTAATCAACTGAGTCGTATGGCCAAAAGTTAATAACCACCAAATGATTTACAGAATAACATGAATATAAAGAGAATCATGATAATATATATCAAATGGCAGTACACAATACACCACTTTCAATAATTTAGTGGCGAACAATGGAAATCTCACGGAATTGAAAGTGAGATAAGAAAATCCCTTACTTTGTACTTTTTACTTGGTCAATGGTAGGTTTACATCCTGTATAATGGTGAAATAATTGTTATTTAATTATACAAGAATCATTTACTTTAATATGATATCATATATGATCTTTTAACATTGATTTGTTAATAATATCTTAGAATTATCGTCATTTCGGGTGTTAACGAGTTCATTTTACTTTATATTCTTTGTTATGTGAGCCATATTCGTTATTAATGGGATGTATATTATTCATATCCAGAATGATATCAAGTCCTTAGATACTATTTTTAAATCATCAAACGATAATTATACTTGAATGGATATGATGGACAATGAATCTCATCGCGTTCGTGGAGACGGTAGTCCGTACATACGCACGAGCGACAATATCATTCTTTTGATATTAAAATAATATATAATTGGATTTTATATCATATATACAGAATCATTATCATGTTATATTTATTATTTACATGAGTTACACATCATTATTATACCCATCCAAATAATAATATATTGAATAACAATTACACCACGACGTGGAGACGGTAAGCCGTACGTACGCACGTATGGTGACATGTTATTCAAAGGATGGATAGAATACTGAATATGGTTGTACCATATTTATAATAACATCACAGTATATATATGATACTGGAGTTATTATTTTATATTGTAAATAACAAATAAAGAGGAAGTGGAAGAAGAAAGGAACTTGAAAAGGGGTGGTGAAAACATTACCTCTTCTTCGGGTTCTTCCTTTTGATTTGATAAAAAGGGATCCTTAGGTTGGCTTTCTGATCAAAATAATGCCTCTAGGTTGTAGTGAGGGAAGTTGAGATAGTATTTGGGCAGGGTTTGGCCGAACCAAAGGGCTTTGAAGGTGTGAATAAATGAGAAGGAGGAGTGCCCTTTTATAAGAGGGGTGAGGGGCACCTTTGGAAAAGCTAGAGATATTAGTTTATAATAAATTCATATTCGGTTTCCAATGGATACAAAGTTGACTATTCAAAGGTTAAGGTGGGGATGGGTCGAAAAAAACTAAACCAATAGAATTTAGACAGGTTTGGGTACTTATATTAACCTTATCTTTAAGTATTAACTCTAAGTTAATTAGTTTCACTTTTACAATGTCTCTTTGTATTTTTATATTATATGGTTAATAAACTTACAATATAAATACAAGCGACCCCCAAGTGGTCCATTAATGATACACCTATCATGATATAAGTCTCTTGGACGAACCTTAGATTTTTAGGAATTTAATATCAATTAATAATATAATATTTTTTTAAAAACTCTTTTATGTCAATTTTGACACTATTCAATAGTTGATTTTTGTGAAACTCATAACAGATTGATTACTTCGAAAAAAGTCAATTAAATCAATAATAATATATCATATTATCCTAGAAAATTATTTTAATTCATTAAAAGTTTCATATTATATTTATTTGGGTATTTATAATATCAATTATTTTTATTTTTCCCTATTATAGTAATTACTACATCATCATTGTGTCATAAATAAATTAAATTATTTAATGTCTAAAAATTATAAATAAAATATAATTATGTATGAAATATTTTTATCTTTCTAAGGAATATTTATAATCTAAAATCCAACATATATAACCCTCTGTAACAATTGTTTTGTTAAAAGATATATGCTTGTGTCATTTTTGTATTTATTTTAACTTAATTAAATTAAAGTGTCATTATCACTTACAAGTGGATCCATGGGGTCCCAAAATAGACCCAAAGATGCCCATGGTAGACCATGTATCAACCAATAGGGTTAAGACACGTTTTAGGGTAATTTAGTATTATTATAATATTATTTTTTAACCCTTATTTACCGGATTTACCCTTAACCATGGTAAATAAAATATTTACCGCAGTAATTATTCAAAATGTCTAAAAATAAAAGTTACCTATTTACACAATTTGAACATCCTGATTCCAAATATGGAATCCATTTTTCTAAATTCAAAACACAGAAGTGGCAGAAATTAATTTAAAATTAATTCCCGCTGTCAAAACAAAAAGCGTGTTTTTAAGAGATAATAACTATCAAAAGATTGACACTTGTTTATGTTCGGTTTAATTGTAAAATTATGTCCAATGACCAAAATTATATTAAATGGTAAAAATATATTCTAAATATAATTTAAAACAACTCAAATTCATAATTTATCACTATTAATTTTTTTGATTAAAAAAGTTGTTTTTAATTAAAATTTAGTAATTTTCACTATTCATCAAAATATGAAAGTTATCCAAAAAGTACCAAAATTTCACCCTAGGCTAATTTCGATATTACGAATCCAAAAATGAAGTCCATTTTGAGAGATAGAATTTATAAAATTTCAAAAAGTAGGTATTACTATTCATAACGGCTAGTTTGATTGGTTATGGTGTGTTAAAATCTCGAAGTTGTGTACAATGCACGCCATTGCATTATTCGAAAGGAAACATACTGAGGAAACTTGGGGTGTTACAAAGAAATAAATAAACAAAAACTAGCACTAACAAGTACTTAACTCCCCAAAGGAAACAACTATCCTCATTATCCAAGAATGAAACAAATGGTATCTAATGTTAAAACCATTAAGAAACTAATATAAAATGAATATAACATAACTACACATATAAACTAAAGAGAAAGAAACCAGAATTAATATGGAACATATATATCAAAAATTAATTACCATCAATAAAAGTTTAAACTCTATAATTTATAATATACACTAGATAGGGGTTCTAAGACAAATAAATTTCCCAAATCCCGATTAAACATGAAAATTCCATTTATGAAAACTCAATTTACAAAACATAAAAATATGTATTAAACACCCACACCGAATATAACCCATTTGAGATTTCAGAAAAAATGGCTTATAATGCTCAGGTTCTCTACATTAGATGGACACAAGATGCCATATCTTCTTCTATTTCTAATGATAATGACCCTACTTATCCATACCTTTAAGATTAGGCTCAACCAACTCCTTCTTATCATCCAATGGATCATCCAAACTTGACTCAATTGGAACAACCTAACTAACCTCCATTAAGAGGGATTTAGAAACTATCTCCCCATGGGATGATAAACCAGATTAAACCACAACATCTCCAAGATTAGGATAAAGTCCACTATGGTTTGGGAAGTCATGAATATAGTCTAATTACTCAAATTATTTTTACCAACCACTTGTCCTTGAGTCTAGGTATAGTTGATGGGTGAAGAAACCAATCTTAAATGATTAGAGGAGGTATCCCAAAGATCATACCACTGAACAGACTTCCCACTTTTCTTCGAATATTCCCTAAGAGGCATGTTATGAATAAAAATACATGAAACCCAACTATTGCATGTTCTATAAATCAAATCATAAAATTAATTCATAAATAAAAACAACTCCAAAATTAAAATCACTCAAGAAAATGCATACAAAAATTTTCCTCCAAGACCATGCTCATAGTAAGAATTTTCTCTCTCTAAAAAATCAATTTTTCCAAAACCCAAATTCCATAAAACAACTACCCCTTTAAAATTTATCAAATAATTTTAAATTTTCAAAGAGACCACATTTTAAAAAATAAAACACCTCATAAATTTTCATTATAAAACCAAAAATTTTCATAAAAATTATCACTCCTACAAATACAAATTCCTATTTTACTTTAAAACCATTGAACTTTTAAACATACCATGGGTATCAAACCCATTTCATCCCAGAATACCCTAAAAAAATTCCATTTTAAATCAATTAATTTTAAAAATAGTCTAAATAAAAATTTTAAAACATCCCATGAAGGTTAAAATATTTCACAAACAATTTATAAAGTACCTTTTTTCCATTTCAAAACCAATTTTCCAAATTATTAAACAAAAGTCTAAAGGAAAGGATACATATCGAGACATAAAAATAATTCAGAAACCAATCTTAAAAGCATAAATTTCTCAATTTAAACTCACATATTTGGCATTAAACAAATTGAAAATACCATTGGAGTTATTTTGAATAATAATAGAGGCAAAAAAAAAAAATGAATGAGAAACAACACAACACATGGTTTTTCTTCACAGGCTAGTAAACTATTCTCTTACCATATGACATGAATAAGAATGGTTACTGATAAATTATGAATAATCACTGTATAGTTTATCAGAACTTACAAGCTAATCATGCATCTATGGTTATTTAAATACTTATTCCTTTAAAACTCAACATGAACCTCTAGATAAGAAACACACTCATCAAGTTTCAAAATATCATTATTATATATCAAAATCCATTAAATTTACTCAATAAAGAACTCAAAATCAAATCTTAAGTCCAAATAAACCATGGAAACTCAAGTTTTGGTGCAAAGAAGATCTAGACAAGCACTTCCCTACACCCTCCACCCATGTCCTAATGATGATCCAAGTCTCCATACTACCAAGAAACACCCCAAATAGAAAGAGGGTGTTATGATACCATTTTTTCATGAACCAACCCAGGATACCCCTAGAAAGGGCATTTAATCCAATCCGTGACATAACCAAGATGAATTCCCGACCACTTCGGGCTGGAAACTAGTGCCAGGTTAAAAAAAATACACAAATCGTAAAGACTTCACCCTCAAACACCAAATAAGCACAAAATTGTTTTCCACCTATAAATATATAATGGTATATTAATACATTGAACACCCATGAATATAATAAACCTATCAATTATAATAAATAATAAAAGAAGAATACACAACATAATTAGTAAAACATGACATAAAATGAACAATAAATAAGTAAGCACCATCATAAAAATTAACATACAAAATACAATCTGGCTTATCAAGGTTGATAAAATAGCACCCCAAAATATATACAAAACCCAAACCAAAAATCTACCAACCATCACCATGTTCCCCCATGGATACTCTCCCCATATCAAGTCAAACAAAACCTAAAACCTAAAACTGAAAGACCAAGTCCAGGGAATGTGAAAAAATCACGTGAATGGTATATACCAGATAGTGTATATATGGAATGAGTAAAAAAATCCCAGTAGGATTTCAAAAAGGAGTCTATGATATTCCTTAAAAAAGGAATTTCATTTATCCTAGTTTTAAATAAAATTAAAAAGTATATTTTTCATTTCATATCAAAGTACCAAAAATCTAATATCACACCCATAAGCATGTTATAAAACTTAAATTTCATTTCTTTAAATTAAATGAAAACAATCACTTTTAAAAAATTTCTTTAGATGAAGCCTCCTTGAGTAAAATGATCCTTTCAAATTAAATTTAAAAAATAACTTCATAAATACACATTTTAAAAAAGATTTTAGAAAAATGGTAAATAAAATAAAAAAAATGTAATAATGATAAATTAAACAATATGGAACCACACCACAAATAAAATAAAATAGGTAAGCAGAATTCACAGTACTAAAAAATTAAACTGATCTAGGTAATAAAAATAATCCCCTATGGAGGTCATATATTATCACAGGAAACACACTAGGTACTAAGGTAATACCAGTCCAATAATTTACCAAAACCACTAATCCAACTACTGACATGTTTTGTGTCATAAACCAAAAAAGTTTCCTAAATAGCTTTCATCAACATCATTAGGAAGCACTACCTACTATCCATATCTCATATTAGAGGGTACACTAGTGGAATTCACGTAATCTAGTGTAACATAAATCTAGAGTTCTTTCCTAGTTAATAATTATCTAATAAAAACAATAGTAATTTAAAGTGATCAATCAATTAAATCATAAAATATTTCATAATTCAATATTAAAAAATTTAAAACAACTTTCACCTTGCCTCTAACACCCTCATAAGAAAAAATACCTTCCATATTATTCATATCATAATATAATCAAAATCCCCCTTAGGGTCATGTAAAGGGGATCAATAGGGTAATACACACCCACACCATTTGAAAATATATTTAAAAGTTCCAAAATATCCTTCTTATAAAACTGAATTTTGATGCCAAGTCCTTTAAAACCACCGAAATCCATTTCTAAATAATATTTAAAACAATTAATTTAAAAATAAACTTGAAATCACTTAAATGAATAAATCATTTTCTAAATAAAAAACTTAAAATACAAAATAACACCATTCATTAATTCCATGACCCAAGTGGGGTCAAAACCACTTTAGTTATCAGATTTCAATAAAAAAATCCTTTAAAACATATTTTTTATTCACTTAGAATTTCAAATACCTTTTTAAGACAAGAAAATCCATGTAATCATTCTTATTCCAAGAGAGTGTTTAATTTAAAACAATTTCAAAATCCCTCAAAACTATCGCATATAGGTTTAATTTAACAGCAAGGCATTTACAATCACCAATCATACAATGACATTCCAATTTAAGGAAATATAACAAAACAACCATGTCAAATAAATGAAAACCAAGCTACAAGTCATCACCTTCAATGGAGAATGATCAAAAAAGCCTCAAGGAAACTAGAGAAATCCTTAAAAACTAAAAACCATTAGATTAGGCTATCCCAAACCCAAATTATAACCCTATAATCCCATATGGTTTGTGAAAAAGGAATAAATAAATGGAGGATGGAAGAGGAAAAATAAGAATAAGTAAATAATAATAAAAGTGGGGTTTACCTTGAGAAACCACTTGCATTCAAAGTTGTAAGGCTCAAGGAAGGAAGAAGAAGGGAGGGAGAGATCCCTTGGTACATGAACTAGCTTGATCAATCAAGGTAAGAGGATTAGAAATGGGAAAAACTTAAAAAAAGAGGGGAAATACTAGAAATTTACATTTTTAAGAGACTAGATAGTTGACATATTTTGAAAAAATGTATGCAAACCATTATGAACAGTACTGTCAAGCTAAAAAATACTTCACACAGTTTATGCAGTGTTTCTATGAAAACAATTGAACCCATAACCCACACATAAGGGTACCCCACATAATCTCTTCTGAGACTTTCTTGGTTTGACCCAAACCATGTGCAACCCATGTATACAAACCGTGCACATACAGAAATGAACTGAGTATCATTCTATGTAAGGGTACTCACAAAATTTAAACTAAATCGTGTGCACTAAACCATGTTCCATAGAATACATACATAAAGGCAATCTACATGATTTAATCTAACCATGCGCATGTCATGTGTAAGCCGTGCAATAGAACATAAAATCTCAAAAATTAAAATACAGTGCACAAAACTTCTAAAATTTAAATTTACCCAAAATTAATGAAAAATAATTATAACTACAATGACATGGAGTGTTACAATATTCCTACCATAAAACTTTATTTCCTGAAAAAGACTTAGTAAAAGTGGGAGTACTAAAAGAAATACCTCAATAACACCCCATAAATAGGTGGCTTGAGTGGTAGAAAATAACAAAGAAAGGTTATAAAGAAGAAAAACTACCAATGGCATGAAATACAAGAAACTTATCTAAGAGAAGTTATATAATATGATGAAGGAATAACCCTAAGGAAACAAAGTCCTATTTTTGGTCTCCCCACCATTTAAATTGTTTCTAAAATGAAAAAATATAGAAGATACAAGAGCCTCAAGGAAAATATCATCAATAAAAAAAATTTCCCAGAAACCCAAAAAACCATAAGTCAATACAAACTCAAAATTCATTCAAGAAAATTATTCTAAACCTAAAAGAAACACAAATCAGAAGGAAATCCAACATCCTTAAGGAAAACCTAAGACCAAATCAATCCACAATGAGCTTCAATAAGAAACAACATATACTATAGACCTTGGGTCACTACACCCAACCAGTATACTAGGACCTCAAACCTATAAAACCATCCCATGCCTAACCAAATAATCAAATACCAGTACTAACAAGTGATTAACTACAATAAGGAAAAAATTATAATAGTTACCTAAGCACGAACCTAATGTTACCTAATATTTAAACCATTAGGCAACTAATCTCAAATGGACACAATAGAACCAAACATCTAACCTCAAGATAAAGAAACAAAAATTAACAAGGAACAAAAATATCCACAATTAATTACCATATACAAAATATAAAACTATGAAATCTATAATATACACTAGATACGGGTTCTAAAAAAAAGTCTCCCAAATACCTATTACATATGAAACATCTACTTATGAAAACTAAATTTATAGAAATTCTGAAGATGGCTCAAATGGGAAAATTGAATACAAGTCCTCATGGATTTCAAACAAAATTACTTTGAATGCCCTGGTGCTCCACAATAAAAGTACACAAGATGACTCTTCTTCTTCTTATTATTCTTCTTATTTTTATGTGACTAAACCTGCTCAACCAACCCTTACATCTTGGTCTCACCCAATTATTTATTCTAATCTAATAAATCATCTCCACTTTCCTTAACCAGAACACCCCAACTAACCTCTACTGTCTGAGCTCTAGAAACTAACTCCTCCTGAGATCATACACCACCTTCAAACAAGACAACTACAAGATTAATACCTAGACCAATATTATTCAGAAATTTCTGGATATATTACAAGGACTTGAAGTAATTCAGATCCACCACTTGGCCTTGAGTATGGGTAGAGTGGATAAAAAAAGATACCACTTCTATATGATGATAGGGTCTATCCAGAAGATCAACCCACTGAATAGACTTCACAATATTCTTCAATGACTCTATAAAAGTAATGTTTTAAATACACAATACGTGAACCATAATAAATTTATTTTCCATAAATAAAATCACAAAAGTATATCATAAATTCAAACTACTCCAAAACACAACTCACTCAAGAAAATATATATACAAATTTTATTCCAATACCACACTCCTAGTAGAATTTTTCCCTATTTCGAAAACACACATTCCTTAAAAAACAACAACTCCTTCACATCTAATCTCATTTTGTTAAAAAGACCCCATTTTCTAAAATAAAAAAGCTTATAAATTTTTATCATAAAATCAAAACTTTTCATAAAACATCACATTCCTACCAAGACAATTTCTAACATTATTTCAAATCCATATAAATTTTAAAAATCCCATGGTATCAAACCCATTTAATATAAAAATTCCCTTAAAATTTTATTTTAAAATATATTACTTTTTAAATAACTCTAAATAACCAATTTAAAACATCATATGAAGGTTAAAAATTTTTAGAATAAATTTATAAAGTTTCTGTTTTCTTTTTCAAAACCAATTTTTCAAAACATAAACCAAGTTTCCAAAAGAAAGGATAAATATCGGTCCTTAAAAATAATTTGAAAAATATCCCTAAAGACTTCAACTATAAAACATAAAATCCCTTATTTAACCTAAAACAAATGGAAAACACCATTAAAGTTAGTTTGAGTAACAAGGTAGGTAAGAATACAATTTTAGTGGAGAAACAAAAATGTTCATGGTTTTACTGCATGAGCTGGGAAGGCATGAACTAACTATTTGATAGGCTCTAGAATGGTTACAAACCCATTCTACATGGGTTACACATGGTTTAATAGAATATGTATCCTGACCATTAAACTCTTGTAGGATCGAAATATGATGTAGATTCTCAATATACAAGAGGGGGGATGAATTGTATACTTTAAAAATTCCTTTGAAACCTTTAAATTTGGTATAAAATTTTCGTTTTTAACCTTGAGGAAAACTATGTTTAACAAAGTTTAAAAAGATAAATTCAAAATACCTATTAATTCTATAAACTTTCTAGATTCCAAAAATATGGTTCCGGAAATGAAACTTAAGAAAAGTTTATAAGGAAAAATATTATACCTTAAAGAGTATATAATCTTACTAATCAGATCATATAAATACAAGAATGTATAAAACAATTATACCTTTCTTATTAATAAAAATATAGTGGATAATAAACTTGAAATAATAAAAGTAACAAGTATGAAATCTTTTAACCCAAAGTGTAGGGTATTAAAAAACCTTGGATAAAGGTCACTTGATTTATACTTTCAAGAAAGTCTGTCTTACCCACACCAGGGTAAGCCCTCGATAGGAATATCAGAATCTTTATTGCTATACCTGAAAGCCCTAGAACTTCAAGGTAGTCAAAACCTCTATCTTCCTAAATAAGGAAGTTATTGAACTTTAAGGTAGTCGGAAACTCTGTCTTCTTATCCCTGGAAGCCCTCGACTGTACACAACAACAATCGAAGTCGCATGAAGCAAGCTAAAAAAGTTGTTTAATATGTACAAAGCATGAGAGTATCTCTCTCTAAAAATCACTTCAACAACACGTGTTCTCTAGAATGATCAATGTTGGTTAGTTAGTTGGCTCATTAAAATGAGCTCCTATTTATAGACAATTTTCCAACAGTCGGCTCCCTCCTCCAACGGTCATTTTTTTCCTTGAATCTCAGAGGGACATGTACATGTGTCTCTCAAACAATGGTTAATTAGAAAAATAATAAATGATAATGTTTAATAATTAAAACAAGGGTAAGAAAAATGTGGTTTCTTAACCAAATCCATTTTTCAGAGTCTAGGAAAAAATAAAGTTTGGAGTCTAAGAAAATAAAAATTTGGATTCTGTATTATATAGATACTTAGATTATGTTTTTCAATGAATTTAGAATCAGAATTCTATATACTCCGGAGTCTAAATTCTAAGGAATTCAGAACTGGAATTCCGAGGAATTTAGAATCTGAATTCTGGGAAATTTGGAACATGAATTCTAAGGAATTTGAAATCTTAATTTCAGAGAATTTGGAATCTGAATTTCATTGAATTTGGAGTCTGAATTTTATATAATTTAGAATCTAAATTTCAGAGAATTTGGATCTGAATTTCAGAGAATTCAGAATCTGAATTTTAGAGAATTTGGAATCTGAATTCAGAACCTGAAAACAAGAATACTCTATATCTAAGTATTTATAAGATTCCAAGGTTTTAAATATGAAACTGAATTTTACACTTAAAAATAAAACGAGTTAGATTTAAAGAAACTATAACATGAACAATGAAAATGAAGGAAAGGAGAAAATTTCATTGGGAATGGAATCTTTCCTTATTAAGATAAATCTTTGGGGAAATAAAATTTACCATGAGATAGAGTGTTTGTGATTTTCAAAACATAAAGGAATGGAAAATTCATAAGGAAACCTTATTGACTCAAAACTCTATTTCTTTCATCAATTCTACCTCTAAAACACAAATAAAACCCTAAAATAATGAACACACTCACTGGGAATCAAAATATCATTATTACATTTCAAAATCCATTAAATATAATAAAAAACTAACTAAAAATAATTTCTCAAGTCAAAAAAACCCATGGAAACTTAAGGTTTAGTATGGGTAATAGATTTCCAAACACTTTATCACACCCTTAACCCAAGTCCTGATGATGAGCCTAGTCTTTATACTATCTAAATACACCTAAAATATAAAGTGGGTGATCTGATACCATTTTATCATGAACCAACCCAAGCCACACTTAGACCAGGCACCTAAGTTAGCTCATGACATAACTGAGGCACGTTCTTGATCTCCTTAGGCTAGAAACTAGTGTCAGGGTACCAAATATATATAAATGGTATTGAATTTTCCCTTACAAACCAAATAAGCACACAATGATTTCCACCCATAAATCTAACATAAACCATCCATATTTTGAACACCCATGCATATAATAAACAGATCAATAATAATAAAGTATTTAATAATAGTAAACATTATAAATAATAAATCATCACATAAATTGAATAATAAAGATGTAAACAACATCATAAAAATAAATAGAACAAATAAGATCCTGACCATCAAGGCCGATACAAGATAACCCTAAAATAAATACAAAAACATAACCATATTACCAAAAACTATCTACATGTAACCACTTTTCCACTCTACCCATCCCAAGATTTCCAATACCAAACAAACCAAAACCAGAAGACCAAATCTAGGGAACCTGAAAAAAAATAATGATAGCTGCATACACCAGATGGTGTAGGCAGGGTGTGAGCAAAACAAGACCAATAATATTTCACCAAAGAGTCTATGCGATTCCTTACAAAAGGAATTTCATTTATGATAGTTTAAATTTAATTAAAAAATGTGGTTTTCATTTCATATTCAAGTACCTAAAATCCAATATCACATGCATAATCATGTTACAAAACTTCCATTTATTTTATTTAAATTAAATGAAAACAATCACTTTGAAAAATTTTCTTTGACCAAAGTCTCTTTTATTAAAATGACTGTTTCAAAACCCCTTTCAAAAATCACTTTATAAATACAATTATTTAAAAATATTTTATAAAAATATTTAATAAAGAAAACTAAATTAAATAATGATAAATCAATCACTAAGGCACTACATCACTAATAAAATAAAAGAGGTAAGAAAAATAAGAGTGCCAAAAATATCAATCGAGCTAGGGAACACAAAAAAAGTCCCCTATGGAGGTCATCTAGTATCATGGTCATCACACTAATACTATTGGACTATAAATTATTTTTGATGGGCTACTTTCAATGTGATCCTATTGAAAATCTCTCGTAACTGAAAAATACTTCACCAAAACCATTTTTTATGACCATCCGTTGCAAAAACTTTTTTTTTGCAACGGGCAGGTTCCCCATTGAAAAAGGATTTAATAATTATATATAATTTTATATGTATATATATATATATATTCATATTTGTGATCAGAATAGTATCTTGTCACAAATAAATATTTACGATGGGAGATGGATCTCATTGTAAATAATAAAAAAACAAATACTTATTTTCATGAGATTGATCTACCATTGAAAATAATAAAAAAATAAAAAATAAAAAATAAAAAAATAAATAAAAACATTACAATAATATAAAAAATTATAATAATAAAATATTAAAAATAAAAAATAAAAAACACCATAATAATATAAAAAATGAAATATATAAAACTGTAAATTCCTAAATTAATAAAAATATTTACAAAAAAAACTTCATTAAAAAGTTTATTGTAATAAATGTATCTAAAAGAATACATAAATCACTAAGGAGATGGAGGGTCATCTGGAGGAGGTGCTGGTGGGAACTCTATCCCTATACCCTAGGCCAAACATCGCATGTACTCTACCATCGACTACTTTTGTTGCTCATGTGCTTGAAATTGTTCCTCCTACCACTGCTCATGATGTCGATGAAACTCTTACTACTCTCCATGTATGTCTCTATAATCTCATCCAGAGCTCTCATATCCTCCCCATACTCTGCAGTCGATAATGAATACTCTCCACAAGATCCACTTGAGGTGGACAACAACAACACAAAAGTACCATAATAACTTCCAGGCATCAATTGAGAAACGTTACAAACAACTTATCCTTTCTCAAAGGTATACTAAGTCACCTGAATCCATGAATATTCATCAAATACTACTATATTGGTGGCCTAAACCTTATTATCAGCCAGACTTTCATCATGTGTGTGAGAATTCATGGCGTCATATGGAGCTGTCAATTATCAATAAAATATCTAGTGACAAGGTCAGTGTACATCCTCTTGAAACCTTCAAATTGTGTAATATCAGGCTTCTCAACTACCTATATGAATAATAATATAAATAGTTTAAATTTATAATTAAATAAAATATTAAATAAAATTACTTACAATATTTCATTGATGAGTACTGAACTTACAACTTCTAGCTCTATGTGTGCCCTCCAGTCTCCCCCAGTTATTCTGACCTAATAATGATTTCCTCTGAAAAATATTTGTCATCTAGTTTGAGCATAATCCATCCCAATCCCAAGAGTATTTGTAATTGGGTTGATGGCTACCGCAAGACTGATAAAAAACTATGACTCTAACTGTAATGCCCTGACCCCAGTTACTCAGATTCGGTGCATTATTACGTAACATTGGCATGATCACAAATGATCAAATCTCGAAAGACCGATTAGTTTAGTATCCTTGGAAAGACTAGATACATTCATAAACGTTACATTACATAATAAAGTGAAAAACTACAATAACATGGTCTCCATAGTCCACACTCATATCCCCTTCCGACTATCCCTGCAGGTCATTCATAAAATACTTCTTCACATCCTGGAAAAATTAAAACATTGAAAGGGGTGAGCTCAGATGCTCAGTAAGGATAACAATATAGCGGAAACTTTCATAAATAAACATAAACATTTAAGGCAATGTATAACTAAAACAAAATCCTTTTAAACTTTAACTTCATTATAATATGGAAAAAGTAAAATGAAATAATTCCATTTACTTATTCACATGGATATTCTACTAGTCGAATAATCACATGAAATATCAATAATCACTTTCATAATGATGGAATGCATAATGCCAGACTATTATAAAAACGTATCGAAGGCCTCGTGCCAGGAATACAAATACGATTTTGTCAAGGCCTCATGCCAAGACAATAGTTTGTCTCAGGATACCTACTGATGCATCAAGGAGCTATAGCGGGCTCCACCCGTCACATACTAAGTCCAATGCATTCCTTATATTAAAAGGTTTAAACATATCATAAACCATAACATAATCGCATCACATAAACATGCATAAAGGAAATATAACATTTCCACATTTCAATCACAAGATATAAATACAAAAAATTGATATAATAAAAACATTATCAAAACCATTTTCAATACCAAAATAAAAGAAAATTAAAACATGGTATTTATTTTTAATTTAAAAAAAGTTATGGCTTGTAGAGGAATCCGAAAATCAAATAATGGTCACGACAGCGGAGAAGTCGTTGTCGCCTCATACGTACGACAAAAAAAAAACATTCCATTTTTTCATTTAGTAAAATGTTTATTATAGAAAATATTCCTTTTGAATAAATGAAAAAGTCAAAGGGTTTTATACACTGTATAAAAGAAAGTTGTGTATAAAACAAAATATGCCTCAATGAAAGAAGATTGAGACGAAGTCCCTTACCTCGTGTCCGACTTGACTCGACCGTTATTTAACCTCCTGAATAATAAACTAGAGTTAATTTCTACTTGATTAGGAATATTTTTCAAGTTCATTATTCCTTTTATATCACTTATTACCATGTTATAAACATTATGTAATTATTTAAGTTAATAACAGTCGTTTTGTTGATCTTTGGTACTTGAGTCAAAAATAAACTTCTTATAATTACAAGTTGTTCATTTGGTAAAATATCCATTATATCCAGAAATATATTCATGATTTAGATATCATATATATCATATATATCCAGTATATATATTCATTTATAATATTACATAACATTTAGAGGTAAGAAATGAAATGCACCGTTCATGGAGACGGTAAGCTGTACGTACGCATGAACGCTACTTTCATTTCTATTTCATATTTAATATAATGAAATCATAATGATATAAAGGTATATTATAATTCCAGTATAATATTATATATAATATCATTTACTCCATCCTTTATACATCCCACATATGTCATTAACGATTCAAATCACTTTGAGGGGGCGGTAGTCCGCACTTCCTAAAATGAAATTATCACGTTTACCCATAATGGAAATCATAAAGGTATTCCCTAAATGAAAAATACAGAAGCATAAGGAAAAAATAAACATAATATATATCATATATAAATATAGTGACATATTAATGGACACCATGAGAGGTGTTAAAATAATATTGAACAATCATCGTTTCGTGAGGCAGTAATTCGCCACCCACAGAAACAGTATGTTCTTTAAACATTAGATGAAGGTATGTGTAAGTGTAAAGAAAATAATTCTCATAACAACATCATAGTATATTAAAGATACTCATGTTGTTACAAAATAAAGGAATAAAATAGTTTAATGGGTTGGAGAAGCAAAATAAAACAAAAGAACATAAGTGAAGACATTACCTTAAAACCGGGTAACTCTTTTTGATTTGAGCCAAAGGCTTCCTTGGGAAAACTTCTGCCCAAAGTGAGGCTTCTAGGAGTAATAGAGGGAAGTTGAGAGAGTATTTGGGCATAGGTGGGACGAGCCAAATGGCTTTTATGGTGTGAATAAGGTGGTATAGGTGGGGGCCTTTTATAAGAGGAGAGGAGAGGCACTCTTGGAATGTCATGAAATGTTACATTATTATGAAGTGATTTTAGGATTCCAAAGGTCCCAAAATTATATATTTAGAGGATAAGGTGATAAGGGTTCGAAATATACTCATTCAATAGGTTTTTGACAAGTGTAAGTCTTAGATTTTACATTATCTTTTCATTTTATTTAAATCTTTAATTAATGAGGTAATCGCTGCATCATTATGGTGTCATAAAAATTTTAATTTATTTAATGTCTAAAAATTATAAAAAAAATATAATGATGTAGGAAATATTTTTATCTTTCCAATTAATATTTATAGTCTAAAAGTTAGCTTATATAACCCCATGTAATAATTGTTTTAGTAAAATAACACATGTTTGTGACAATTTTATTTTTACTTTAAATAAAAAGTTATTAATGTCATGTTCTTACCCAAGTGGCTCCATGGGGTCCCAAAGTTGACCCATGGATTGTATAAGTCGTCCATGACTCATAAAATAAGGTTATGACAAGTGTCAAGATATTTTTATATTTTTATAATATCATTTTTACCTTAAATTTCACTAATTACCTTTAATCGCGATTAATAAAACTTAAAAGTTACTATTCACCAAAAATTATTTTCATCTCATTGAACCAAATTTTGATTCCTAATGACAACCATGTATGTTTTATTTTTGAAATTCAATACACAGAAGTGGTAATGTTTCATTTACATGAAAAATTAGTTTTTAAACTACCACTTAGTGGTTTCACTATTCATCAAAAATTGAAGTTTTTCAGAAAAATACCAAAAATTCACCCTAAGCTATAATTGATATTTTGAATTCAAAAATGATGTCTATTTAAAAAAATTCCAAACATATAAGTTTCATTAATTAATTTTATAATTAATTCCCGTTGTCAAAACAAATAGTGTGTTTTTAAGAAACAATATCATTCAAAAGATTGACAATTGTTTATGTCCAATTTCAAAGTGAAATTAATTATAATGACCACCATTGGATAAAATGGTAAAATTATATTCTAATTATACTTTAAAACCAATCAATGGTATAATTTATCACTATTAATTATTTTGATTAAAAAAGTTGTTTTTAATTAAAATTTAGTAATTTTCACTATTCATCAAAATATAAATATTATCCAAAAAGTTCCAAAATTTCACCCTAGGCTAAATTCGATATTCCGAATCCAAAAATGAATTCCATTTTAAAAGATAAAATTTATAAAATTTTAAAAAGTAGGTGTTACTATTCATAACGGCTAGTTTGATTGGTTGTGGTGTGTATTAGAACTCGAAGTTGCGTACAACACACATTACTATATTATTCAAAGAGAAGCGTACCGTGGAAGCTTGGGGTGTTACATTATCCCCTCCTTCAAATAATTTCATCCTCTAAATTTCTTATAATATCACTGTATAAAAATACTTGGGTGATTCATCATCATAAGTTCCTCAGGTTCCCACGTTGCCTCTTCCATCTTATGGTTTCTCTATAGAACTTTTACCAGATGAGTCATCCGGTTTCTCAACACTTGTTCTTTTGTATCAATAATCCTGATGGGTTCTTCGCAATATGACAGATCAAGTTCCAGTTTTTATTCCTCATAGGTGAGTACATGAATTGGGTTAGGCATGTATTTTCTCAATAGTGATACATGGAACACATCGTGAACTTTGGAGAGACTTGGCGGCATTTCCAAACGGTAAGCTACAACCCCAATTCGTTCTAGAATTTCGAAGGGTCCGATGTACCTGGGACTCAATTTACCCTTCTTATCGAAACGTATAACTCCCTTCCATGGAGATACCTTTAAGAAAACATGATCTCCTACCTGAAATTACAAATCCTTCCTTCGGTTGTCAGCATAGCTCTTATGCCTACTTTGAGCTGCTTTGATGTGGTTTTTGATTACCTTCACCTTTTCCATCGTTTCCTACACCAGTTCTAGGCCTACAAGTTTTCTTTCACCAACGTCATCCCAACAGGTTGGTGTGCAACATCTCTTTCTGTATAACGCTTCATATGGTTCCATCTAAATACTTGAATGGAAGCAATTGTTATAGGAAAATTCTACCAGAGGTAAATATTGATCCCACATACCCTGAAAGTCAAGTGAGGATGATCTCAACATTTCTTCTAAGATTTGAATAGTTCATTCTGATTGTCCATCTATTTGAGGGTGGTAAGCAGTGCTCAAACGAAGTTTAGTACCAAGGCCTTCTGAATACTTTTCCAGAATCTTGATGTAAAATGGGGATCATGATCCGAGACAATCGATAGGGGTACTACATGAAGTCTCACAACTTCATTAATATATAGTCTTGCTAGATGTTCAAGTGGTAGATCTTCTCTTATAGCAAGAAAATGTGATGACTTGGTAAGACGATCAACAATGACCCATATTGCGTAATTCCTTCTAGGAGTCTTTGGTAGTTCCACGAAAAAGTCCATCGTGATATTATCCCATTTCCAGTTAGGTATGAGAAGAGGTTTTAATACTCCTCAAGGCTATTTCCTTCCAAATTTCATTTATTGACAAATCATACATCTTGACACAAAATTGGCAATCTCCCTCTTTATGTTGTCCCATAAAAAATGTTCCTTCAAATATCTATACATTTTGGTGCTCCCAGGGTGTATATAGAAATTGGAACTATGAGCTCATCCAAAAATTCTCTTTTTAGATCAGGTATATCAGGAACACAAAGTCTCTTCCCAAAAATCAAAATTCCATCTTCATACACGAAGTCACTCAATTTCCCATCATTCACAGCTTTAGTCTTCCTTTGTAACTCTCCATCACCGGTTTGAGAACTCTTTATCCTTTCTAGTAAAGATGGTTTGGCAACCATTTGAAAAAGCATTGATGTTTCACCTTCTATGGTGATTCCCATATCCATCTTCACTAGATCCATGTATATAGGATCCTTTTCAACTCTCATCTTGTTCAAAACTCCATGTTCCTTTCTACTCAAAGCATCTTCCACCTTATTTGCCTTCCCCGGGTGGTAGTGTATCTTGAAATCATAATCCTTAAGTAGTTCAAGCCATCTCCGTTGCCTCACGTTGAGTTCTTTTTGTGAGAAAATATACTTCAAACTCTTTTGATTAGTATAAATCTCACATTTTTCACCATAGAGGTAGTGTCTCCATATCTTCAAAGCAAATATCACAGATGATAACTCAAGATCATGAGTAGGATAGTTCTGCTCATGAATTTTTATCTGTCGTGATGCATAGTCAATAACCCTATCATTCTACATAAGGACACAACCAAGTCCTTTCATTGATGCATCACTATAAATAACGAACCCATCATTCCCCGATGGTAGAGTCAATATAGGAGCATTAAATAATCTTCTCTTTAGTTCTTCAAAACACTCTTGACACTCTTTTGTGCAGACAAATTTAACTCCTTTACATGTGATCTTCGTTAATGGGTTATCCAATCGGGGAAAATTCTGGACAAAACATCGATAATAACCTACCAAACCAATAAAACTACGTACATCAGTTATACTCGTCGGTTCTGGCCATTCTTGGATTGCCTTGGTCTTAGAAGGATCAACAGAAATTCCATCCTTAGAGACAATATGGCCAAGAAAAGAAATCTCCTGAAGCTAGAATTCACACTTACTAAACTTCCCATATAATTCATGTCTTATAAGAGTCTTAAGGATAATGCGCAAGTGATTTTCATGATCTTCGTTGCTTTTGGAGTATACCAAGATATCATCAACAAATACCACCACAAAATCATCAAGATATTCCTTGAAAACTCTATTCATTAGATCCATGAATACAGAGGGTGCATTAGTCAATCCAAATGGCATTACTGTAAACTCGTAATGCCCGTACCTTGTTCGAAATGCTGTCTTCGGAATGTATTCCTTCTTCACACATAAATGATGGTATCTAGATCTAAGGTCAATCTTTGAGAAGTATTGAGCTCCATGAAGTTGGTAAAATAAATTATCAATGCGAGGTAGGGGATACTTGTTCTTTATTTTTATATCATTGATCTCCCTTTAGTCAATGCAAAACCTCATAGATCCATCTTTCTTCTTAACAAAAAGGACAGGGGATCCCCATGGAGAAACACTAGGGCGAATAAATCCCTTATTACTCAATTACTCTAGTTGTTTCTTTAGTTCAACTAATTCCACAGTGGCCATTCTATAAGGGGTATTCGATATAGTCCTTGATCCAAGAATTAAATCAACGGAAAACTCAACTTCTCGTTCTGGAGGATGTCCAGGTAAATCTTCCGAAAACACATCTATATATTCTCTCACAATAGGTAAATCCTCTATTTGAACATTCCTTTCCTTTCCCTCAGTCATTTAATTCTCTTCCTCCCCAATAATTGAATTTAGTTGAGCTACTGGGGGTGGATCTAAATAAGAATTAGGTGGTGACAATTCTTCTCTAAAGATAAGGTGTTCCTTATCATAATCATCAAAAATCGTAACCTCCTTCTTCTTACAATAAATCTTCACATCATAGTCCGAAATCCAATCCATACTGAGGATTATATCAAACTCAATCATAGGTATGACAATGAGATCAGTGGATAAAGAACATTTATATGCTCTAATGAGGACTGATTCACAAAACATTGTTGCAATGATACTTCCCTTAGGAGTTTTGACTGACAATTCTATTGTTAAATAAAATTGGAAATATCTAATTTTCCTAGAAAACTGGGAAGATATGAAATAATGCGATGATCCAGAATCAAATAATGCATTTGCTAAACTTGAAGAAACCATTAAATTACCTGCCACCATGTCTTTCAGAGCTTCAACATCAGCAGTAGTGATAACATAAGCTTGGCCTCTTCTGAGGTAAGTTCCCCTGATGCTTAGGAAATTCATTTTCATAATGTCCCATCTCTCTATAATTATAGCATTCCACATTGACAAAAACTCTCTTTCCCTTGAAATCATGAGCTTGGTGGCCTTTTTCACCACACTTGTAACATACTCCCATTCCCTTCAAGTAAGTACCAGGGTGTTTCTTCCCACATTTACTACAGGACTGATATTCAACTTTTCCCTTCTTCCCCTTATTTCCATTTCCAGATTGATCATAAGATCTCTTCTTCTCTTACTTCGCTTTAAAGTCATAAGACTTAGAGAATTCCTTTTCCGTCTTGATAGCACATGAGACAACATCTTCGTACGACGAGAAGGTTTGTGAGACTAATGCTCAACGGAGAAATGGTTTTAACCCATCAAAGAAACAATCAATCTTACTTATTGGGTTATGTATATAATCTGCATCATGCCTCGCTAACCTTGTAAAGTTAGCCTCATACTTTGCGACATTCTCATCCTCCTTCTGCTTCAGACTTAGAAATTGCCTTTCCATATCTTATCGATGGTCATGTGGAAAGTATTTTTCTAAGAAAATTTCATTAAACTCCCTCCATTCCATAATTGATAATTCTTCATATTCCTTTGTGTTTTGAATCAGCGACCACCATTGATCAGCATCTCAAGTGAGGCGGTAAACTGCCATGACAACTTTCTCCCTTTCTCTACTCCCCAAGGCATTGAATATTTTCTCCAAGGAGTTTATCCATTGCTCAGATACTAATGGATTTGTACCCCCATTAAATGTTTGTGGTTGTTGCCTCATGAAACGATCTAACATTGATCCTCCACGTTGCGGATCAGGGTGCTCCATACGAGTAAGGTTATTATTCATAACCTGAGTGAGTTGTCCTAGTATGGTGATAAGGTGATCAATACCAGTTGTATCACCAGCTCCACTATAATTATCTTGAGTAGGAGGGAAATCCCTACATGGAGTGCGTGTATGGATACGGTTTCCATTCCTTCCACTAGGATCCATTTCTAAACAATGTCATAAACTAGATTAGTTTATGAATCGAAATACATAATAACAAATACGCAAAAAAATTAACATAAATTGAACTATATATGGATATAATCCATAATCATAAAAATGCATTCATTGAGGAAGTATATACTCATAAACCTTTCATAATTCTTTGTAAAGAAAATTATAATTATCCTAAGCATATCCTCTGGGAGTGTCGAAACCAAGAGTGTAGCAAGGCTCATTGTCGTGCACCAGTTCCCGTTCGAGTCTAGCTCAAAGCGGTGTTTTCGGGTTTTACCCCTAGGTACATCTATGCCAGAGACGCCTTTACCTGCTCGTATCCAGATAGGGATGTATTTCTCGGAAAGCTCACAAAAATATCTATAATACCAAAATTCTAGGAAGTTATTCTATACTAATCCTCAAAGTCTATCTTAGGTCTATGTGCTCTAATCAGAGTTTATCTAAATCTACCTTCCAAGGTTAGTACTAAACTGCCTTTGATACCAACTGTAACACCCCGAACCTAGTTATCCAGAGTCGGTGCATTATTACGTAACATTGGCATGATCACAAAATATCAAGTCTCGAAAGACCGATTAGTTTAGTAGCCTTGGAAACACTAGATACATTCATAAACTCTACATTACATCATAAAGTGAAAAACTACAATAACATGGTCTCCATAGTCCACACTAATATCCCTTTCTGACTATCCCTGCAAGTCATTCATAAAATAATTCTTCACATCCTGGAAAAATTAAAACATTGAAAGGGGTGAGCTCAGATGCTCAGTAAGGATAACAATATAGCGGAAACTTTCATAAATAAACATAAACATTTAAGGTAATGTATAACTAAAACAAAAGCCTTTTAAAATTGAACTTCAACATAAGATGGAAAAAGTAAAATGAAATAATGCCATTTACTTATTCACGTGGATATTCTACTAATCTAATAATCACATGAAATATCAATAACCACTTTCATAATGATGGAATGCATAATGCCAGACTATCATAACAACGTAGCCAAGGCTTCGTGCCAGGACTACAAATAAGATTTTGTCATGGCCTCATGGAAAGACACCAGTTTGTCTCATGAGACCTACCGATGCATCGAAAATCTATTGCGGGCTCCACCCATCTCATACTAAGTCCAATGCATTCCTTATATGAAAAGGTTTAAACATATAATAAACCATAACATAATCGTATCACATAAAACATGCATAAAGGAAACATAACATTTCCACATTTCAATCAAAAGATATCAATACAACACATTGATATAATAAAAACATTATCAAAACCATTTTCAATAACAAAATAAAATAAAAGTAAAACATGGTATTTATTTTTCATTTAAAAAAATTTATGGCTTGTAGAGGAATCCAAAACACAAATAATGGTCACGGCGGTAGAGAAGTCGTTGTCGTCACATACATACGACAAAAAAAACATTACCTTTTGTCTTTTAGTAAAACGCTTCGTATAAAAAATATTAATTTTGAATAAACGTAAAAGTAAAAGGGGTTTATACACCGTATAAAATAAAGTTGTGTATAAAACAAAATATGCCTCAATGAAAGGAGATTGAGATGAAGTCCCTTACCTCATGTCCGACTTGACTCGAACGTTCTTTAACCTCTAGAATAATAAATTAGAGTTAAATTTCTACTTGATTAAGAACCTTTTTCAAGTTAATTATTCCTTTTATATCACTTATTACCATGTTATGAACATTATGCAATTATTTAAGTTAATAACAGCCGTTTTGTTGATCTTTGGTACTTGAGTCAAAAATAAAATTCTAATAATTAAAAGTTGTTCATGTGGTAAAATATCCATTATATCCAGAATTATATTCATGATTTAGATATAATATATATCATATATATCCATTATATATATGCATTTATAATAGTATATAACATTTAGAGGTAAGAAATGAAATGCACCGTTCATGGAGACGGTAAGTCGTACATATGCATGAACGCTACTTTCATTTCTTTTTCATATTTAATGTAATGAAATAATAATGATATAAAGGTATATTATAATTCCAGTATAATATCATATATAATATAATTTAATCCATCCTTTATACATCCCACATATGGCATTAACGATTCAAATCACTTTGAGTGGGCGGTAGTCCGCACTTCCTAAAATGAAATTATCGAATTTACCCATAATGGAAATCATAAAGGTATTCCATAAATGAAAAATACATAAGAATAAGGAAAACATAAACATAATATATATAATATATAAATATAGTGACATCTTAATGGCCACCATGAGAGGTGTTAAAATAAGATTGAACAATCATCGTTTCGTGAGGCAGTAATTCGCCACCCACAGAAACATTATGTTATTTAACCATTAGACGAAGGTATGTGTAAGTGTAAATAAAATCCTTATCATAACAACATACTAGTATATTTAAGATATTGGTGTTGTTACAAAAGAAATGAATAAAAATAGTTTAAGGGGTTGGAGAAGCAAAATAAAACAAAAGAACATAAGAGAAGACATTACCTTAAAATCAGGTAACTCTTTTTGATTTGAGACAAAGGCTTCCTTGGGAAAACTTCGGCCCAAAGTGATGATTATAGGTGTAATATAGGGAAGTTGAGAGAGTATTTTGGCAGATTTTGGCCGACCAAATGGATTTGATGGTGTGAATAAGGTGGTAGAGGTGGGGGCCTTTTATAAGAGGAGAGGAGGGTCACTCTTGGAATGTCATGAAATGTTACATTATTATGAAGTGATTTTCGGATTTCAAAGGTCCCAAAATTATATATTTTGAGGATAATGTGATAAGGGTTCGAAATATACTCATCCAATCAGTTTTTGACAAGTGTAAGTCTTAGATTTTACATTATCTTTTCATTTTATTTTAATCGTTAATTAATGAGGTAATCGCTGCATCATCATGGGGTCATAAATTTTTTAATTTATTTAATGTCTAAAAATTATAAAAAAAATATCATTATGTAAGAAATATTTTTATATTTCCAATGAATATTTATAGTCGAAAATTTAACTTATATAACCCCATTTAATAATTGTTTTAGTAAAACAACACATGTTTGTGATAATTTTATTTTTACTTTAAATAAAAAGTTATTAGTGTCATTTTCTTACCCAAGTGGCTCCATGGGGTCCCCAGGTTGACCCATGGATTGTATTTGTCGGAAAAGACTCGTCCAATAAGGTTAGGACAAGTTTCAAGATATTTTAATATTTTTATAATATCATTTTTACCTTAAATTTCACTAATTACCTTTAATCGTGATTAATAAAACTTATAAGTTACTATTTACCAAAAATTATTTTCATCTCATTGAACCAAATTTTGCTTCCTAATGACAACCATGTATGTCAGATTTTTGAAATTCAATACACAAAAGTGTTAATGTTTCATTTACAAGAAAAATTAGTTTCTAAACTACCACTTAGTGGTTTTACTATTCATCATAAATTGAAGTTTTTCAGAAAAATACCAAAAATTCACCCTAAGCTATAATTGATATTCTGAATTCAAAAATGATGTATATTTTACAAAATTACAAACATATAAGTTGAATTAATTAATTTTATAATTAATTCCTATTGTCAAAACAAATAGCGTGTTTTTAAGAAACAATATCAATCAAAAGATTGACAATTGTTTATGTCCAATTTCAAAGTGAAATAAATTCTAATGACCACCATTGGATAAAATGGTAAAATCATATTCTAATTATATTTTAAAACCACTCAATAGTATACTTTATCACTATTAATTATTTTGATTAAAAAAGTTTTTTTTAATTAAAATTTAGTAATTTTCACTATTCATTAAAATATAAAAGTTATCCAAAAAGTTACAAAATTTCACCCTAGGATAAATTCGATATTCCGAATCCAAAATTGAAGTCCATTTTGAAATATAAAATTTATAAAATTTCAAAAAGTAAGTATTACTATTCACAACGGCTAGTTTGATTGGTTGTGGTGTGTGTTAGAACTCGAAGTTGCGTACAACACACAATACTGTATTATTCAAAGAGAAGCGTACCGTGGAAGATTGGGGTGTTACACTAACTTTCTTCATATATCTCTTCCTTAGATTTTGCAAAAACTGACAACAACGCTCACACATTCAGGACTCCCGGGCCTTCTAGATAGAGGTCCTCATGCTATCAACTAAGGGATACCATAAAACCATAAAAAATTAATAATAATAAGTTAATAATAAAATAAATTTAAAAATTAGTATTATATATTTACATACCATCCAATGATCAAACATTCACTACCAAACATCAATGAGAATATGATCCCATGTCACCCATGCTCTGGAAAAATAATTCCACAGAATAGCGCTCCCCTATCCAATAACTATATACGAAAAACTATGTACAAAAATAAAAAATAATAAAAAATTAGTACATAAATAAATTAATAAAAATTAAGGATAATGAAAATTAACTAGATTACACAACTGAACATACCACCACTTGTATAGATCAAAATCAATATGTGGATGTTTATCAAGAATAGGGTTGGGAATCATCAATCTCACAAGACTATAACCACTCTGATTCGACACACCACCTACAACCTAAGGTTTGGATGATGTACCATCAGGCTCATCACCAGGAAGTATAGCCTCCTTAAGGATATAGAACATCTTATCATAAGCCTTGTTATCCATCCTAAAAATTAAAAGAATATTGTCAGAAAATAATTGAATATGAGTATTATATATATTTGACAATAACCAACGTGTAATTGTGTCATTATTCATCTTCATCCTTATATTTGTATATGATGGTGTCAATATTTTAATCTTCCTCTTTAGTATCATCAATTTACATAGTAATTTCAGATTCATCGTCTATTGTTAATTCAAATTAATTTTTATATCATCATCATCATCATCACCATTGACCAATAAATATGAGGTTTCATCATCAATATTCATGTATCTTTATTGAAAATAAATATTTAGAGTGGTATCTTAAAAAATTTCAATTTATTCACTTAAATAGAACCACATTCACTTTTCATAAACTAATTTTCATGGGATTTCATTTTTATAATGCTCCACCAATCAATTTACTCTCTTGAAGTAGCATAATAATTTGAATAATAAATTTTATATTATTGATGAGCTAATAAAAACGATTCATTTTCTGTAAGAATTATTTTATATTTAATGTCTATGATTCCATGGAATGGATGAACACACAATCCTCTATCAATATCAAACCAATGAAATTTAAACATTGTTACATAATTCTTTCTTAGATAACACCATTCAATTATTTCATATAATATGTCATAAAAGTCAACTTCAGTTTCTCTATGATGATATCCTCTCAAGAAAAAACTACAATTCATTGTATTTTTTGATTCCCCATATGCACGTGTATGAAATTAAAAACCATTCGCTACATAAGAATTATAAGATTTCACCATTTTGGATGGTGGGTTACTCAATACACACAATATATTATCAATTTTATAGACATTTTGTGATACCTAAAAAATTGAAAAACAATTATCAATATAAAAAATAATAAATTGATTTCATATATTAAACAATAAACAATTTACTTTACCATTCATTGAAACTAGTAAGAAAAATTATGTTGTCGACATTTTCAAGGGGATCTGGTATAATTTGTTGAAAATGTATCTTAATATGATCATCATATAATCTAAAAATAAAATAATATTAAATACATTTAAAAAAATTATAGAATATTTAATAGTAGCACTCACGGTACAAATCATGTAATTTATTCATAGTTGATCAGAACATATGTACGAGCCCTATGATGTTCATCATATGAAATCCATCATTCATGAAGTCCACCAAATTCAAGTTCAGAATGATTAAAAAATGATAATTGAATGTTTAATTCATCATAAACATATACCTCATTACATCATATTTTGTTATGTTTTGAAGGAAATTCATCTTGTAAATAATGGGATTAGAAAAAAGAAATTTCCTTATGTAAACAAGATTTTAAAATTGACCCTTTAACTACTTTTTTACATTCCTATTTCTTCAATTTCTAAATGCATCTCTCATATGGGTGTATCCATTAAAACTGTACTGGACCTACACATTTTTCTTCATGCAAAAAATTAAATATCAAATGTTTCGTTGAATTAAAGAAAGCCGATGGAATTTTTTTCCTATTTAAATAGTATTAAAACAAATTCTTATTGAACTTTACTAAGTGAATCATAGTCTATTGTCACTAAACCAATGTCTCATAAAAATATTATATTGTTATCACCATATCCCAAATTGAATAATTCAACAAACCTATAAATCCAATCGGTAGAATTATTTCCAATATAGCATGAAAATTACAACTTTTTAATCTAGTAATATGACTATTTTTAACACATATAGAAGAAATGAAGACATAACCATATGTTAGCCTCAAATTCAAAATCCACTTAAAAAATAATAAAAGTTTTTCTTTAGAAAGTGTATAATTCACTTTTGGATTTCTTTACTTATATGATCTGTCATTTTCAAACAACTCAAGTTTTAGTCTCCTGTAAATTTAGGAAAGATCTAATCATGCCTTTACATTTTCTTTGGTCTTACCAAGTGATTCAAAAACTATATAAAATATATTATCAAAAGAATTATTCTCAATATGCATGAAATCCAATATGCAACAAACCAACAAATCAGACCAATATGGGAGATCCTAAAAAATACTTTGTTTAATCCAATTGTGATCCTTCCTAAATACATCTATTTTTTTATTATGTTAAAGTATTTACAAAGGTAATGGGAGGTAATGAAGAGACAATAGATTTTAAATAAATACCTAAAAAATTTATGGAGGTCATTCTCTTTTAATTGTACCTTTTCTGAAATGATTTCTCTTCCTCTAGAAAGGATGATCAATAGGAAGAAATTTTCAATGACAGTAAAAAAATAAAGTTTTCTCCCATTGAAGAGAATAAATTATTTGCTTTCACTCATACAATACAGAAATGATTTTGGACCATGTTTACTCCAGCCAAATAACATGACTTATACTAGAAAGTCACTAATTATACACATTAATGTATCTTTCATTAAGAAATTCTGTTTCAAAACAACACTATATATATTGACACCATTACTCCAAAATAAATTTAAATCATCGATTAATGGATTCAAATAAAAATAAATATTATTTTTTTGATTTCCTAGAATTAATAATGTTAAAAAGATATATGGTTAATTTATCGACATCTGAGGAGGTATATTGTACAGATTTATAAATATGTTACAACAAAAATATTGACTATATTATGAACCAAATGGATAAAAACCATTAATAGAAATACCTAATAATATGTTATGAGATTATAAAAAAAAAATAAAGATGTATGTGGTCAAAATGTTTCCATGAATCACCATCACAAGGATTATTTAAGATTTTATTGGTTGAAATATTGGATTTGTTCCATAATATCAATGAATCTATGCTTTGAGACATAAAGAAACACTACAATCTGGGTATAAGTGGGAAAAAACTCAATTTTTTAACGGGAACCAATATAGAATTAACTTATTGAGCCTCTTTGTACCTCAATTGTCCACATGTTGGGCTACTAACTAATGACTCATTTTCACTATAATATAAGATGCAATAATTTGAACATGCATGAATCCTTAGATAACCAAGACCCAAATTACAAACCAACCTCTTGCACTCATATAAATGGGTAGGAAACACATTTACTTTAGGTAATAGTGATTTAACCAAATAGAATATCTATTCAAAATAACTATTTGACATTCCATTATCTAATTTAATAGCCATAATTTTTTTAACCACTTTATAGTTTCTTATCTTACAAAAAAGATATAAAGAATCTCTAATTGACTTTAATAACTCATAAAATCAAGATGGTTCTAACCCAGGAGTTAAATAAATTTCATTATAAGTTTCTATTTGTTTAAAATATAGTATAATAACCTCATGTACTAAATTTTGAAAACATGATAGAGTTGGAACCAAATTATTAGTATCATATTCAGAACTGTGTTCACCATGGTAATACCCAAAATATAATCTTTCTAAAAACCAAAACACAAAAGATGACCCCCATGTTGTCAAATGTTTGAAATATCCTAAGATCAAATTTATTACAAGGAAACTTATTTTCTATTTTCAAACAAATACTGGTTTAAATAGATAACTGATAAGAGAGATTCAACACCCTCAATATATAAAATATTTATACTAGAACCATTTGGATTCTTACAATGATTTATCCAATCGTGATCTTGTAATAAAGAATACTCTCTACTTCCTTGTTCTATATTGATCTAAAAAATATAAAATAAAAATATTTATTATAAAAAAAATAGAAAATTAAAAAAATTCAAATTACTTGTAAATATTATCAATTCTATATAATCATCGCTAAAATTTTCCAATTCTAAAAATGATCACTAAATTTTTCTAATTACTACTAGTTTATTACCATTAATTATCATTAAGGGAAATATAATGCATACCTAGGGGTATAAGGGAAGCATGGAGTGGAGTGGATGATAGGTAAGACAAAGTGAAATAATTCCAGTGCCCCCGTGTTCGGACTATTTGGAGGAGAGACAATAATGGGTAAACCTACGAGTTTAACCATGAATATCTCTCCTAAAAAGGGTATGAATGTAGGGGAACTGTAATTATTTAACTCTTTTTTTTCCTTCATCCCTTCCACTCCATTCTTCCCTCAAGGGAATCATAGAGCAAAGGGGATTGAGGTGACCATATAGAGAAATAATTTTAGAACTGAAATTCTTTCACTCTACCATCCCCTTTATCCCCTCTACTTTATACTTCCCTCACACCTATTAGTCAACCTTCTATTACTAATTGTGATTAACTGTGGTATTTTCTACTAAATATTTCTCATTTCCGATTTTTTTACTAATTATCACTCATTGCTAGTATTTTTTACTAAATACCACTCATTGACAAAATTTTCTTACCAAATAACGCTCATTGTTGGTATTTTTTACTAATTAACACGCATTCCTGGTATTGTTTTTCTAATTAATTCTCATTGCTAGTATTTTTTACTAATTAACACTCATTGCTGGTATTTTTTACTAATTAACACTCATTGCGTGTATTTTTTACTAAATAATGCTCATTGCTGAATTTTTTTTACAATCTACCTCTCATTGCCTGCATTTTTTACAAACTATTGCTCATTGTTGGTATTTTTCACTAGTTATTGCTCATTGTTAGTATTTTTTACTAAATACCTCCAATTATCAGTATTTTTTATTAATTACCACTCATTCCTGGTATTTTTTTATAAATCAATGCCCATTGGTGGTATTTTAAACAAATACCACCCATTATTGGTATTTTTTACTAATTACCACTCATTACTAGTATTTTTATTAATTAACGCTCATTGTAGGTATTTTATAATGAAGACCGCTCATTACTGACATTGTTTTCTAAATACTGCTCATTACTGACATTTTTTTACTAAATACTGCTCATTTCCTATATTGTTTACCAATTACCGCTCATTACTGGTATTTTTTACTAAATAAAAATCATTGTCGCTAATTTTAACTAATTAACATTCATTTCTGGTAGTTTTTACCAATTACTGCTCATTATTGCTAATTTTTAACAATTACTGTTCATTACTAATATTGTTTACTAATTACCCCTCATTTAGAGTAATTTTTCTTCTTCTAATTAACACTTATTTCTATTGATTTTAACTAATTAATGCTAATTTCTACCCATTTTTACTAATTCCTACTAATTACCACTAGTTTTTACTAATTACCACTCATTACTTCTAGTTTTTACTAATTAATGCTCATTTCTGATAATTTTAACTAATAATAGTCATTTCTGTTAATTTTTAATAATTTCCACTCATTACCACTTGTTTTTAACATTTTCTACTCATTACTAATATTTTTTACTCATTACCGCTTATTGTTGGTATTTTTTACTGATTACCACTAATTTATGGCATTTTTTACTAATTAACTCTCATTTCTGCTGATTTTAACTAATTAACGCTCATTTTCACTATTTTTTAATAATTACTACTCATTACTAGTAATTGTTAATAAATAGCACTCATTTATGGTAATTTTCAATAATTACCGCTCATTTCTGCTAATTTTAACAAATTAATGCTCATTTATGCTAATCTTAACTAATTAACACTCATTAGTGCAAATTTTTAGTATTTCCCGTTTATTACCATTAAATTTTAATAATTCCCATTCATTACTGTTAATTTTAAATAATTATCCCTCATTACTGGTAATTTTTACTAATTACCACTCATTACTGGTAATTTTTTACAAATTACTGTTCATTATTGGTTATTTTTACTCATTACCGCTCATTTATGCTAATGTTAACTTATTAATGATTATTTTCACTAATTTTTAATAATTAATGTTCATTTATGCTAATTTTTAATAATTTCCACTCATTTTTTCTATTTTTTTAATAATCCCCACTTAGTTCTGTTAATTTTTAATAACCATCACTCATTTCTACTAATTTTTACTAAGTACCACTCATTTTCACTAATTTTTACTAGTTACCGCTATTTTCTACTAATCACTAATAATTTATAATAGTTATTGCTTACTTTTAAGAATTACCCCTAATTTTACTGATTACTTCTAATTTGTACTCATTACCACAAATTTTTACTAATTTTTTTAAATTAATAATATTTAACATTAATTATTAAAAATTAGTGTTAATTAGTACTAATTACTAATTACTACTAATTATTAAAAATAACTATAAATTATTATTACTTATTGCTAATATTGATAAATTATTACTATGTTCTATTAATTAGTACTATTTATTTGTCAATTATAAGCAATTACTATTAATAGAATCTACTTACTGATAATTAAAACTAATTACTACAAATTAAAATTACTTACTTCTATTTAAAAAATTTACAGCTAAAGAAAACTAAATATTTCTAACTAAAAATAATCAATGCTAATTAAAATTGACTGAATCTAATTAACACTAATTAATATTAATTAATAATACCAATTTCTAATATAAATTAAAATAAATGAATTAAAAATTAAAATATTAAATTAATACCTCAAAATTGAACTTTTTATTGGATGAAAATCAGAAAATTTACTTCCATATAAAAAATTTAAACTTTTAAATGAATAAATGAAGAGGAGAGGAGAGCAGAGGAGGAGAGAAGATCTCATATGAGGAATGAATGTCAAAAAATAGGGTGGGGGACATATATATAGGTTAGATTAATAGGAAAGAGACTATTTACGATGGGATTCCCATTGCAAATAGTAGTATTTACAATGGGTCCCACAACAATTAGCACGCACCATAAATAAATGTGTTGATGATAAAAAAATTATTTGGGATGAGTCCCATTGAAAATAATAATCTTCCGACACATTATTTACGACAGGCTATAAATTCCCATCTCAAATAACAAAAATGATGAATAGTATTTGCAACTGGAGTAAATACCCATCACAAATACCTTTTTACCTGGGTTGGTGAGGAGGTGCGCCAAAGGTATTTGCGATGAGAATGGTTTTTGTTCGCAAATAATTATTTATTTTTGATTATTTACGATGGAAAATGAATCCCATTATAAATAGTGTCGCGATAACTACTATTTGCGATGAGCGACGAGCTTGTCGCAAATAGCCCTTCGTAAAAAACCCATTTTCCTATAGTGTAGGTCCTAAGGTAAGACTGGTCATAGAATTTACCCAAAAAAACTAGACCCAATAGAGGAATGTGTTGTATCCTAAACCATACAAGGTTCCCAACTAGTCCACACCAGCAACATTAGGGATCACTCCCCACTAGCATTTTCTCACGCTAGAGGGGAAGCTAGTGAATTGCATGCCATCTAGTTTAGTATAAATATAGACCTATTTTATAAGTCCTAGTGATCCCATGAAAGTATTAACAATTGGAGGTGATTAATCAATCAAACCATAAAATAATTTCAAAATTAAATATTAAAACATTTCAAACAACTCTCACCTTGTTAAGAAACAAAACTTTCACATTATTCATATCACAATATAATCAAAATATTTCTTTGGGTCAAGGAAAGGGTCTCAAGAGGGTCTTACACACCAACATAATTTGAAAATACATTTAAAAGTATAAAATGTGCCTTCCTGTAAAAATCCACTTAGGATGTTGAGTCCTTTACAACCACCCAAATCAATTTTTAAATCATCTTTAAAACAATTTTTTTAAAAACAAAACTTGTAATAAATTTAAATTATTAAATCATTTTTCCCAAAATGAAACACTTAAAATATAAAAAAATACCTTAATTTATTCCATGAACCAAGAAGGGTAAAAATACCTTTAGTTACTATATTTAAATAAAAATAATCCTTTAAAACATATTTAGTATTCACTTATTAAATACTTTTTGGAAACAAGAAAAACCATGTCAAAATTCCTACACAAAGTAAGAGTTCAATTTAAGAAAATTTAAAAATCCCTTATAACTATCATATATAGGTTTAATTTAACAATAAGGTATTGATAATCACCAAGTACACAATGAAATTCCAATTTAAGTAAATAAAACAAAACGTATACCTCAAATCAATAGAAACCAAGATGGATGCCATAGCCTTCAATGGATAATGCTCAAACAAGACTTAAGGAAACTTGAGAAAGACCTAAAAAATAAAATCACTTAGATTAGGCCTCCCTAAACCCAAATCCTGACCCTATCATCCCCTAGGGTTTGTATAAAAATGAAAAATCAAAGGAGGAAGGAATAGGGAAAAGAAAAGGATGGATGTAACACCCCAAGATTTAATAGTAAGTTATTTTCTTTAAAGTAATTCAATAGCTTGCGCTACACGCAACACTGAGTTCGAGCACACCACGACTTACCAAACTACTAGTTCAAAAAGTAGTTATGAATAGTATTAACCGAATTTTGAATTTTATATACTCCATATAATTTTATAATCCATATTATGTATTTTTTAGACATAATATAAGAATAAATTCATTTTTTTCAGATAAAAGAAGTATTTTTCAAAAAATGAAAATTTACCACCTTTTAATGGAAAACCCTTTTAAAACCAATATTTGAAACTTTTATATACTAAATTTAATGAAATTAAATTCTTCTTTTGAATCGGGACATAAAAATTTATTTTCGATAAATTTTTGGTACTTTTCTGATAACTTTCATATTTTGATGAATACTGAAAAATACTAAATTTTAATTGAAAAAACTTTTTTAATCGAAATAATTTAGTGTTAAATTATGTATTTGAATGGTTTGGAAGTATAATTAGATTATATTTTTATCCTTTAATACAATTTAGGTCATTATAAGTAATTTTACTTTTAAATTTGACATAAACACATGTTAATCATTTAATAGTTTTTACTTTTTAAAAAACCTGCTTTTTGGTTTTGACAACGGGAATTAATTTTAAATTAATTAATGAAGCTTCTAATTTTTTAATTTGGTAAAATATAATTTATTTTTGAAATAGGAATATCAAAATTATCTTAGGGTGAATATTTAGTATTTTTATGAAAACATACAATTTTTGATGAATAGTGAAAACACTGCGTTATTGTTTAAAACTGACTTTTTATTTAAAAAATTATTTATTTTATTTATTTTAAGTCAAAATAGATGCATAATACCTATATATATTCAATTCAATTCATTGGAGTCATTCTATAATAAGTTTAGATATAAAAATTTTTATTGAACTTTTTACCGTCTTTTAGCCACCTTCTAGGAGCATTTGAAAATTTGTATAAAACATAATTTTACCACTTCTATGAGTTGAATTTCAAAAATCTGAGAGACACGGTTAACATCAGTAAGTAAAATGTGGTTCAATAAGATGAAAATAAGTTTTTGCAAATAGTAACTTTTGACTTCTATCTACCACGGTTAAAAGTAAATATGGAAATTAAGGGTAAAAATGATATTATAATTACTCTAAAACATGTCCTAATTCTATTTTATAAGTGTAATTTGACCTAAAACAACCTTATGAATAAAATATTATCCTCTTTGGTGCACTTGGATTAGATTAGGACATTTATTATTATTTTATTTAAAGAAGAGTTAAAAGTGTTAAATTCAAAGTTTTATAACTAAACAATTTTTAATATAGGGTTACACATAAGATAAATTCTATTATAAATATTCAAAATGAAGATAAAAATATTTCCTACATAATGGTATTTTATTTATAATTTTTAGGCATTAAATAATTTAATTTATATATGACACAACGATGATGCAGTGATTACCTTATTAATGAAATATTAAACTAATTGATATTATAAATATATAAATAAATGTAAATTGAAAATTATGATGAATTAAAATTATTCTATAGGTTAACATAACATGTTAGGGTTGATTAAATAAATTTTATTTTAAGTGATAAAGTTTTTATGGCGTTCAAAAAAATCAAATACTAAATAGTGTCAAAATTGAGATAATTGAGTTTTTAAAACAAATACTATATTATTAATTGATATAATATTACTAAAAATATAAGGTTCGGCGAAAGGACTTAGATAAGGTTATATATATTAATAATTAACCACATGGGGTTATATTATCTTGTTATAGTAAGTTTATTAACCATATAATATAAAATACAAAGAGACACGGTAAATGTCAAACTATTTAACTAAGAGTTAAATCTAAAAGATAAGGTTAATATGGTGACCTAAACCTGTCTAAAACCTATCGGTTGAGAGGTTTTAGAACCATAACAACATTATCCTTGAAATAAATCATTTTAGATCCATTATAAACCGAAAATTATTTTATTATAAAATAATATTTCAAGATTTTTTTAAAGTGTCCCTCACCCCTCTTATAAAAGGGCACTTCCCTTTCTCTCAAAATCACACCTCCAAATCCATTTGGTTTGGCCACACCCTGCCCAAATATCCTACCAAATTCCCTCAAATCAACCTAGAGTCTTTACTTTGATAATAAATCCAACCTAAGGATCCCTTTTGATCATCTTAATAAAACACCCAAAGAAGAGGAAATAATTTCACCACCCTCTATCAAGTTCTTTTCTTCTTCCACTTCTTCTTTATTTTTTTGTTTCCATACCAAAAATAATAAATACAGTACCTTCTACATACTGTGATTTTATTATAAATATTATACAACCATATTCGTTATTCTATCCATCCTATAAATGACAACGTCACCATACGTACGTACGTACGGCTTACTGTCTCCACGTCGTGGTGTAGTTTGTTATTAAAAAACTTAATTATTTGGATGGGTATAATAATGAGTGTAACTGATGTAAATAATAAATATAACATTTTAATTATTCTGTATATATTATATACCATCCAATTACATTCTATTTCACCATCAATTTAATGATATTGTCGCTCGTGCGTACGTACGGATTACCGTCTTCGCGAACGTGATGAGATTCATTCCCCATCGTAATCATCCAAGAATAATTTTTATTTTTTGATTAAAAATAATTTTTAATAACTTAATATCATTCTGGATATGAATCAAATATAGCCTATACATAACAAACATGACTTACGTAACAAAACATATAAAGAAAAACAAATCAATTAACAACCAAAACAATGATACTACTGAAATATAATTAACAAACCAATATTAGAAGATCATATATGATATCATATTTATGTATTTTTTTCTTTTATAATTTAATAAAAATGATATCACCATTATAAAGGAAGTTAATCTACCCTATAGTAAGGAAAAGTACATGGTAAGGGGTTTCTTATCTCACTTTTAATTCTGTGAGATTTCTATTGTTCACCACTTATTTGTTGCATGTGGTGTATTGTGTACTGCCATTTGATATATATTTTCATGATTCACTTTATATTCATGGTATTCTTTGATTCATTTTGTGGTTATTAAATTTTGGTCTTATGACTCGATTGATTACAACATGGTAAGGGGTTTTCATCTCACTTCTTATTCCCGTGAGATTCATGCTATATTGCCACTATTTCCTTTTGTGTGGTGTATGTACTGCCCATGATTGTATTATTTGTGTAATATAATTAAATTTATGGTTATTTACATCTTCATTGTATGATACTTCTTCCATGGGGTGTATGTTTCGTAAGTTACCAAATCGGTAAGGTAATTTCAAATTTCAATTTCCACTCATTCAGTTTTACACAAACGTTATTGATTACTATACTCCAAGATTATGTGTGAAATAACTATTTATTTACTTTGGTAGTAATTTACACTCCCCTTTGATTGAATATACTTTTGATACACATAATTAATCCATTGATAAATTCCAAAGTCATCGATATAAACTTTATAAGAGTAATTTTAACTCAATTTCTATTCATTGAGTTAAACATCCAAGTCATTGGTGTTGTTTTTACAAGAATATGTGTGAATGTCCTATGATATATTTACAATGAATATCCCATCATATCGAGTGTATTTATATTTTTCACACATAATTATGTCATTGATTTATCATTAACCTAAGGATACGGTCTTTATAAAGGAATTTATCTCAACTTACATTCCATTGAGACTTCTTTGTTGTTATGCGCCAATTCCCTTTTATTTGGTGTATATACTGTAATTTGACATAGTATATCATGAATCCATTTATTCTCATGATATTATAAGGTTTTTAATTTCTCAATTATTTGTATTCAAGCGTCTCTCATTTGGTTAGGAACTCTAACTAAAATATCATTTTAAATGTTTTTAAGATTTGTTATTCTAATCCTTTCTCATTAATGTGATTGTTTTAAAAATGGTTTTAAGGATTTATTTATATAGACATGAATGTTTTAAAATGTTAATTCCTTTAAATAGTTTCAAAGTGGTATGGGATACTTTGATTCAAAACAATCTTTTAAATGATTTCCTTTATAAATTATGTGACTTTTAATTGATTTCACGAAAAAGGGATATTTTTCTCAAAGATTTTTACTGATCATTTTCAATTATGTCAACATACTTTAAGGGATATTATTCCTGATCAAGGTTGATTTATTATGATACAAATATTCCATATTTTATTGAAGGTTTTGTGATATGTTCAACTGCAGATGTGTTATTTTTATACCATTCATGGTTTATGGATAAAGTATTCACATTTCGTATGATAGTTTTAATACGAATGTTTATGTCATGTTTAAAAATTTTCATATGAGGAATTCATTGGACTTAGTAAGTGATTAGTGGAGCCTGATATAGCTCCTAGATGCATTGGTATGTCTCATGAGACAAACTAGTGTCTTGGAACAAGGACTTGACAAAATCTTATTTGTAGTCTTGGAATATGGCCTTGAATATGTGGTTATGAAGTCTGGCATTATGCATTCCATCATTATGAAATTTGATATTGATATTTCTTGTGATTATTAAACTAGTAGAATATCCATGTGAATAAGTAAATGTCATTATTTTGATATATACTTTTCGTATTATGATGAAGTTTAAGTTTACAAGGATTTTGTTTTAGTCTTATACATTGCCTTAAATGTTTATGTTTATTTATAAAAGTTTCCACTATATTGTTATCCTTACTGAGCATCTGAGGTCACCCCTTTCTTAGGTTTTATTTTTCCTAGGATGAAAAGAAGTATATTATGATTAACCTACATGAATAGGCTATGTAATATAAGAGTGTTCAAATGGGATACAATGTTTTTTATTTCCTGATATAATGTAAAACTTATGTATGTATCTAGTACATCCAACGCTACTAAACTGATCAGTCTTTTGGGACATGATTACTTGTATCATGCCAATGTTATGTAATAATGCACCGATTTTGGGTAACTGGGGTCAAGGCGCTATAGTTCTTATCAGAGGAAGTTTAGTACAAACCTTGGAAGCTATATTTAGAAAAAACTCTGATTAGGAAACACTACCCTAAGATAGACATTGAGGATTAGTATAGAAGAACATCCAAAATTTTGGTATTGTAAATATTATGTGGGTTTTCCAGGAAATACATCCCTATCTGGATATGGGCTGGTAGAGGTGGCTCTGGCACAGATGTACGTAGGAGTGAAAACTCTGACAAGGAGTTTTGGGCTTCACTTGGGGTATCCTGTTACACGACAACGGGCCTTGCTTCACTCTTGGTTATGACACTCCCAAGGGATATACTTAGGATAATTCACATTTTATTTACAAATCGATTTGAATGATTTTAATATAAAATGAGAATAAATAACCTTGGTTAATCCTAAGGTGTTTTAGATTGAAAATAAGGTGTTATGATATTCTCTAAATGATTTTATGACTCACACTATGCTTTCTTGTATTAGTCAATGGCTGGATTCCAAGGAAGTCATAGTAACATTTATCATGATGTACAAGGTGGGAGAAATGGTGTAAATGGGCAATAAAATAGAATGTTGATAGGTTTAAAAGATATCGTGTTCATGAAAAATCAGTTTTCCAAAAATATGGCCAACAACATATATATTAACCAATTCCCAGACTCAATAAAGAAGAGAAAGGCGGTGAATGATAAGAGATCCAATAGTGGAGACCATAGAGAAAAGAAAGCTCAATTTCCATCATGAAAGAAATGTGGAAGGATAAACCTAGGGAAGTGTCTCAATGGAACAAAGAAATGCTTTATGTGTGGGAAAGAAGGACGTAAAGTAAAGAATTGCTAAGGAAAAATGAAGAGTACTATGGAAGAAAATAAAAATGATCCCAAGAATCCATTTACATTCATTTTCCATAAATGTAGTGGACTTGGGCATTACCCAAGTGAATGCCCTATTCCATAGGATAGCCTCTTGGTCAAGAAATAACCTATGTGGAAATAAATTGATGGTGAAATATTTAAAAGTATTAGTGATCTTTGTTGATGGGATTACTTTGGAAGAATTTTATCTTATATGTGTAACCCTATTGTTTTTATGTGAAAATGCCATTTTAGGAAGAATTATATTTTCTATTGTTGATATAGTTATAAATAACCATTTGGATTTATATTATCCTATAATTTTAGGAAATTACATGTTATTAAATTTTGGGTTGAAAATGTGAGGTATGAGATAAAATTTTTGGTGAAATTATGTTATGGTTATTTTGAAGAATTTATCTCATTTTGGGAATGTTATAAAATATAGTTTTTAAAAAAGGAAAACACACAGACCATGTGATAACCTATTGCGTCGGACAAAGCTGCGGGAATCGAACCCACAACTAGATTGTGATTGAGATTTATCACCTACCACCAAAGTATGTCAAGTCCCTGGTTAGTGCGACTAATTATTTTTATTTAAATGATTTTATTTATCAATAATAAGTTGATTTGGGATCTTATGTATTAACAAATGGATATCCTTAGTATAGGCAAATGATTTGGTGATTAAGTGATAAATGTTATTTTGGAAGATCTTCGCTCTGTTGGGAACACTATATGGCTAAGGAAAATAGAATACTATGGGATTTAATTTTAAGAGTAATGGTGGATTTTTATCTCTGATTTTATTGTGGATTTATAGAGTTTTGGGTTATTTATGGAAATGATTAACCTATCATAGATAATATTTGATTGGGTTAATTAATTTTAAGCATGTGACTTTAAGAGTAGTCGATGTTATTTGGAGATACAATTTAACGTGGAAGACTGTGTAATCAAATTCTTCTAAGTTTTGTGTTTCAATATTAGTTTGGATTATATTGAAGGATTTTAAGGAAAATTGTTTATTGAATGGTATTTATTGAACTTTGGGTATTGTTGGTTTAATATTAGAAATTATGATTAGTGTTTATTTCTCTAAAGGATTATCCTTTTTGGGTATCATCTGATCTTTTACTAACCATTTTGGTTTTGGTTAATCTCTAAATGCATGATAAATATATAGTTTATCCTTTGTGGATTACGTGATTCTCTAGAAGTTTATTCTAGCTCTTCAGGTGTGACCAAGTCATCTTGAATACTCATCGTTTGAAAAAAAAGATGAGCTAGTGGTAGAAATTTATTAAAGGATGAAACTCTACTTAAAAAAGTAAGTATATCTCTTTATGTTCTTAGTAAATATCATAAATAAATTCATCAAATTTATGAAATGGAACTTTAAAAAAAAACGTTGTCCTTTTACTTTTCCTATTGGGAAACTAATAACCGTTTATCCCATCCCAAGTTTGTGGTTTTCTTATTGTTAACTTTCTTATGATCATGTTTTCTATCACTCTCCATCAGAACTTTACACTTAGTTTATCTTCCACATCCATGTTTTCCTACATGGAATCTTAGTATGAGTCATCTCGGGTGACCTTTGTACCTCTCTTTCTTTCTTTTAAAGTGACAGTTTTATTGACTATTTTTATAATGTGGGACTTTCAATGAATTTCTCAAGCCCAATTTTAAAATTTCAAGGATGCAATTTCCAAAAGGGGGGAAGAATATAACACCCCATGATTTTATAGTAAGTTATTTCTTTAAAGTAATTCAATAGCTTCAGCTACACACAACACCGAGTTTGATAGCACCATGACTTACCAAACTAGCCGTTCAAAAAGCAGTTATAGCGACCCAACTTTTTATTACATTATTATTTCATCATTTTAAAGATAAAAAACATAATATTATTACATTTATAGGATCAAAAGGTTTAGTGTCTTGGGAAAACTAGGACCACACAAAACAAATACAACATATAGCATAAACAGTTATTTAATTTCTTCTTCTCTATATTCTTATCAGAACTTGTCCTATCCTTAGTACATGTAGCCAACTGAGGATATACATCAAAAGGGGTGAGATAGAAGCCTAGTAAGAGGATAGATCAGAAAAATATATCATGGTATGAGCATAATCATAACATAGGCCAGAGATCATGAACATGAGAGGAGTATAAATAAAAGACTTGAAATGTGGCGATGCATAAAAATGAAACATCATGTCTTAGTGGTTAAATACCACACATACTTGTGAACCAAGCTAGCATCTTTTTCACACATCATTTCAAATTTACTCATGAGATTCATCACTTTACCCAATGCATTGGAGTGCTGTATAATTCCGAGCGCACCCGTCACTTTGAAACATTCATATTGCGATATATAATTCCAGGCACACCCGTCACATCATAACATTATCATTATCATGATTTACACATATAATAAATATCAAAAATGAACACAAATAACCCATGTAAAGTATTTGGTTTCATCTCATAATAACACATTCATAAGGTTTAGGTTCCCAAAAGAAATAAAGAATAACATACATGTTACAAGAACTGTCCACTTTGAGTGAGAAGTAAAGGGGGTGTTCTAAAAAGAAGAGATCTTTTAGAATACATTTTGTTGGGCATAAAAACCAGTGACAAACATGTATATCCCATAAAAGTAAAGACAATTATGAACAAATGATCTTTAAGGAGTAACCACATAAAAAATGGGGTGAAAGAGGGAGAACCTGAAGGATGAAAGTTGGGTTCGAGAATTTCCCCTACCTTGTATCCGAATGCTTCCTTCTCTTTAATGTCCTGTATAATGACATTATATTCATTAATTAGAAATCCAGAACCATGTGTACATTAATAGGATTAATTATGGTTTCATTATGTCATATTATATTCCTTTAGATGACTTATAGAGTTTAAAAACATTGTTCGGGGATGTTCGTTTTTTTGGTTTTTCTTGGGCGGTTCACTTGTATTCTTAAATTGAAGTTTGGGTAGAACATGAGTAAACATCCAGAAATAATATTACATGTAATTAATGATATTACAGGGGTTTGAATGATCTTATAATGAGTTATATTAGATCCATGTGGATGAATCATTAGATAAGAATTAAATGATGGTTATTTGGGTCAATTTGGGCGGTTTTTAGATCACAACGAACTTGTTTTAACTTATCACTTAGTAATATGGCCATAGGTTATTTACAGAACTTTAAATAGAACATAATAAATATAAAATATTCTGGTTCAATTATAAAAATGGTTTCATGACCATATCTGAAGGTAGAAATGGAAGAAGAAATCATGTCGTTCTTGAAGGAGATAAATTAACACCTCATGAACAACGTTCTCTTTAATAAAATAAAAGGAAGAGGGAAAGGGGGTTGGATGATATAATATCCAATTAGAATCATAAAATTACAGTATATGTATAATAATGGAGTTAAAATACAATTTATATGAATATAGGTGGGGAGAGATCAAGAAATGAACTTGAACTTGAAAGGAAATTAAAGGAGAAGAGGGAGGGAAATTACCTCTTGAATCCTTCTGTTGAGAACCTCCTTAAGGGCCTAAGCTTGGTCTTTTGATGAGACCAAAAGCTCTAGAACGTGGGGGAGGGGATAGGAAAGGTGTTTGGGAAGATTTTAGAGAAGGATTGGAGCTTGAGAGGTGTGAGGAAATGAGGGTGTGAAGGGTGACTTTTATAGTGGAGGGGAGAGGGGTTTCCTTAATATAAAATTCATTAGGTTATTAATTTCCCCTAAGACAAGGAATAGTGAGTCTTGAATGACCAAGAATAGTAATTTTATAATGTAATCTAGAATCAAGTGGGCTTACATCAGCAGAACATCACACATGACCCTATAATTAGCTTATTTAGCTTATTTTGTAAATTATGGTATTTCACTATTCATAAAAAATTCAAGTATCTCAAAAAAATCCCAAAAATTTACCCCAACCATTTTTCGACGTGTAGAATCCAAAAAGGAAGTAAATTTTTAAAAAATAATTTTCTAAATATTAATAATTTAATATTTAATTAAAATCATAATTTACTTAAAAAAACAGTTTCTAAGATTAAAACTGATTTTATAGTGCTTTCAAAAATTACGTAGGGTCTTATAAAATTATCTAAAAACTATAAGTCATTGATTCAATAATTTAAGAATACATTTTATGAAATAAATATTCTTTTAAATTAATTAATTAATTATAATTAATTATTTATGACTTACAAAATACCAAAACGTTTACTATGGTCAAATTGTCACTTTCTAAGATATCTAAATTTTATTTAATTATTCATAGGTAATTTTACTGTTATGTTGGATGATTTACTATTCATAAGGGTCATATTACTATTCATAAGGGTATGTTACTATTCATAAGGGTCGGTCACTATTCACCAAAAATTATTTTTGTTTCATTAGACTCCAAAAATCATCTTGAACACAACCGTGTATGTCAGATTTTCAAAATTCAAAACACATAAGTGAAAAACTTATGTTTAAATGTCACTTATCACTTAGTAGTTCATTATGTTGTGTTTCTATGTTATTTTATGACATGATTATAAGAAGAGAATTTCCATTGAAAAACTTTGGTTCGTTACAGCGATTATGAATAGTATTAACTAAATTTTTAATTTTATATACTCAATATAATTTTAGAATCCATGTTATGTGTTTGTTAGACATATTATAAGAAGAAATTCATTTTTTCAGATAAAGGAAGTATTTTTCAAAAAATGAAATTTTACCAAATTTTAATGGAAAAACCTTTTTAAAACCAATATTTGACACATTTATATATTCAATTTAATGAATTATATTCTTATTTAAAATCAGGACATAAAAATTTATTTTGGATAAATTTTTGGTACTTTTCAAATAACTTTCATATTTTAATGAATACTAAAAAATACTAAATTTTAATTGAAAACAAATTTTTTAATCGAAATAATTTATAGTGTTAAATTATGAATTTGAATGGTTTGTAAGTATAATTAGATTTTATTTTTATCATTTAATATAATGTAGGTCATTATAAGTAATTTCACGTCTAAATTTGATATAAACACATGTCAATATTTTAATAGTTTTTACTTTTTAAAAAACTCGTTTTTTGGTTTTGACAACGGGAATTAATTTTAAATTAATTAATGAAAATTTTATGTTTTTAATTTGGTAAAATAGAATTAATTTTTAAATTCATAATATCAAAATTAGCTTAGAGTGAATTTTTGGTATTTTTCTGAAAACATTCAATTTTTGATGAATAGTAAAAAACACTGTGCTATTGTTTAAAACTAACTTTTTATTTAAATAATTATTTATTTTATTTATTTTAAGTCAAAATAGATACAAAATACCTATATATGTTCAATTTAATTCATTGGAGTCATTATATAACAAGTTAGGATATATAAAATTTTATTGAACTTTTTACCGTCTTTTACCCACCTTCTAAGAGAATTTAAAAATTTGCATAAAATAAAATTTAACTGCTTCTGGGAGTTGAATTTAAAAAATCCAAGAGACATGGTTAACATCAGAAAGTAAAATATGGTTTAATAAGATGAAAATAATTTCTGGTGAATAGTAACTTTTGACTTTTATTTACCACGATTAAAAGTAAACAGGATAATTAAGGGTAAAAATGATATTATAATTACCCCAACACATTTATTAATTCTATTGGATAAGTGTAATTCGACCAAAAACAACATTAGGAATAAAATATGATCCTATTTGGTCATCTTGGATTAGATTATGACATTTATTATTATTTTATTTAAAGAAGAGTTAAAAGTGTTAAATTCAAAGTTTAATAACTAAACAATTTTTAATATAGGGTTACACATAAGATAAATTTGACTATAAATATTCTTATAAATATAAAACTATTTCCTACATAATGGTATTTTATTTATAATTTTTAGACATTAAATAATTTAATTTATATGTGACACAATGATGATGTAGTAATTACCTAATTAATGAAATAATAAAATAATTAATATTATAAATATCCAAATAAATGTAAATTGAGACTTCTGATAAATTAAACTAATATTATAGGTAAATATGACATGTTAGGGTTGATTAAATAAATTTTATTCGAAGATATAAAGTTTTATGTCTTTCAAAAAAATCAAATACTAAATAGTGTCAAAATTGACATAATTGAGTTTTTTTAAAAAATAATATATTATTAATTGATATAATATTACTAAAAATCTAAGGATTGGAATAAGGACTTATATAAGGTTATATATATTAATAATGAACCACTTGGGGTTCTTTTGGCTTGTTATAGTAAGTTTATTAACCATATAATATAAAAATACAAAGAGACACGATAAATGTCAAACTATTTAATTAAGAGTTAAATCTAAAATATAAGGTTAATATGATAACCTAAACCTGTCTAAAACCTATTGGTTGAGAGTTTTTCAACCCATCCCTACCTTATCCTTTAAATAAATCATTTTTGAGCCATTAGAAACCGAAAATGATTTTATTATAAAATAATATTTCAATCTTTTCCTAAAGTGCCCCTCACCCCTTTTATAAAAGGGCACTTCCCCTTATCTCAAAATCAAACCTCCAAAGCCATTTGGCTCGTCCAAAACATACCCAAATATCCTCTCAATTTCCCTCACATAAACCTAGAGTCCTTACTTTGATCAGAAAGCCAACCTAAGGATCCCTTTTGATCAACTTAAAAGGAAACACCCAAAGAAGAGGTAATAATTTCACCACCCTCTTTCAGATTCTTTTCTTCTACCACTTCCTCTTTCTTTTTTTTTGTTTCCATACCAAAATAATAAATCCAATACCTTTTAAATACTGTGATGTTATTATAAATATGGTATAACCATATTTGTTATTCTATCCATCCTATAAATGACAAAGTCACCATATGTGCGTATGTACGACTTACCGCCTCCACGTCGTGGTGTAGTTTATTATTCAGACACTTAATTATTTAGATGGGTATAATAATGAGTATAAATTATGTAAAAAATAAATATAACATGTTAATTATTCTTTATATATGATATACCATCCAATTACATACAATTTCACTATAAATGTAATGATATTGTCACTCGTGCATACGTACGACTTACCGCCTCCACGAACGCGATGAGATTCATTCCCCATCATAATAAATCTAGAATAATTTTCATTTTATGATTAAAAATAATGTTTAATGACTTAATATAATTTTTTATATGAATAAAATACAGCCTATATATAACAATATGACTTACGTAACAAAACATATAAAAGAAAACGAATCATTTAACAACCAAAACAATGATACTACTAAAATATCATTAACAAAAAAATATTAGAAGATTATATATGATATCATATTTATGTATTTGGTTCTTTTATAATTTAATAACAATGATTTAACCATTATACAGGAGGTTAACCTACCCTGTACTAAGGAAAAGTATAAGGTAAGGGGTTTCTTATATCGCTTTTAATTATGGGATATTTCCATTGTTTACCACTTATTTATTGCATGTGGTGTATTGTGTACTACCATTTGACATATATTATCATGATTATATTTATATTCATGGTATTATGTAAATAATTTTGTGGTTATTAACTTTTGGTCTTATGAATCGATTGATTACAACGTGGTAAGGGGTTTTCAACTCACTTCTTATTCCCGTGAGATTCATGCTATATTGCCACTATTTTCTTTTGTGTGGTGTATATACTGCCCATTATTGTATTCTTTGTGTAATATACTTAAATTTATGGGTATTTACATCTTTATTTTATTATACTTTTTCCATGGGGTGTATGTTTCGTAAGTTACCAAATCGGTAAGGGAATCTCAAATTTCAATTTCCAATCATTCCGTTTTACGCAAACTTTATTAATTACTATACTCCAAGATTATGTGTGAAATCAATATTTATTTACTTATTTAGTAATTTCCACTCCCCTTTGTGTGGATATAATTTTGATACACTTAATCAATCCATTTATAAATTCTCAAGTCATCGATATAAACTTGATAAGAGTAATTTTAACTCAATTTCTATTCATTGAGTTAAACATCCACATCATTGGTGTTGTTTTTACAAGAATATGTGTGAATGTACTATGATTTATTTACACCAAATATCCAATAATATTGAGTTTATTTATATTTTTCACACATAATTATTCCATTTATTTATCCTTAACCTAAGGATATAATCTTTATAAAAGAATTCATCTTAACTTACATTCCATTGAGAGTTCTTTGTTGTTATGCACCAATTCACTTTTATTTGGTGTATATACTGTACTTTGACATAGTATATCATGACTACCTTTATTATCAAGATATTATAAAGTTTTTATTTCCTAAATTATTTTTATTCAAGTGTCTTTCATTTGGTTTGGAAATCTAACTAAAATATCATTTTAAATGTTTTAAAGATTTTTTCTTCTAAACCTTTCTCATTAATTTCCATGTTTTCAAAATGGTTTTAAGGATTTATTTATATGGACATGAATGTTATAAAATTTTAATTCATTTCAATATTTTTAAATTGGTATGTGACACTTTTATTCAAAACTATCTTTTAAATTAATTCCTTTATAAATTAAGTGATTTTAAATGATTTAACAAAAAAGGGATATTTCTATCAAAGATTTTTACCGATCATTTTCAGCTATGTAAACATCATTTATGGGATATTATTCTTGATCGAGGTTGATTTATTATGATAAAAATATTCCATATTGTATTGAAGGTTTTGTGATATATTCAACTGGGGATGTGTTATTTTTATACCATTCATGGTTTATGGATAAAGTATTGACATTTCATATGCTAGTTTTAATATGAATGTTTATGTTATGTTTAATCCTTTTCATACAAGGAATGAATTGGAATTAGTAAGTGACAGGTGGAGGCCTCTATAGATCCTCGATGCATCAGTAGATATCATGAGACAAAATAGTGTCTTGGCACAAGGCCTTGAAAAAATCTTATTTGTAGTCTTGGCACAAGGCCTTGAATATGTGTTTATTAAGTCTGGAATTGTACATTCCATCATTATAAAATTGGCTATTGATATTTCATGTGATTATTATACTATTAGAATATCCATGTGAATAAGTAAATGGAATTATTTTGATTTATATTTTCCATTTTATGATGAACTTTACATTTAAAATGCTTTTGTTTTAGTCTTATACAATGCCTTAAATGTTTATGATTGTTTATGAAACTTTATTCTATATTGTTATCCTTACTGAGAATATGAGCTCACCCTTTTATTATGTTTTATTTTTCCTAGGATGAAAAGAACTATATTACGATTAACCCATAGGAATAGGATAATGAATATAAGAGTGTTCAAAGGGGACACAATTTTGTTTTTTTATTTCATGTTGTAATGTAAAACTTATGTATGTATCTAGTAATTCCAAGGTTACTAAACTGATCAGTCTTTTGGGATATGATTCCTTGTATCATTCCAATGTTATATAATAATGCACCAATTCTGGGTAACTGGGGTCGGGGCGTTACAATGGAAATAAGAAGGAATAAGGTATTTACCTCAAGAAAGAACTTAGAATCGAAGCTTGGTCGCGTAAGGAAAGAAGAATAAGGGATGGAGAGATCCCTTTGTGTGATCCCTAGCATATAAGATTCAGAGAAGCGGAAAATAAATGGAAAATACATTAAAATTTAATAGGATGAAGACTATAAATTCAACTTTTTAAGTGATTGGACAGTTCACATGGTTTGGCCAAATAGTTTTAAAAACCATGAACCAACTATTCAAAACAACACATTGGTTTGTCTTAACTATACACAACCCATGCACCCCAAAATAAACATGTAAGGGTTCCCTATACTGTCTGTACTGAGACCCACCTAATTATCCGCAAACTATGCACCACCCATGCATAGTGACCTTTCATGTACAAAAATGAACTGAATACCCATATATGTAAGGTTAATTACACAATTTGAACTAAAATAGCTACACTAAACTGTGTACCATAGATGAACTACATAAATTTTGTCCATATTATTTACTCTAATCATGTGTAGGCCATTCAAAAATTGCGTAACAATAAAAAATCTCTAAAAAATTAAAATATAAATCCTTAAACTACCAAAATTTAGATTAACCCAAAATTAATGAAAAATAAATACTACTACAGTGACATGGGGAGTTAAATTTCACCTATTTAATCTGGAAATGAAACTTTTAAAAATTATAAAATAACTTATTCTCATCCAAGGTCTATATAATAGTTTCTAGGTGCCTCCCTTTATCCTCCTTGGTCTTTGAGTAAATAAGAATTTCATCCATAAGTACCATAAAAAACAAGTCCAAGCATTGGTAAAAAATATTATTCATCATTTCCATGAAGACTACAGGTGCATTGGTAACTCCAAATGGAATAACTAGAAACTTATAATGCCTATATCTATTATATAAGGTTGTATTTGGGATATACTCTTCACTCACTCATAGCTAATGATAACCTGATCAAAATCTAAACTTTGAGAACCAATGATCCCCTTTTAGTTAGTCAACTAAATCATCAATTAATAGTATAATATATTTATTCTATACCATCACTTGGTTAAGAATTTGGTAGTCAATATATAACTATAAGTCACCATTGACCTTATTAGGAAACAACACTGAAACTTACTAAGGGGAAACACTTGGTTGAATTAACCCTCTTTTCACAATTTTTTCAACCATACCTTTAGATACTATAACTCTATTTTTATATGATAAGAGAGTAGTAAAATATGATTCCATTTATGCAATAAATAAATAGTGAACTCCACTTCTCTCATATATATTAACACATAAAATTCCTCTGTAAAAACATTTGGATACCAACCCACCATACTTGGTAGTAGAGTTAGCCCTTCTCCTTTCACATAACCAAACACCAACCCCACTAACTGGAAAGATAATAATACAACCACTCTCATAATTGGTTATTTCATATTAATATTGGAATCCCACCCCCTTAAAAGTGTGGATAACCCCACTAGGGACTATATGGGGAACCTTCTGGCTTTAGCGATCAATCTAAGTTCAAATTTGGATCAACTGGTCTATCTTGATGATTAGATCATACATCTTAATCTTGATAACTAAAAATTCCCATGATATCTCAATGTCACCAATTGTGATTTTAAACTCTATAAACTCTAACCTCTAACCTGATCTATTACCCAGTGGACTGTTAATACATATTGAGTATGGAAATAAATCCGTATTAATCCCTAAAAAATCAACTAGTCAAGAAAAGATAAAGGAACGAGATTTACCCATATCACACAATGTATAAATAAGTGTAGAGGTTATCATGATGGTACCTCACACAATTAATGTATCTCTTATATCCTCAGTCTCCCTCTATTCTTATTCCACAATAAAGAGTCTCCCCTGATCCTTATAGGGGATCAAATTCCCTTCTTAGAAAGTAATTCTAACCTTTCTTGGAGTTACCATGTCTTCTTATTTAGATATATCTATTTTAACCCCAGATCCCCATGCTTAGTTAAAATCTCATTTTCTACCATCCCGAGTGAATCAACTATAAAATTTATTCATGTATCCTAGTTTAAAACATTGATGGAAACCACAAGGCATATATGAGAACTTAGACCTTGGGTTCCCCTCCCCACAACAATAGAAAAAATCAAATAGTACCCTTCTTTATGAGGTAAATCCTCCTAAACTTCCCTAGGATTCCCACTTAATCTTCTCTTCATTAGAAGAGAATTTACCCTATCCTATTGAGGAAGGAATGAGACCACATTTTTCATATCTGTTATATCAGCCTCTATAGTAACCTTTTTGCTAAATACCACTTCATAGGTTGGTAGATTCAACAAAATAACCCTTGACCAAATTTTTGATTATAGGAACATATTAAAACCCTAAGCCTTTAGATTCCCATTCATCACCAATTTTGGAAAAAACTTCATGTGGTTGGTAAACTTCGAGGTGTATTCAACCGCTAACTAACTCCCCTACTATAGTTATAAAAAACTCCAAATACTCTGCTAGCTTCAACACCTAAAGATAATATTTCTCACTAAAACCTCATATAATCCCTTCTATTTAAGATATTTTTCCTTTCTATACTCATCAATGGATTTCCAAATTTTTATGCTATCTTTTCTAGTAAAAAAGAAACAAAATAATAATTTAATGTCTCTAGAGTTTGAAAAAACTAAAATACCTAATGAATCTTCTCTTTCTACCCTCAACCTAATTTGGTCCCATATCCCATTTAAATAAGAAGGGTTATCATTTATGATATCTAAATCCTTTTCTATATTTTATGGTTTATCTCAAAATGAATCCCAATCCAATCCTTGGATCTTCTGGATAATCAACCTTACCAACTGTGGGTTTACAGGTTCATATCCATATTTCCTCTATACACACTCTACTAGAGATATCCATAACTAAATAGTCTATAAAACACATGGAAATCCATAAAAATCACATAATGAAATTTATTTCCACACCTCACACTACAATTAAATGTAACTTTACCATTTTTTAATTTCATTTCATCAATTTTTCACATCATAATGGGTTAATTGAATCACAACATACACCATTTCAAAACCCATTCATACACGTTCAAAACCAAAATTCATTGGAAATAAATTTTCACACAAATATTTGCATTCAAAACCATGTCATGCAATGCATTCATTATCACCCAAGAATTGTATTAAACTGAACTATTTCTATCATTATGAATGTAAATTACCCCCTCCAAACTCCACATAGAAGGATTGAAATTTTAAAAAAAACTTTATAATGTTCTTACTACCTTTCCATTACCCAGACTCCCTGATTATTCAAATTTCTCTATAAATAGGTTAGGTACATCTTTTTATGGGGAATTTTTAAACCAATCCATCATATTATCCATGCCCACATAACTTCCTATGACTTACTCCCAAAAAACCAACTCTAATACCACATTGTAACACCCCACCCTAACCCAAGGGTCAAATTCCAAAGACCCGAGTTAGTTCTCCACATGGAATAAATCACACTCCCTAATCATTAGAGGCTACTAAAAAGTGATTAGAGATATAATAAACCATGAGAAAAAATTTTCCCTCTAAAATTATAATACCACACCATGCATGAGAAAGTGCAATATTTAAAAATAAAACCATTTTTAACAAAATATTTGATGCACATTAGAATCCAATTTTTCTTTAAATATCAATTTTTTTAAAATAAAAAAAGAACCAAATATAAAAAAACTTGAATTCATAACCAAATCCATGACCCAACCTCACCCATAAACTCCCTACTCCATATCCATATCCTTGGTACATAACTATGTCTTGAAACCATTGATAAAAAGTGAAACCATCTCTTTACTTGCAACATGTTCAATAAAAATTACACGTACATACATAAACCCTAGACTTAAAACACAACCATGCATAAGTATTTTCATGAAGTGAGAAATCAATCATGATAATGAACAATTTAAAAACAAAATACAATGATAATTAAAATAATTTATGAAAAATAACCATAGTTTCAAATAGAGACTCATCAATTCCAGAATCACACACAAAACCTATCCAAGATCTCAAGGAAAATATATGTTTACCTTCTTAAAATTACTTTATCATGTTAATTTATTCATAAATCACCAAATGGTAACTCTGTTTCATATTTAATTTTCACAAATTGACTCTATTTCCTGTATCAATCTAATTTTTGATAGCTTCCCTACCCAAGGTGAACCTTATCTCCTTTAGTGCTTCCTTCCAGCCTATCCGGTATCTATAACCTTTCCTAGGCAACCAATACCCATGGAGTGTAACTAGTAATAATTACTCATGATCTCTAAGCCAATCATCCCCATGGTATGAAACTTAGAATTTTCAAAATAGGTTTCACCAAAATATTTTACACACACACACCCTCTAAGTCACCCATCTCTATGGGATAAAACTTAGATATTTTTGAACAGTTCTCATCATGACCATAGATGATAAATGGGTATTTTCAGGTTGTGGTGGTGAATTGATGGTCACATGGAGATATTGGAGTTTTTCACACATTTTATTTTAGGTTGTTTGCGTCATGTGTTGTACCAGCCTCTCATACCACCTGCTTTATTTTCATTTAGTTTTTATTTCCTTGTTTTGGACATGTAAAACCATTGTACAAAATGGTTATATGTATGGGAAAATTTTTTGTAAAGGTTTTCTTATAACCTGATCTTTACTCCTTGTTTTTATGCACTTATCCTCATTTTACTCTTTTTATTTTGTTATGGTCATCCAATTTAATGATAACTCATACCGAATTCCTAGTTGAAACCATTGGTTGATCCTAGTTTTATCTAGGGTGAAATAATTACCAAAAGTTATCTTGTTATACCCTCGTGCTTGTTACCAGCCTACGATGATCGGGAATGTGCCTCAAGACTTGTGGAAGAATGGTATCAAGTGATGTGTCATGTAAGCTCATAAAAGTTCACTAGATAGTGAGTTTATACCAAAAAACTCATCCAAATTAAATTCAGGTGGAAATAGAGCCAAAAAATCCATTTTGGGAGAAAAATGATAATATTTTTGCAACACAAAGTTACATAAATAAAGTTTCAAAGTACCACAGAACTCCCATTTTTGTTCATGGATAAGTTGTGTGAAGTAATTTTGAAGCACCACACAACTCCCAACTTATAAAATTGTGAAAATATTGTGAATCAAATACCTACCACAAGCTGGAGGACTATAAATACTCATTCACTTTCAATTTTAAGGTATTGAACTTTGAATTTTTAAGATGAATCTCTTATCACATTTAATCTAGACTTTCATGAATCACATAACTCTAATGATCTCCATGAATCCTCATAGGTAAATCTATTTTTTTTGAATTGCCTCATATAAACCCTTTAATTCATTGGATTCTTTCGTGAAACTTTATTCCATGAATAACATAGTTTTCTCTAGAGTCTTAAGTCTTTCTTAGATACAAGTTTTATGCAAAGCCCAACTAATGTGAAACCCCTACTATGGATATCCATAAAACCCATCTTTGCTATAGGACCAATCCTAACACAACCATAGGCTTCATTTAAAACCCAACTTGAATGAATTCCATATCATGGAACCCCATTTAATTCCTCATTTCACTAAATATAGTTGTGTAATAGCTGAGTTCACATAGAACCAGAAACTTCCTAATTTAGGATCACTAGTGCAGATTCCATATGCATAGATAGATTTATGTCCTCTCATGCCCAAACCCTTTTCCCTATGAATAGGATGGAAAATACTCTTTCCTTATACTCCTAATAATATTCACACTCGTCCTTATACCTATTATACTAAGCATAGTCTTGGACACATCGATGTGTTTTATTCATGAAACATGATAGGTAGAAAAACATATTCATAATCCCCATTCATACTGTCCCAACATATGAGAAGAAACCTAGGAATTATAATAGGTATAAACCCCAAATATCACTTCCTTTAAATGAATTGTTAACCAGACCAAGTCTCTAGGGGAAGCATGAAGCGTAACCCCCACATGATCCCTTATCATCGCTCCATTCATGATACAATCATCCTCACTACATGATGTTAAAATACATGGCATGGTCCTGTCACATGACCTTAAACTATGTACCTAAAACTACATGGGTTTTGATTCCTATATTTAAAAAGGATATGGATGATGCCTCTTTTAGGTTCAATCCTGACATCTACACCATTCCATACCCTCCTTGTAGGAAGTATCTATAAAGCCTGATCATATTTATAGAGTATACCAAATATCTCACCAAACCTTCCATAAATCTCAAGAGGAATTTAAATTATAGGGCATCCCCCTCTTGATATAAAATACGTGCATGCCCATATGTGACAAGTGTATGTGGATTTATCCCCACTAGACATTAACTTGTGCTCTCCCTCAGGCGATGAGACTAAGTGGATTCCATAATCATATGATTAGTATGTGGTTTTCCATATGATGAGTGTAGTATAAAAAACACCACATGCATCAGAACCTAGTCATAGGTGAAAACCATAGGCTACCTTATGTGAAAAGAATAAGAATCCTATGAAACTAGCATATGATCTCTTCACCCTTCCTCAAGGTGATGAGCCTATTATTCTTTCCTCATGTGACTAGCATAATATTCCTTATGTAATGATCATAAAAATCTGATGTGATGTGTATAGGATCTCTCCATCCTCCCCTTAATTGATGAGCCTAAGTTTACACCCTTCGCTATGGGATGATCATAAGATGCCTTTTTGATATGCACATGATGCCACTAGTGATGAGCCATGGATGCCTTAGGTGATGTGCCTAAGTTTTCTTATGTGATGAGAATATGCTGCCTTATGTGATGAGTGTAGATTTCCTTTGTCGATGAGTCAAGGTCTCCTTAAGAAACAAGCTTATTATTCCTTATATGATGATAATAATTTTACTTTTGTGATGCACAAAATATGCCTCACAACTTAAACCCAATATATCCTACATGAAAAACATAGGATTATATCATAGCATATCTTAAAGAATATATTTATAAATTCCCAACATACCCAACAATTTATAATGTTTTCTAAAGACTCATCCTCTCTAACTAAATTTTTTCACCCTATTATAGCATCCAATGTTTTAAATAACTAGTGTCCACATGAATATGGAACTGAGAGTGGGATTCACGAGCATAAGTTAAATATACGAGGGACACCCAAACTTGGAAACAAACTCTATGAAGGAACCCATTTAAGGAAGGGATAACATACCATTATCCCATTTCAATCAAGGACTTGACACCATCAATCCCAGTGGTGATAGACCCCCACCTTTACAAATTTATAATTTGCGGACAAAAATATCATGAATATCTAAGATGTATTCCAATATGTTAGTTCTAGTGGAAAGTGTTAGAAAATAACCCTATATAGATCCAAAATACATTGGGTGGTTTAAGTGATCATTCCACATGGAGAATTAATGTTTCTTGTGAGTATGGATTTTAGTGCCAATGTCCATGATCTTCATCCCTATCACTCTACCATCATTCTATACATGGATAAGTTGTTACTCATTTTACTAATTTAGTTTGAAAAAGTGTATGTGGAATATTTTTATCCCCTCAATATTGTGCATGTGGACCATGTGACATACATCATTGATCAATGAAATAAATCACTTCTTATTCCTCTTTTTGACCATTTGAGTAATGCTAGTAGGGTATTTTTCTTGGTTCATTTTGTGTTGAGAATTCAAACTACATTATGTGTCATACAATGTCTTTGTTTCCTTCTTCAATTCTATTGATGTATGTCACTACCAAAATTGATTTTTTTGATGTTGAAATGGGAACATAAATGACTATATTGGATACACAAGATTTAAAATGGTTTCTATAGAAAGTATTGACATGATTTTTTCATTTTATCCAAATATAAGTCATTTTGAGGCTCATTTTGTTGCACATGTTTGAATCTATGTATTTAAAAAATATGAAACATTTGGGATACTTCACAGTCCTGGGATTAAAATTAGGCAGCATCTTAAGAATTTTTTTTCCAAGTTTTTGAATATAATAAACATAAATGATCTTTCAAAATCTTGAGTTATTATGTTGTGGTGTTTTATTAATGATGTGATAAGTTTTGGGCACGTTGTAACACATCTAGATTTTGGGAAATATTTTTTTTAAAATTAAATCTTTCATTTATTTTTATTTACCTGAAATATCATGTTTAGCTTGAATTACATACAACACTAATTTTGGATTTTTTTAAATGCAACATCGAGTTAAGCTTTCATTACACACATTACTAGGTTATCTTTCATTACACACGACACTGAGTTTTAATAAAAACACGATATATTATTAATGCCACTATTATAAAATAGCCATTATATTTAAAAATATGAATAATAATAATAAATTTTTAAATATTATGTGTAATTATTTTGTAAAAATAAAATATATTGATAAACAATTTACTTAATTTTTAAAAATTTCTTTATATATTTCAATATTACAATTTTCTAAAAAAATGATTTTTATGTATTTTTTGAATAATAAAATAGTTTTTTTAAATTTTTATAAATTTAATTTTATAAAATAAAATTAATTTTTTAAATCATAATATAAAAATTATATTAGTTTTAATTTTTGGGTTTTTTTCTAAAAAGTTTCATTTTTGATGAATAATGAAAAAAGTGAATTTTAATTAAATACCACATTTTCATTTAAATTACTTATAATGTAAAATTATATTTTGAGTTGGTTTTATAGTAAAATTATTTTAATTATATATCTATTATTACAATTTAGTTCATTGAAATCAATTTCATATTTAAATTGTATATAAAAACTTTGTAAACTTTTGAACATTTTCATTTCAAAAATCGACTATCTCATCACATATGTGGGATTGATTTTAAATTAAATTATGCCACTTATGAGAATTTAATTTAAAAAAATGTGTTAAATATTTGAAATAATAATAATTTATATTATATAATAAGTTAAAATTAATTTTATACCATAATGATCATTGAAAAAAGTTAAAATTAATTACCACTATTAAGGTTAACATGGGGTTTTCCACATTACATGAGTTATATTAAAATTAATTTTAAAGACATATGATTTTTTATTAATGAATTGAATTTCATATTTATAAAAATTATGTATAAATTATCTAATAAATACCATTTTTATTTTATTATTAAAGGTTAAATTACCTAGGTAAATAAAAAGATACAAGTTACCATAGTAAGAACTAAAAGGGTAAAATTGAGTAAACTTAAAGACCAAGGAATAAAATGATAAAAAATGTATTTATTTTAAGTTATAGAGGCGTTTATATACAAAATAATCCCTCCATTACATTATTTATCAATTTTGGAGTCATATTAGGGAATAGTGATCCCCTAATAGTGAATACTTTTCTATATTTACAAAAATGTCACTCCTCCTCAATTATAAAAGGGAATTGACTCCCCTCACTTACTTACACATTTTATACCATTTGGATGGACAAAAACCAGAACAAAACACTTTAAAAAATCCCTCATATCATATTGAAAGTCTTATTTTGAGCATAAATATAACCTGGAAATCTTTTGGTGCATACCGAAGGAGGATAGTCGAAGAATAGGTAACGTTCATCAACAACATTTTTTGTTTTATTTCTTACCCAACTTCCTTAAATTATTATTACACCATGATTATATAATAACTTCAGTATATTACATATTAATAGAAGTTTTTTTAATGGAATTATCTAAAACCACCTCCACTTCTATTAAATGAGTTATGAAATCGTCGTTCGTGTGTAAGATGGACTACCACCTCACGAACTAATGTCATTCATTTTTCCATTACCACCTCTCAAGGATGGTTATAATGATGAATTAAATGTTTATATATGATATTTATGATATTATTAAAACTTTTTAATTATTATATCATACATAACTTCATACTTTCCATTTTGTGGAAATATGAGCTCATGTGTACGTCAGAATACCACCTTACGAAGCGAAGTGATTCGTTCACTCTTTACATGGAAGATAATAGGGATGTTTTTAATGAAAATATGTGATATATATGGAATAAAAATTATTTTTTAATGTTTATATATCATTTAAATTTATTTATTTAAATATTAAAAGAAAATTTAAATGACATTCATGCATATGTATAACCTACCATCTCTAAGAATGGTGAATTTCATTTTATATCTACAAATATTATGGATTATTGTAAAAATATATATAATAAACTTATATTATATTTATATATTGTTTAATATTATTTAGACTGTTAAACCATTATTGAATCAATATGACCAAAAATAACAAGTCAAAACATACATGAAAAAAACAGTTAATGCACGAAATGTGGGTTTAACATGAAATTATTAATAAATAGGTAATAAAAGGGAATAAGTAAATAATATATGGTATGATATATATAATTATGGTTCTGTAATATATTTATAATTATATTATGTTTATTATAAAGGATTTTGAAATATGTATGAAAAAATTCAAGACTTACGGTAAGAGATTTCCGGTCTCTCTTTTATTTCTGGGAGACATATAAAAATCCACGACTCATTTCTTCTATGTGGTATATATAGTGAACCTTTGACATTTTATATCATGAATAACATTATTTTAATGATATTTTAAGTTTCATTTTATGTTATTATTTATTTTGGATTATTATTTAAAATATTACTAAATCGGTTAGGGATTTTTTCTTGATTTTCCTTCTTTGAGACTTATGTCATAGTATGGACCCATTTTATTTTACAAGGTGTATGCACAAACCCTTTAAAATGTAATATCATTAATTTATTTATTATTATGATATTTTAAGTTTAATATAATGTTATTATTTTAGGAGGATTACAATTCAAAGTTACTAGATTGGTAATGATTCTATGTTATAATCTCATAGTTTATCGAGATTTTTTATGACTATGTTTCTGATGATCAAATAATATGATCCATATCTCAAGAAACTCATTATTTTTATTGTTATATGGTTATATAATGATAATAATTCTCCCCTTCATTTTACTCTCTTCATGTACTCAAGAGTTCAAAAAAATGTTTTTAAGAAAAAACATCTTTTCGGTTGAAACCCATTTTTCTACCAAAACCATGTTTTTTAAAAATGTTTTATATTTTAAAAAGTTTTTAAATTAAATTATTTTTCCTCAATAAATATTTTAAATTATTTTTAAATATTACTTTATAAGTTTTCAAGGATATTTTTGAAGAAAATAACTTTAAAACCATTTTATGTTAAAAAATGATTTTCAAAGAAAAGATATTTTCTATAAGAAATGTTAAAAGTGATCTTTAAAAATAATTTTATATCTATGATGAAATCATTTGATGTTACTTATTATTTACTGATTTTATGATACAAGCATACCAATATTATTATTTCTCTAAATGGTTTATTTTTATGGTGAAAATATGTTTATGAAACCCGTTTCTCTTCCATGAGTTATACCACAATAAAGTTCTTATGAAACTCACTTCTTTTTCTATGGGTTATGCTATGATGGAATGATGAAATGATTATAAAACCTATTTATTTTTCATAAGTTATGATAAGATTAAATGTTTATTAAACCCATTTCATTTCATGGGATATGAAATGATGAATGTTTTATGATCTTGTGGCATACATATGTATGATTTTCATTATATGACGGGTGAGGCCTATACATCCCTCCAATAAATTGGGTAAAGTTTTATATCTCATGAGATAGAAATTATTGGAATAGAGTGTGAACCTAGTCTAGTAAGGGACTTTTTCCACTATGATGGTCTTGGGAGTAAACCTTGACTACTATGATGTTATGTATGGACCTTTAATTCATCTCTATAATGTTATGTATGAAGAAGATTACATGTTCACAATGTTATGTGTGAACCTTATAACATGTTCAAAATATCATGCATGAACCTATATTTCATATCCATAATGTTATGAGTGGACCTGGTTTCATATTAATAAGTTTATGTGAGGGCCTTATTTCATGTCCTTAACTTATTGAGTGAACCTGTATCTGTTTACACATGTTTACAATGTTATAAACTGATGTGTATTCTACAAATCCATGTATTATGCTAATGTTATGATCTCACAGCTCATGTTATTTTATTTACTTATGATTCATTTATTACGAACTACCAATCTTAATGCTATGACTCAAGATTATTATCTTTGATATTCAAGGTATGGGTTTCACATGTTATGATCATGTTGTCATACCCATATGTTCATGTTATGATTATGTATCTCCCTTGTTTACCCTTACCGAGCATCTAATCTCACCCTTTCTTATGTTTCCTTCCCCTTGTTATGAATAAAGGTTTTAAGTAGGGTATACTTATAAAGAGTAATTAATGTAATATATTTATGGGTTCCATTGAATATATTTCATTAATTAAGAAGATAATGTTACCAGTTTCCAAAGTCACTAAACTATTATGGACCTCCAGTATGTGTTTGTGTAATTTAATGAATATTAATCTAAAATATGTAATATCTATTTATGAGAATATTGAGTTTCTATAGTTGGTATCATAGGATAGATTTAGTTAACCATTGGAAGCTAGGATGAGAAAACTTTAGTGATATCCCTATAGATATTTCTAAGGATATATTTGAGGATGTATCTAAGGATAAGTATATGCATGAGTCAAAGTATATAAAAATGTATTGTAATTTTGGTAAAGGATAAAGAAAGTGGTTTCCTAGAAATTACATCTCTTTCTAGATACTACAAGTGGATGTGGCTCTAGTATAGAGGTATCTAGGGGTAATAAATCTAAAAAGGGCATATTGATCTAGACTCGATCGTCACCTAGTGTATAAAAACTGGCCTTGCTGCACACCTAGTTTGACTCTCCTAGGGAATATGTTTTGAAAATTCAAAAACTCTATATGACTTATCATGAAGGATTAAAATATATAATAGCTATGAATGACCTAGATTAAGCTTAAGGTGTTATAAATTTAAAATAATGTGTCATGATTTAAAATCACTATAAGTGATTTTTCATGATTATTTAGTTCCCCACTATGATTAGTGTTTCCCACACTATGTTTTTTTATTAAATAGATGGAACCCAAAGTAATTGTGTAAATTGGGAATGCAATGGAAAATGTAATTATTTTACTCCTTAGTAACTGAATGTTATGGAATCTGAAATGTAAAACCTCTTTGCTATGCTCACTCATATTTCTTAAGATATGAATAATGGTGAAAATACAAATAATAAAAGGATGGAACAAAGTTCTATTGAGTCATTCATGAGGAAACAATCATTTTAATTTAGTGGTTCTGCTAATCCATTAGATACTGAGTAATGAATCAATACCAATTAAAATTTATTTTCCATTCTCTAATGTCTAGAGCATGAAAAATTCAATTTGTATATCTACTATCTAAAAGGTGAGGTAGATAAATGGTGAACTATTCTTAACAATATAAGGTAACAAGAAGAAATTAACTCTATGAAGTGGGATGGGTTTAAATGATTATTTTTCAATAGGCACTTTCTCACATTCTTTGTAAAAAGATGGATAAATAATTACTATAACTTAATAATAAAGATGATGAATATATTGGTTCTTATAAATAAAATTTTACATGACTTACAAGGTACTCTTTGGGTATTATCATTCATCCTAAAATTAGTTTGACTGATTCTTTAGTGGAGTAAAACCAAATATCAAAATGGTTTTATCCATAAGGGACTTTTGATGTTATAAAGAAATCATTCGATGTGCCCTAAAAGTGGAAATGAAAGATGGGAACCCTCTTGGTTCTAGTGATAAGAAAAGAAAGATGTGGTTACATAGAAATTCCAATGATATGTCACATGGAGGGAAGAAAAAGTTTCAAATTCTTACTTTCCAAAACTATGGGAAAGAGCACTTAGGTGACCATTTGAAAGGAAAAAAAGGTGTTTCAAGTGTGGGAAGCTTGGCCGTTGAGAAAAATAATATATAATTAGTATAAAGAGGACTATCAATGAAATGAATGGAGAGAGATATCAACAAAAAGTACCACCAACAATCCAATGTTTCAAGTACAAGGATTTTGGTCATTATGAGAACCAATGGCCCAATCTAAGGGATAATGAGGATGATAATACACAACAACCTTTGAAGACAAAGGATAAAGGGAAAGCTTATGAAACCATGACTGTTGAAGTGAATCATGATAATTATTTCACACTAATCCTCCCCTCCTTAGTTTGTAATTTCATGTTTGATTTTGTATAAATAAGCCTTATGAAAATATTATTTTTCATCCTTTAGTAAAATTTCATGTGATTATCTCCCTCTACATGGATTCTGGAATAATAAAATCACATTTTATATTCTATCGGTACAAGGATGAACCCAAGCTTCCAATGAAAATGTTTTTAAATAATATAATATCTTATTTAAGGAATAAATGGTGAATTATATTTTGGAATAATATATTTATCTAGGTATTATTAACTAAATAATTATGAATACCATCATGGGTTTATGAGTTTAAGGTTCATTATAAGTTTATAGTAATTTACCCCTTTCTAGGTTATATGTGATGGGAGTTTATCAATATTTTGGATATTTTATGATACATTTATGGAAATGAAACCCTTTGGTTTTATATATGGGAAAAAATTTATTTGAGGGGGAATTCCTTTTCAATTTATGGACATAATATTAAAGGTATTGGTAACCGTTAATTTTAGTCTTATATTTTATGTCGAGATAATTATGGGTTGTAGTCGATCACCTTACAAATTCAGCATACTTAATTTATATTAGAGAAGATTTATCTCTGGACCCTCTTTTTAGAATATACATTAAGGAAGTGGTAAGGTTTCATGAACTACCACATTCAATTGTATCTGATTAGGATCCAAAGTTTATGTTGAAGTTTTGGTGAATTCTTCAACAATATTTTAATTTATAGTTCAGTTTAGGCACTGTGAGAATAATTCAAACCCTAGAAGATAGGCTTAGATCTTATTCAATGGATTTTAAAAGTGGTTGGGATCACAACTTCCACTAGTTAAGTTTCCTTGAAACAATATATTTCACTCAAGATTTCAAATGGATCCTTATGAATCCCTTTATGGAAAGAAGTGTAAAACTCCAATATACTAGAATAAAGTTGAAAAAAGAAATCTATTGGGACATGAGAAAGATAATGTGATGACATATAAAGTTAGATACATTTAAAAACATGTAAGAAATTCAAAATGTGGACATAAATTTCACAATGATAATACAATATAGAATTTGAATTTCGTAAGAAGGTATTTCTATGAATTTCTCTGTGAAATAAATAAGATAAAACTAAGACCTAGGTATGTAGGCCCCATTAAAATACTTGATTATATCAGGATAATATCTTATCCTTTGGAACTTCTAAAAAACCTCTCTCAGGATCACAATGAATTCTATTTATCTCAAAGAAGGAATTATATTCCTGATATATCACTTGTACTGAACTCAAAGGTTGTAGCACTAGAGCATGATATTTCTTATGTGGAACAACCAGTAGAGATTTTGGATTGAATAGAGAAAGTATAATAAAATAAGTCCACTCACCTAGTTAGTGTTTTGTGAAAAAAACACTAGCTTGAGGATGCTATGTGTGAACCTGAGTAAATAATGAGGTAGGAGTATCCTCATTTGTTCGCACCAAAGTGATGAATTTTGAGGTTAAAATTCATTTTAAGGTGGGTAGAATATAACATCCCTAGATTTTGAGAAATATATATTTTTCAAATAAATTAAATATTTTATTTATTTTTCACTAGAAAAAATATAAATTTTATCTTATATTACATGAAACATTGAGTTTTTATTGTGTTACATGCAACACTGAGTTAATCTTGCATTACACACAACATTGGGTTAACTTGCGTTACACACGACATTAAATTTTAATAAAACTGCGATATATTATTAATGTGACCATTATAACATATTCGTTAAACTTAGAAATATAAAAATTAATAAATAATTTTTAAATATTATTTATAGTTTTTTTATATAAATAAAACATATTGATAAAAAATTACTTAATTTTTAGAAAAGTTTATATATTTTGATAATACTATTTTCTAAAAAAATGATTTTATGTATTTTGTGAATAATAATAAAATTAGTTTTGGAAATTTTATAAATTTAATTTGATAAAATAATATTCATTTATGAAATAATCATATAAAAATTATTTTAGGATTAATTTTTGGGTTTTTTCTAAAAAGTTTTATTTTTAATGAATCGTAAAAAATACTGAATTTTAATTAAAAACTGTCTTTTAATTTAAATTATTTATAATTTTAAACTATATTTTTAATTAGTTTTAAAGTAAAATTAGTTAAATTATAAATCTATTATTACAATTTATTTCATTATAATCAATTTAATATTGAATTTGGATTTAAAAACTTTGTAAACATTTTGAACATTTTCACTTTAAAACCCCGCTTTCTCATCGTGTATGTGAGATTAATTTTAAATTAAATTATACCAATTATGTGAATAGAATTTATAAAAATTGATTCCATATTTATAATAATAATAATTTATATTATCAAATATATTCAACTTATTTTTTTACCATTATGATTAGTGAAAATAGTTAGAATTAATTACTGCGATTAAGGTTAAAATGAGGTTTTTCATATTACATGCATTGTATTAAAATTAATTTTACATGCATATATGGTGTTTATTTAATGAATTGGATTTAATATTTAGAAAAAATATTTCTAAATTATCTAATAAATCTTTAATTTTAGTCTTAAAGTATAAATTACCTAGGTAAATAAAAGGAGACAAGTTACGGTGGCAAAAACCAAAAGTGTAAAATTGAGTAAGCATAAAGTCTAAGGAATAACATGATAAAAATGTGTTTATTTTATATTGTTGAGGTTTTTATTGAACAAATAATCTATACACTCCATTATTTATCTTTTTTGGAGGCATATTAGGTATGAGTGACCCCCAATAGTGAATCATTTTGGGTATTTACAAAAATGCCACTCCTCCTCAATTATAAAAGAGAACTCACCCCCCTCAGTTAATCACACCTTTAAATATTTTTTTCTCAACCAGAAACTACCCAAATAACTTACCAACTTATATAATATCATCCTAGAATCCTTATTTTTCTCATAAATCCAACTTATAAAGGTTTTTGTGCAAACTTAATGAGGATACCCGAAGAAGAGGCAAGGTTCCTAAACCAGCATTTTTGTTTTATTTATTCACCCAATTACTTAAATTATTATTTTAAAATAATGATATAATAAACTAATTATCTTACATATAATTTTTTTATGAAAATGGAATGATCTATAATCATATCCACTTCCATAAAATGGGTTATAAATTCATCATTTGTGTGTACGATAGACTACCACCTCACGAACCAATGTCATTTATTTTTCCATTACCACATCTCAAGAATGGTTATAATGATATATTAAATTTTTATATATGATATTATTATATTTTTTAGATTTTTATATCATACATACCTATATAATTTCCCTTTTTTGGGAATACGATAATGTCGCTCGTGTGTATGGAGGAATACCGCCTCACAAAGTGATATGATTCATTCACTAATTACATGGAAGGTAAAAGGATGGTTTTAATGAAAATATATGATATATATGGAATATTTAATTATACTATATCTTTTAAATTTATTTATTTTAAGCTGATAAGAAAATAGAAACAACGTTCACGCGTACGTACGACCTACTGTCTCCATGAACGATGCATTTCATTTTCCATATACAAATATTATGGATTGTTATAAAAATGTATATAATAAATATAAATTATATTTATATAAATTTTAACAATATTTTTATGATAAAACCATGATAAAATTAAGATAACTAAAAATAAAAAGTCAAAACATGCACAAAAAGAAAAACAGTTTTTTCCCAAAACGTGACTTTAATATGGAATTGTCAATAAATGGGTAATAAAAGGGAAAAAGTAAATAGTATATGGTATGATATATATATATAATTATGGTTATTTAATATATTTATAATAATATTAAATTTATTATACAGTATTTTGGAACATGTATGATGAAATTAAAGACTTAAGGTAAGAGATTTCCAATCTCTCATTTATTTCTGGGAGACATATTAAAACCCACCACTCATTTCCTTTTATGTGGTGTATATACATAATATTTTACATATTATACTACTAATACCATTATTTTAATGATTTTTAAAAATTAATTTGATGTTATTATTTATTAGGTGTTATGATTCAAAATATTATTAAAGTGGTAATGTATTTTTGTCTCAATTTTCCTTCTTTGAGAATTGTGTCATTATATGAACCCATTTTATTTTATGAGGTGTATATAAAAACCCTTTTACATGTAATATAATGAATTTATTTATTATAATTATATTTTAAGTTTTATATAATGTTATTCCTTCATGGGGATTACAATTTAACGTTACTAAAGTGATAAAGATTTTACGTTACAATCTCATCATTTATCGAGATTTTTTATGACTATGTTTTTGATGATTAAATAATATGATACATATCTCCATAAACTCATGTTTTTATTCTCCTATGGTTACTTCATGAGAATAAACATTCCCCCTTTATTTTCATATCTTCGTGTAATCAAGAGTTCATAAAGAATGTTTTTAAGAAAAAGTTTCATTTTCGTTTGAAACCTATTTTTCTTCCAAAACCATGTGTTCTAAAAATGTTTTCAAAATGTTTTATATTTCAAAAGGTGATTTTTCAATTAAAGGATATTTTACTCAAGAAAAGTTTTAAATGATTTTTATAAATTCATTTATAGTTTTTCAAGGTTATTTTCAAAGATAAATATTTTTAAACTGTTTTATGTTTAAAAAATGATTTAAAAAAAATATTTTCCCCAAGAAATTTAAAAAGTTATATTTTAAAATAATTTTCTATATAATATGAAATCATTTGATGTTACTTATTATTTTATGGGGTTATGATCCAAGTATACCATTATTATTCTTTCTCAGAATGGTTTATGTTTATTATGAAAAGATGTTTATGAAACCCGTTTCTCTTCTACAGGTTATACCATGATAAAATTATTATGAAAATTACTTATTTTTCTAAGGGTTCTGCTATGAAGAAATGATAAAATGATTAGGAAACTAGTCTATTTTCCATAGGTTATGATAAGATAAAATGTTTATGAAACCCATTTATTTTTATGGGCTATTACACGATGAATGTTTTATGATCTTATGGAACACATATGTAGGATTTTCATTATGTGATGGGTGAGACATATATTTACCTCCAATGAATTGGGTAAATATTTATATATCATGATATATAAAGGAATATAACAAAGAGTAAAACCAATTTAGTAAGGGAATTTGTTTTCTATAATGATCTTGGGAGTGAACCTTGACTACTATTATGTTATGAGTGGACCTATCTTTCATATCCATAATGTTATGCGTGAACCTAATTACATGTTCCCAATATTATGTGTGAACAAGATTTCATTTTGAAAATTTTATATGTAGAATTATATTTAATTTCGATAATTTTATGCATGGAAATCATTTCATGTCTATAAGTTTATTCAAAAGACTTATTTTCATGTCCTTAACTTAACGAGAGGACCTGTTTCTATTTACACATGTTCACAATGTTATAAGCTGATGTGTATGCCATAAATACACGTCTTATGAAAATTTTGTTCTCACATGGCTCATGTTATTTGACTTCCTTATGATTCATGTCTTATGATCTTCCAATCTTTATTCCATGACTCAAGATTATGATCATTAATATGTAGGGTCTGGTTTTCAAATATTTTGATCATGTTCTCATACCCTTATATTCATGTTATGCTTACATATCTCCCTTGTTTACCCTTACTGAACATATGATCTCACCATTTTTTATGTTTCATTTCCCCGAGGTTATGAAGAATGGTTTTACTTAGAAAATACCTATAAAGAGTAATTAATGGGAATATCTTTATGGGATCCATTGAAGACATTTTAAGAATTAAGAAGATTGTGTTCCATATTTCCAAAGGCACTAAACTATTATGGTCTTTAGGAATTTGTTTATATAATGTAATTAATATTCATTTAAAATATATATTATCCATGTATGAAAAGCCTGAGTCTCTATACACATAGCCTTTGATAAGGGTTTTTTTCTCTTCAAGGACAAGATGTAGGTAATGATATATAGCTTTTAATGTCTTTATCAAGATTCTTTTTTCATAGGGTCTTTGATTTTTAATAATTCCATAGATTTTCTTGGCTCCCCTTCACCTATTCCACAAATATTTTTTTTAAAATTTATCTATAAAAAATCATGATTAATAAATGAAAATTTAAATTTTTGTCCAAGTTCATAATTTTATATCTTAATTTTTTTAATATTTTAAAATAAGTATTTACCCTTAAATTATGAAAATAATTCAGAGTCTATCATTATATTTTAGCATGAAAATATGTATATTTTTGTATTAATGACATTATCTCACACTTGAACTACTGCACTCCCATGTAATATATTCAATGAATTTAAATGAAAATGATATTCCCAAATATCATTCAATTTTAATAGTAAATAATGAAAAATATTTTCAACTCGAATATCACATACCCTTTTCATGCTTCTTATATAGTCTATATTCTCTAATTTTCTTTATTATCCATTAAAGTTATTTTATCCTTAAATTCCCACCTATGCGTACTTACACCTACACTATTATAAAAAATATAATTCTCATTGTGGTTTTAATTCCAGTTAAATATTAACTAATGTTAAAAATTCTTTTAATGAAAATTATTAATATAACCAATGTTTAAATCCAGGTCATGGTGAGTTTTAAATTTGGTAATATATTAAAAAATGTCAAAAATATTTTTAATATTGGTTAATATATAATAAATGTTAAAACAAATGGTTTTTACATTTATTAAATAAATAAAAGAAACAAAAAATAGTTTTAAATTCGGCTAATATATAGCCAATGTTAAAATATTGGGTTTTTTAACATTATTTATTCTTATAATGGATGTTAAAACCTAGGGTTTTAAAGTTATTTTTATGAATAATTGTTTTTAAAACACTAGGATTTTAAAATTAGTTATATAATAACTAGAATTAAAAATTATTTTAATATTAGTTAATATATAAGTGATTTTAAAAAATTTGTTTTTATGATGGTTATATTAATAATAAATGTTAAAAGTAAAATTTCACATCATGTTCATTTTATTCACGGTGCACCCTTTCAATTATTAACTTGCTACCTACAATTTTATTCTGTTGTAGACATAATTTTTCCACTAACATATATAAATTTTAATTACCCCTCATTAAATATTCCCAATCCCCACCTTCATCATTCTAACACTTTATCATTCCAATGCTTTGTTATTCAAACACTTCATAATTCCACTGTTTCTCCACTCCACCACTTTTACTTGGAATTTGTAATTATTCTATCATTATTTAGTTATTTTTTAAAGATTTTTTCTTCATAGATATATATTTTTTTATGATTTTTTTGAAAAAGAATAATTATTTAGATTTAATAGATATGATAAATCTTTCACATGTGATTTTTTTGGGAGAAGTTAAAAATTCCTTACGATTTATTCTTTGAAAAGAAAATGAATATTAATATATGATATTTAGATTATAAGGATACTACCCCAAGGAGGGGAAGGAAACTGAAGCATTGATACTGTTTTTATAATTTTCATTATATTTCTATAATTTTATAGTTCTTCTATCTTTATTTGTTCTAAGGGAGTTATGTGTATTAATATATTTTAATTTTTTTATAACATTTAAAACCAATTATTCTCATTTCCAAGGTGGAACGTAATATATAACATTATTTATATAAAAAAACAACATTATAGATGACTTTAAACATTGATTATCAAAATAACTACTATAAAAATCCTTAAAAGTTTGTTTGGATAAATATTTCAATGTCATTTTATATAACCGACATTAAAAAAAAATACTTACAACGTTGGCCATATTTACATTAGTTGAAAAACTATTGTTAAAAAAAATAAATGTGAAAAGGTATTTTTCCACTAGTATTCCATTTATAGATATTTTTTATATCATTAATCATGGTAGTATTTTGAAATGTTATTCTCAATCTTGAACCCATTCATGAATTACCACATGATTTCTATTTCTCTTATTTCTTCACCAAAGTGTAAAGAATATATGTCAATGTTGAGGGATTTTAAATGTTGAATTATGAGTGAAGATGTGTGGACAAATTATGGAAAAATATATAATGAGGTGTTTTATATCTTTAAACATAATGTCTAACTTACAAGTGGTTTACTCAATGACACTACCTCACTCATTACCCATTATATGATGCTTTTATCACCCCACTTCCAATTTTATCATGGAGTTTCACACAATAATTATAAAAATGAATGAAACATCCTCTATTATCTATATTTTTATTTATATTATATTTTATAGAAATATATTTTTTATTTTTCTCAAATAAAGAGGGGTTTTGAATTATAACGTATTTTATAAAATCTCCAAGCTAAAAAATGATTACATGTAATTACATCTTTCTACATGTAAAATTTCCTCTCTTAATAATCATGAAAATAGAACTTTCCCTCACACTTGTATTCAATGATAATAATGAAAAATGGTAAAAATCATATTAGGTGAGGATATAAGGCTTATAAAGTGGAAAACCACTAGGTAGTTCATAGATTATAAGGGATTAAAACAAAGGTTAGATATCTGGTTGGTTCCAAAAACTATGATATAGAAAAGGGTTTTATAAGTAGTTCCTTAATCATTTTGACACATAATATCTTATACCAAAAATCTATAAAATGTAATAACAACAAGTTTTAGTTATCTTGACATGTATAAAGTCCCTCAAGAAATTGATAAATGTAAAAATATGTGAAAAGGTATAGTAGCCTCTCAGTATAGTAATATATTTTATTGGGTAGTTCTTTTAGCATGGGTTTCCATATTTAGTGTAATTAATTTTTTTAACAATTTAAATTAATGAATGAAGAAATAAAATAAAATCCTATAAGTTTTGGATTTTCAATCAATATATGCAATAAAATTTTCTAATTGAATCAACAGACTTAGGAATCCATTTAAGCCCAATATTTTATATTTTTATTTTTATAAAAATGAACAAAAAATTAAAAACAAAAACAAACACAGAATTTCCTAAATTATTCTTACAGAACATCTCCCACATTTATCTATTAATGACTCTTTTACAATTCAAGAATAATCATGGTTGAATGGACACAATAATTTAGAAGAAAACATATTAATAGAAATAGTTATACAACCTGGTTATTTTCTAGTAGAAGAAACAATTTTATTCTATCCATAGGTTTTTTTAAAACATATAAAGAAAAAAATAAAATGAGAAATTTATTCAAAAAAGTTAAATGAAAAATAAAGGGAAAGGGAAAGAAATACTGGGTTAACCCCCAAGGTGATATATTTTTCACTATCTATGGATAGATAGTAACAATGGTCATCTACAATCTAAGGTGGGTGTAGCTTATGTGATTTTAACCACTATATATTTTTATTATAGTTATCTAGTTTAAGCATTGAATGTTGTGGTCCCCTTGTGTACTTTTACTCTCGTCCACCCCTATCCCAAGATAAATAGGTTGAAATGTTAGGGTGGAAGAAGGTATAGGTCATCTTATTTTATAGCTTGAGGATCTTTGGAGTCCACTAATTATTCCATATCCTTTATAGGGATTGATTTATATTATTTATATTTAGAAGTGGGTATTTTATATACTTACATATCTATACCACCACACTCACCAATAACCGTGGCCTCCAAACATGATTATTTTATCCTCTTAATCATTTTATAACTCTTTTGTGGATTATTCTTTACAATCATCCCTGGAAATAATTAAATATTCCATAATTCTAATTTCAATATAAAGTGAATCATTATATAACTGATTTTTAATAAAATCAAAGTAAATTAAGTTTATAATATATATATCCCACTCATGTGTTTTAGTATGTTTATGCTTCCCTATGTGAAATGTCTTTGGGAAGTTTTCAATGAGAGAATTAGGAAATGTTAAATATTCCTCCAAACCCCTTTTAATATTCTCAGCATCATCATTAATGTTTACATATACAAATTCAAACATTAGGATATTGGGCATTATGTGTCCATCATGTTTTCTTTAGAAAGATTGATCATTTTGAGTATTGATCCTTTTTAGGGATTATGTTTTCTCTTACAACTTCTTCAAGATAATATCAACATAATTGTTGGCCCAAGCTAGTTCTTAATTTTATTTTTCATATATGGGATTCCTTGGTTCTTGGTACCCATAATCACATGGGTAGTTCTCAAAACCTTCATAGAAAACATAAAATATATTTTGAATGTTCTCAACCTTAAGTTTCTTTATAATGACTAGTGGGGTAGAGTTGAATGAAAAATAGAAAAGAAAAACAAGAAAACAAATTAAACAAGATGAGATAACTGATATGTCACTTATATTGGATTCCTTGATAATGATTCTAAAAAAATTATAGTGAATTTTTTGTATGATCAATTAAATTTAAAATTTATAAGCTCATAAGAATGAAAATAAATAGTTAACCCTAGGTTCATCACTCAAGGAATCCTAATTCACATAGTGATCTTCTTATCCTTTTATTATATTTTTATGTTTTTGTTTAAATAAATAATGGGAATGAATTGGTGTATGGGTTTTTTTAAAAAAAAAGAAAAAAAATTCATAAATATGTAACTAAAAATGAATGAGTGTTATGGAATAATTTTTTCTTAGTCATAAGAAGTTAATATTTTCATTATATAATTATTCTTAACTGATTATTATAATTTTTTATCTATATAATGGAACACCTATTATAATATACATCTATAATACTCTATTATGAAGATCAATACATTTATTTCAATAATATATTGATCTCATCTTTCTGTGTGAACTGAATTATTCACTCAAAGATTTTATAGTGGTACCTTGGTCATAATCACATGATATATCCACTATTGTGGTATCCATCCATCAAGAAAATAAATCCAAGTAGTGAAAACCTTCTCATATAGCCACCAAAATGGATTAATACCTCCATAAACACCTAGTTACCCACTTATTTACTGAATAAAAAAGGAATTGGAAGATTGAATGTATTGATTTTATAGGGGAGGAACCTCTATAAAGTGTAACAGTATGAAACTATCACCAACCCCATCAATCAATATAATAAATCCTTAGTGTAACAAAACTAATGAATATTATTGAATATATATACTCAAAATCATGAACTATATTGTTTTCTCCCTTATACTAATAGTAGATATTTATCTATCCATTGATATGGAGTCCAAAAAAGAGGGATAATACACAAAAAATTACAAGAAGAAATAGAAATGCAAATTTTTTTAAAAACATAAACTATAGATTTTTTAAGAAGGATCCAAGGTCATTTTTTCTAGGAATATTTTCTCATTTTATATACATACCCCAAACTATTTTGGGTGCATGATGGATCCATGTGGCATTGGGTTTTTTGTGAATCATTCCACATGGGAAGTGGAAGCTTTAAGTGATCAAATAATTTAATGCCAAACTCCATGATCCTACACCTCCCTCGCTTACTACTATCAATATCCATGTGGAGAATTTCTTAATAATTTTCCAAATTTAGTTAAACATGGTTTATGGAGAAACATTTTTTTCTCTAGAGCTTGTGCATATGGGATATATGAAATCCCTTCATCATCAATGGTCCGAATCTATTATTCTTCCTCATCTTGGTCTTATGAGTGATGTTAGGAGTATATTGTTCTTGGATATATTAATATTGAGAATAAAAATTATGTTAAGTACTATAATCTACCTATGTTGGAATCATAGGTTCTGTTGATAGGAATCCATAACTATGTTGGATTCACTAATGGTGATATGAGTGAAATTTTATCTATGTTTGAAACATAAGCTCTAAAGTGGTTATCAAAGACAACTTTAGTGTAACTATTCATTTTTTATAAATACATAGTATTGTGATGATCATTCCATTATTATTGTTTAAATGTGTGTAATAGTATTATTTATAACATTGAAGAGACTTCGTGGCTTTGGGGGAAAAACATGTGGAATCCAAAAAATCACTTCCTACATTTAAAACACAGGCAATTTCAGTGATATATTTCTATGTTGAGTTGTGAAAATCTAGTGTTATATGAATGAAACTATAAAAATTGGGTCCATATCCTCTAAAAGGGGTCTATTTGACCTTTAATATGTGATGTGGGTAGTAATTTGGTGTTTTCGTTTTCTATGTTAGGTTTTTTCCTTCAAAACCCCTTTGATTTTCAACAATTCAATGGATTTTCTCAACTCCCATTCAACTGTTCAACACCAAAACAATATTTAAAATGTGAACAAAAACACTATAACAAAAAATCATGAATAATAAATGAAAAATCACATTTTTGGACAATTTTAGTATTTTAAGTTCTTTAATTTTAAAATATGTAAAAATGGAGTACTTAAACTTCAATTATGTGAATTATGGGGATTATATCATTTAATTTTAGCATGAAAATACGTATATTCTTGTAATTAATCAGGTATCCAATATATAATAAAGAAAAAAGAATAATGCATAAGTGGGATAAATACGCACCTAGTATATTACAACTTTGTCTTGTTTAATTCAACTAGATAATTACACTCTTTTTCCATGTATGGCCATCCTAGTCACATATATTCAAATGCTATAAGAAAAAAAAATAATACAATATGATATTTCCATATTTAGACTTAATAAAAATTTCATATAGGATAAAAAAGTGAATGTGAATTAGTGGAGCCCCTAGCCAGTAATAGTGATATTGTAGTGTACTACAACCAAGAAAAATATCCAAATTTGACCAGAAATATAATATAAATAAGTTTATATATCCATTTTTTTCACCATGGAGGACCATCTAAGTAATAAAATTTCAATTAATATAGATAAACCATATTTCAGCATTATATTTTAGCAGATATGATTATAATTTTTTTGGAGTTGAAAGGTGATAACACTTCTCTACCACTAAAATAAGTCATTTAATTGAGACACAATGAGTAAATAGGTTGTGAGATATTTATTTTTATAAATTAATCAAAATAGGTAGATATTAGAGGCTGAATACTCTAACCCATTTTATTAAAAGAAAAAAAAAGAAAAGATACAAGTTGGAATATAGGGCCAGACATGGAATAAACTACCCTTATCATTAAAAATAGAAAATACATCCCAAACATTACACATTGTAAAAAAATTTGTGATCATAATCCTCTTTATTTGGTTCATAATCCCACTTAGTGTTATAAAACAACCTCACTATTTAGTAATTAAAAGAAAATTAAATAACAAAAAATAACTACAATATCGTTTTATTGGAACGACGGGTTGACTCCCAAGAAGTTTCCAGTTTTAAACTCCCCATATAGAATTACATAAAAAATATACTATAATTTAACAGAGGATATGGTTTCTTGGTAAGGAATAAACACATATTGTTTAATGATTTTAACTTTATTAAATGAATTGTCCATAAGCTTATAAGTTGATTTAGAAAGAACTAAATGCTAAGTCTATAGAAAGGTACCCCGAGAAGACCCCTTTTCATTAAGAAACAACTCACTTACCACTTATACAGTGGAAAATAGTTTGATATCTAATTAGGATTTGATTTAAAAATGATTCAATTTAAGTTTTTGTAATGAAAAAATAGTACGTGGGTTTTTTCTATAGGCATGTTATTATCCTCACAACACTTACCTACTGTGCCATCAAAATCATTAAGAATACATATAAAACCTACCGAGTTTTGAAAATTCGTTTTAAAAAGAGTCTTATTAAAAATATTTTGAATATATTTTTAACTATTTGAAACCATTAAAAACTTATCTTCCAAAATTTCTTTAGTTTTTAGTTCATTTTTAGTAGTTTAAGTACTCCTTTTCAAAAATAATTAATCATCCACTAATTCATGATGAAACAAAATCACATCATCATCTAAAGAAAATAAATAACTAGTTGATATTTTTATATCAAAATTTGGAAAATGAAATTCCCATTCAAATGGAGAAAAATAAAATACATAAAATTACATAGAAATTTTATTTATTTTTCAAGATTCATTACTTTAGAAAAATAATTAGTGAAAGTATTTTGAAATAAGTAGTCATCCATTAATTGTTTTTCAAACAGTACCACCTCATCATATTTATTAAGAACTAATTAATGGTATTTTAGGTATCATATTTCAATTTAGCTTCAATAATTTCATAATCAATGTTTTCCAATTTTATATTAAATTCCCAAAGTCCCTCAACTTCTAACTCACTTTCAGTAGAAAATATTTTAGAAAAATAGTTTATGAACTTATTAAAAAATGAATTAACATTTATTAATTTTTTCTTAACCTAAAAAAATTATACCTAAAAAATATTAGAAATAAATTATTTTTCATTTTTATTATATAATTTAAAATGAAAATTTTATCCTCCTCCTCTTATAATTTTGATAAATTATCCACATATAATCCATACACCTTTTCTACTCAAAAATATTTATCTTATTAGTTTCTTTCCATTACTATTATTGTTGACTCTCACTACCACATTCCACCATTTATTCCTCCTTTAAATCCCCACCAATCCTCTAAAAATCATTTTCTTATTGCATTTAATTGATATTTGTTACAAATTCCTCTTCTTTATTTTCTTGTTTTTCTAAATTTCTTCAGTCATATTATTCTTTAAACTTTTGACTATACACTCACAATTGGTTTTTGTAATATTTAAATGTAAACTTGAACTTGATAAAGATTGGTATTTATATTTATCATTATTTTTTCCAAATAATATTAGTTTAAATTTTATAAAATAATTTTTTATTTAATTTATGTTTTAGGGGATACTATTTTTGTTTATGTGCATATTGTCATACAATGTGTCCACAATAGTCCTATATAGTGAAAAAAATAACGAAGTCAAATCACAACCCTCCATAAAAAAATATAAGTATTAAAGGCTCTACAATGATTTTTTAATATAGGAAACCAAGGTTTTAACAAAAAACAAAAAAAAAACAATTAAATTTTTTAACTCACTAAACAAATTCCAATGATAGATTATTTTCAAGTGTGAATCATTGAAAAAATATTCACATGAGAAAAATAAATTCTTAATAAATATAATTATAGGATTTCTAAAATATTATGAAATTAAAATATTTAATTAGTATGCAAAAAATAATAGTTAAATGATAATAATGAATAATAAGAAGAAAAACATTTATTTATAGAACCACAAGATGTAATGATAGATTTTTATCTTGAAAATAACTCATATAAATATTATTTTTAAAAAATAGTAAAAAATATATTTTAGCATCCAAAACTTGGTTCACTTATATGTAACAAAACCCATTTGGCACATGGCTTCAAGAGTTCCTTCATGTACATCAGAGGCTATCAATTAGAAGCGATAGTCTATGGTGGTATAGTGGAGAGACTATACCCTAAATATTAGAGTGTAGCACAATGTTATACAATAATGATATGCAGTAGAAATAACCATAAATAACCAGCATCAGAATAATAAATCATTTAGATAAATTAGTAGGAAGAAGTTGAATCAGAATCATATAAAAAATGATAATCATGTCATGATTCTATACCAAAGGGAAAGTACATGGGATACATGGTTCATGCATATATAGCATGATATAAAAAAGTCCAAAAAGACTAAAATATATCTCTACTAGCATCACGAGCATAGGATTAGCACTATTCTCCCATACTTCATCATAGGACAGTAATTTAGGCATCCAAAGCTAGACACTTCCCTTTGTCTCTACCTACATCTATAAGGTATATTCGGGTACCAACTGGCGACCTAAATAGGGTTTGAGATATACTTCATAGGCCACCACCAATGAAATCTGTAACTATAAATTCTATACATATAATATTATCTATGTGAAATTAATAAAAAATGTAATATAGTAAATAAATAAATCACATCAGACCGGGTTTCTCACGGGATACCCGACTGACACTACCTGCTTCGACCTAAGCTAAATGTCTCTGAATATATGTCACACTACATGTATATTTTTATATATAAAGATATTTATATATATTCCAAATATAAATGTAGACATATATGTGCACATATATATATATACACGTATTTATAGTCATGACTCGAGGTGTAAGCCCAAGGAGTCCATATGTACTTGTAAGTGGTTTCATAACTATTGTGGAATATGAGCATGGTATATAACTAGTCCATCATAAAAGTCATGTATAAATCTTTGAATGGGCTCAAGAATATTATTTTTCTTGGAAGATTCATCCTTAATTTTAATTAATTAGAATCCCAGGCTCATACAAGGTATTTTATAAAAAAAACCATGTATTTCTATAAGCTAACTATAAAACCCATCACCATAGGAGTCCATAAAAGGAATTTAATACAATGAAACCAAATATCACTTTAAAAGTAGTATAAGGAATAACCCTATGATTCCATCCATGGTATACCACATTAGAACCAAGTATCACTCATGGCATGGTATGATAATAGTGCATACTGAGCCCGTTCAAGGTAATCCACCAGGTAACCAAGTATAACTGATTGGTAAAGTAAAAGAATCCACCCAGTTATCCCATTGAGGTATTCAATAAAAGAAACCATGTATCACCCCTAGCATGCTGTAATTCAATTAAAATGTATAGTTGTTAAGCTTGAAAAGCTATCCAATGCCTCCTTATTCAAGACTCTTGTATCACCCTTGTCTTGGTGTAAGGGAATGGACATAGCTATAACTAAACATATATCATTCAAACAATAAATTTTATTCATGTTGTAAAATTCATAAAATAAATTTAATTCAATCTAAAACAATAATAACATGGTTTTATGCACATGTCCTACCATTTTACATTAGTTCAATTCAAAATAAATTACATTAAAAAGGGGAAATTGAACAAACCTCAATTGGTGGTTCAATTAAATTCAAAGGCATGCGTTTCTTAGGATGTTAAGGAAGGAAAACCCTTAGGGGTGGCTGAAATTGAGGTGTTCAATATCTAATGTTGATTCATGGTTTGTTAGGGCTACACTAGTCAAGGAAACCTCATTATATTTTGTAAATTAGACATTTATGAGGCCTCTATGGAAGGTTCCAGTGTGTGACACAATAAAGCACCATATAAAGTAATGATACCTTAGGTAAGGAGAACTAGAACACCTATCTCAGGTTGTTATATAATCCCTCATTATTTATCAACATCAGATTTGAATTAGAATGGGAGAAATCAAAAAATGGAAAAATTTCTTAAAAATAGGGAATATTATCTCACACCAAAGTATTTCCAAAAAATGGAGAGATAAATGAAGAAAGGAAGGTAACTAGTAGAATATATTACTAGTATGCTTCTAACATGATAGAAAATAGTTAAATTGGAATAAAAATATAGATAGAGGCTTAAATCCAATAAAAGAGATGGGAATAAGCTCTCACAAGGCTGGATGCTAGAGAAAAAAGGGGGAGGAGGGTTTATTAGTTTTTAAGGTGAAAAAGGAAAAATATCCATTATAACTTGTTTTTAAAAGGGTATACAGTTTGTCCACATAATTTTCCAAATTGTGCACCTAATTGTGTGCCTATACTGGTAAAGTGACACTAAGGGTATAAACCTAGGTGAACTATTTAGAAAAACCATGTGGCCCATTCCATCCCATTAGAGATTCCCACATGGCCATGTGTCCGGATTTAAATATTTAAAACTAACCGTGCACCCCTATTTAGTTTACCACAACACCCACATAGTAGAGTCACACAGTTATCACTAACCAAGTGCTAACCATGAATATTTTTTTTGTATCTTAAAAATTTAGAGGTATGGGCTCTAAAAAATTACTAGGAACTCATGAACTACTCCTTAGCCTCATGATAACAGTAATAAAATAAAATGAGAGGTTTTTTACAGAAAATTATGTATTTTTACCTCTTCAAAAAAGCTGGGATGTTACAACTTCCCCTCCTTAAAACAAATCATCCCCGAGTTTCACTTTTGAGGTGGTAAAACATCATCTAAGAAAAATTTCATCTAATGGTCATGTATATTGGCCTCTCACTCCTAGGACTCATCCTATACTCAACCATGCTTCCATAACACTCGTACCTGAGGAACTGAATCGACTAAGAGAGCCTTCGTCCTCCGATCAATGATATATACAGGATGCTCCTCAAATGACACAAATACCTCTAGATTAATATCCTAAGGATCAAAAGAATGTGACAAATTAGAAAATTAATATTTAGGATTTGATACATGGAATATTTCATGCATGACTCAATATCTCAGAGATAAGTCCAATCAATATGTTCTTGAAAGGCCTAACGTAACGGGGCCATAATATGCACTGTCTTTGAATCCTTTGATGACCTAATATAGGAGAAACTCACAGAAAGACCAAATTTCACAACTAAAACTCTAAAGGCTGGTGAAAAGGACCAATATAAGAATTATTCATAGACTAAGCTGTATCCATACAGTTCTAAATAATCTATAACTATTCTGAAATATCTTGAATGAGATGAGGTCCAAGTAGCACTGCCTCACTTGTCACTAACCAACATGGGGGTGAATGACACGAACTACCTTATAGGGCCTTATAGGGATTCATCTGAATAGTTTTCTAAAAGATATTATTATAGGAAAAATCTATAAGTGGTTGTTTATTCCCCAAAACCTCCAAAACTAGGGATGCATGCTTAGAGATTGTCCTATAACACCTGTATTGTACAATTATATTGGATATTGATCTGAGGGTGGTAAACTATACTCAGAAGCACATGTGAACCCAATGACTTCTATAACCACTTATAAAACTATGATGTAAACCAATCATCTATTTATAATATTAAAGAATTATTAAGACCATTAATCCATACAATATCTTGAATTTAAATCCTTCCAATATCATCTACTAAAAGGTATGCGTGATAGGTAGAAAGTGTGTAACCTTGGTCAACCTCTTGATGATCATCCATACCACATCACAGGGTCAAGGGGATCTCAGAAATCCCATTAAAAAATCCATGGTGATTTCATCCCATTTCCACTCTATAATGGATAGAGGTAGTAGAAATCCAATATGCCACTAGTGATACACCTTCACTCATTGAGAGGTTGAACACCATGTAATAAAACTTGCGATAAATCTCTTCATACCTGGAAACAAATAGCAATGAAATACATCTTAGTATATCTTGATAAGCCCCAAATTCACTTCCCAAATAAAATAATGATATTCATACATAAATTATTCTTATATGACTACAGGAACCCAAAAACATCCATGAAACTGAAGGATCTCATATTTGTTAATAACCAAAACAGGTGGTGGGACCTCACCTGACACACTCTCCCTCAGGTCTAGGAACTCAAGATAATAATGTTGTCTCATCCTTACTTGTTTTAGAAAGGATGATTTCATTTAAAAATCTACTAAAATAGGATTCCCATTATATTCCTGAACCTCCATGTATCTCAGAAAACAAGGCCATCAACTTCCACTCAATATTAGCCTCTTGGAAAACATATTTCTGAGTGTTCTAGATTAGGGTGCTTGAAACTGTACTTTCCTTATTGGGTGTATAAGTGACATCAAAGTTGAAAAATTGAAGGTACTCTAACCATATGTACTTATAGATTATTAAGTGATGTTTTGTGGAAATATATTTGAGACTTTTTTGGTCTATGTAAAAAATGAACCACTCCCACAATATATAATTCCTACAATAGTGTTTGGAATGATCCACCATTTCTTGATCGAGGTTGTGCATAGGGTAATTCCACTCATGAGGTACCACATGGTGGGACCCATATGCAATAACTCTATCTCCCTGTATTATAATTTCTCATAACTTGATTTTGGATACATCATAATAAACTGTATATCTTCTTCCCAACTCTGGAAGAATTAGGATCGATGGTGAATTCAATCTTATTTTTAACTACTGAAAGGCTATCACATAGGATGCATACCACAAAAACTTAAACATCCTTTTTAGTTAATCCTATGAGAGGTACTTCTAGGCATTAAAATTACTAAGTAAAATTCATGTAATAGCCATTCATCCCCAAGAAATTGCATATATCTAAGATATTCTTGGGATGCTCCTACAAAAATACAACTCTCACATTTTCATGGTCAATAAATACTCTTGAATCTGAGATTATGTGATCGAGGGAGTGAAACTTTTTGATAAAAAAGTGGCATTTTGTGATTTTGGCATATTCCTAGTTCTCTCTCAGTGTATTCAGTATGATATAGAGTTTTTTGGTATGGTCATTTTATGTATGAGAATAAAAAAATATATTTTCCATGAAAACTTCCACAAATAAATCTAGATATGGGTGGAAACCCCAATTTATTATAGCCATGAAAACTATAAGTTCATTTTTTAAACTACATGGCATAACCAGATACTCATATGATCCATATCTACTTAAGAACACTGTACATGGTATGTATGATGAACCAAAACACACTTGATTGTAGGATGACCTCAAATATATCTTGGAGAAAAATTTCACTCCTTGGAGATAGTCAAAAACATCATCTGTTCTAGTTAGTGAATATCGAATATTATCTATAATCTGGTTCAACCAATCATAATCTATACAAATCCGGAGGGTTTGATTCACCTTCTTAGAGAATAACATAGGTGAACCCCATGGCGAAGTACCAAATCATATAAAACCCTTATCTTTGAGATCCTCTATATGCTTATTAAGTTCCTAAAGATTAGTAGGGTCCATCCTATAAGGAGGAATGGACAATGGTGTCACTCATAGAACTATCTCAATAGAAAACATCACCTTTTTCATAAGAGGTAACATAGAAATTTCGTTAGGGAAGATATCCCTGAAATGATTCACTTCCATTGAGAAGTTTATACATTTCATTCCCTAATAACAAATAAAAATAATAGAAATATGGTTTTTTACACCACTAAGCCTATGATGCTGTGGTCCATCTCAACTTTCCAAGACATCCCATTCATCCTTGTGAGTATAAGTACCACCCTAGATGATATGAATTACACCCTTTAGTGATAGTAATCAATGTGATCATGATAGGGTATTAACCAGTCCAACCCGAGTATGATGTTGAAGCCCATAATATCAAGGACAAAGAGGTTTCATTGGAATTAGTACCCACCTATCTTAAGGGTGAATCCCTTAGATCATTTTATGTTGTTAATTCAAATTCCCAATGGTGTGTTAAGAGTCATCACGCCATGTAAGTATTTTTTCTCAATTCCAAGGATTCCTATAATTTTCATAGATGTGAAAGATTGTAAAGCACCTATATCAAATAAGGAAGATACTAAAGTAGATTTCACTAGAATATTATCTCGAACTATATAAGGCCTAACACTCTAATTACCAAAAGTAGGATGCACTGTATAAATATGGATAGATATAAAACCCTAAGTACAACATGACTACCCTAAGTAGGCCCACTCTACTGATGTTTCATCTCATATGAATAGCTTCAATGAACACACCCACATACTCATCCTGATTGACCAGATGTAATCCATCTCCCCGCCTGACATGGAGATTTTTATCCCACTCCCAAATAAGGATTCATTGTAGATACCTTCTCACTACGAAATAGAGGGAAAGATCTGAGAAAATTTTGAAGTTTCCCCATCCAACCATAATCTCTACACTCAATCTGGTCCTCCATACATGAGGGATTATTATAGACCACCATACCACATTGGTGAAACACCACATAATTTTTAGTATGTTCCATATGGTCAGAACTTCCCCCGTGAAAAGACTCAAATCAAAGTTACTACTACTCAATGAAAGACTTACCTATCTTGGTGTTGAACCACCCTGACCTACAATATCAGCCTCCCACAGGCTTTTCATGGTGATTAGGTCCTGGTTTACTATTGCAGAAATAGTGGTAAACCAAAATACATTCACCTATGATTTGATTGAGTATAAAATACCATCCTAAAACTATACCACTTTCATCATCTTGTCACCACTAAAGGTCAATGTGAAGCAATTAAGTTTAGTGAAACAAGCTAAATACTCCATTACAGTCATAGAACCCAGCTATAGGTGCATATAATCCCTAGTGAAGTATTCTCTCAGAATTTTAGAGAAAAAGTATCCATAAAAGACTGTCTAAAAGTAAACCAAGACCATATTTTGATGTTTACCTACCTAAGTGATCATGTCCCACCAATTCTTAGAAGAATCAAAAAGTAGATAAGTCATGAGATTGAACTTTTGCTTTGTAGGCTTCTCTAAATACTCAATGATGGATAACATGGCCTCTACCCATGACTCAATAGCTTGAGTACCTCCATACCCCAAAAAAGAGGAAGGGAGATGCTATTGAAATCATCACATCAACTCTTCTATAGTAGGGATAGGTCACAGATCTCCCAGTATAGATTGCATAAATTGTAGGAATCTCTCTAGGAATTTCGCATCAATGCCCAGAGGAGAAATAATAAAATGTACCTTAGGTGGAACCATAAGAGGTAGTATTGGTGGATCAGGTCCCACCACCTTTCGAGCATGATCTTCTCCACCCTCTTAGTGCATGACTCAAGGATATCATGGCATTATAGCTCTATAATTAAAAAAATGTATCACTCAAATAAGATTTAACAATAGATATGATCACAAATAATAGAATATGATATGTACATAGCCTTCCTATATAATAACAAACCCATATTAATACTCTTAAAGCTAGGTCTAGGATACATAGAAGATCAAAAGGATCACAAGAGATAATTCCTACCCCACTACTATGGTTAGGTCTAGTTCAAGGCCTCACATCACATAGAAGAGACCCGATATATAGAGTGTTAATTGCAAGGTATAGAGGAAAACACCCTTTACATTTAAACTAAAATTTCCATTTAATGATAACCATTTTTTATAAATTTAAATTTAGTAAATTTAATACGCATATATATATATATATATATATATATCATGGTCCAGTTAGATTAATTAACATTCCCAAGTTATAAAGGAATAATATTCATAAGTTTCAATTGACACATCATATAACTGTAACCCGACCCTTACATCTGGTATCACAATTTAGCAATACATACAAAATGATTTGATTTAATGAATTATAATTCCAAATTTATAGATGTACATGATTCATAAATTACAATTAACATTCATGTATTCAAAATCATTTAATGTTTCAGCACATGGAACCGTTGTTTCATGGATCAAACATGGCATAATTGGTTAATTAAGGTGACACCATCAAGATATACATGAAAAAAAATAGTTTAATGTAGAAAATTTAATTAATCTAATTATTTTATCCATGAAATATATGTTAACACATTTTCAAATACAACAATGAAATCACTTATGACAATCAAATGTAATACAAGAAATACAAGCAATGAGATGAACCTATATGGTATGTGATAATGCATTGAATGTGAATCCGTCAGTGCCTATTATGATACATGAGATGATTCCTCCTTTCCTCATAAGTCCAAGGGTAAAGTAAAACTCATAATAATATAAAATATCACAACTCATGTGTGTCACCCTATTGTGAAATTAGTGCAATTGTAACAGGCATAAACCCAAACATCAATATCTAATCCTTGGTAATTTGTATTTACCCTATACATGGGTTAAATACTCCTAGGATTATTCTCATTAAAAAATTCTACCACATTATTATTCTCATTTCTATTACCAAAGAAATAAGTCAAAGTGAAAATAGTCCTCTGATATAACTTTGTAGCATCTCAGACCTAGTTTTCTTATAAGTAACCAAACCGGATTGGCCACATGGCCTCATGAGTGCCTCCCCATACGCTAGATGATTCTGATTAGTAATGAGGGTATATGTTTGTATAGTAGAGAGACTATACCTTCATGATCAAAATGTTTCAAAGTTCTATACAATAATGAAAAGCAACAAAAACAATTAAAAATAACGAGTATCAGAATAATAAATCATCTTGATAAAATAAAAAAGCATAATTTGAATCAATATCATATAAAAAAATGATAATAATGTTATGATAATATAAAAAATGGGAAGTACATGGGATTCAAGTCACATGCATATGAATCATGCTATATAAAAGACAAAAAAGGCCAAAAAGACCAAAAAGACCAAAAAGACCAAAAAGACCAAAAAGAAAAAAAAGAAAAAAAAGACCAAAATCTACATCTACTAGAACCGAAAGCTTAGAATCAGTCCTCATCTCCCCTACTCTATCCTAGTATAGTAGGTCAGGCCTCTAAAGTTGGATGCTTCCTTTTATCCCTACCTATATCCATAAGGTCTATTTGGGTAGAAACCGAAAACCTGAATAAGGTGTGAGATATACTCAGTAGGCCACCACCAATGGCATCTAGAACTATCCAGTATGTTCATATAAGATTATAGGTGTGAAAGTAATAATATAATTAAGATAGTAAATAAATAAATAACATTGGACCAAGTTTCTCATGTGATACCCAACTGAAAATACCTACTTCATCCTAATTCAGATGTATCTGAAATATGTCACACTGTATGTATATTTATATATACAAAGGTAAGTATATATGTTACTCATATAAATATAGACCTATATGTGAATATATATACAGATACGTAGTAATAGTATGAACCTGAGGTGCAATCTCAAGAGGTATGTATGTACTTATAAGGGGTTTTGATAACTCTCGTGGCATATGTGAATGGATATATATCTAGGCCCTCATAAAATTCAAGTATAAAGTATAGAACAAAACCAAGAATGTTCTTTAGATTTGAGGATGCATACTTAATTTTAATTAATTGGAATCTTGTGCTCGCCCAATGAATTTCATAAAAAGGAACTCAAGTATCACTCTAGGTGAACTATACAACCCATCACCATAGGATTCCATCCAAGGAATTCTGTACCAAGAACCAAATTATAACTCTCAACATAGTATAAGGAATAACCCTTTGAGTCTTTCTATGGTTTACCACATCAGGAACTAGGTATTGCTCATGGCATGGTATGATAACAATTCCTATTGAGCCTATCCAAGGTAATACACTAGGGAAATAGGAATTACTTTTGGTTAATGTAAAAGAAACCATCTGGTGATCCCATATAAGGTATTCTATAAAACAACCCATGTATCTCCCCTAATGTATTGCAATTTAAGTACAATTTATAGTTTTTAAGCTCGATGAACCCATCTAAGGCGTACTTAATCGAGACCCTTGTATCACCCTCAACTTGGTGTAAAGGAATGTTCATAGGCAGCATTAAACTCATAACATTAAAATAATAAATATTAGTCAAGTTTCACAATTCATTAAATATAGTTAATTTAATAAAAAACTATAAGTTGAAGGGTCTATTTACATGGCCTACCATTTTACTTTAGTTCAATTCAAAAATAAATTAAATTCACAAGGGGAGATTAAAAACACCCCAATTGGTGGTTCAATTAAGTTCCAAGGCATGGGGCTCTTTAAAATTTAAATGTTGATTTGGTCAACCACTTACATTTATTTATAGGTTAGTAAGACTATACTAAGCATTGAAACATAAATATATTTAGTTAATTAAACATTTACGAGGTATTACCCAAAGTATTTGGAATACAACATAATAAAGCACTATATAAAGCAACTAGACTTTAGGAATAAATAAAAATACCACCTACCTTAGGTTGGTAGAGGACCCATCATCCTTTATTAGATTCATATTAAAAATAAATAGGAGAAGTTGATAAAATTGGAAAATTCCATGAAAATTGGGAAAATTAGATCATATAAAAATAATGTTGAAGATGGTGAGATAAATTAATAAAGGAAGGTAATATATTGAATCTCTCACGATTACAATTCCAACATTATAGAAAAAAAATTGTAGCTCTAAGAGAGATAAATGCTCAAAGCCTAAGGAAGAAGGGAGAAAGAAGCTCCCACATGGCCGATTGCTGGAGAAAACAAAGGGGGGACATGGGTTTTAGTTTTTAAGGTTAAAAGTGTAAAATTATCATTTTACCTAGTTTTTAAGGGGTTCATGGTTTGACCTCATGGGTTTCCAAATTGTACACCTAACCATGTTCCTATACTGGTTAAGTATAATTAAGGGTGCTGACCTAGGTGCATGGTTTGAAAGAACTGTGCGGCCCGTTCCAGCCCACTAGAGATCCCCGCATGGTTGTGATGCCTAAGGGGAATAGTTAAAACTAACTGTGAATCGCTCTAAAGTTTATTTCAGCACCCACATGGTTGACTTAAACATTTAGTACTAATTGTGTGCTAACTGTGAGGCCTGATATTTCTCTCCAAAATTTGGAACTTTGGGCTTCGAATGAGCCTTGAATGATTCTGAAATTCTCCTTATCCTTTTAATCACATCTATCAAATTAAAATAAAGTATTTTTATAGTAAATTAATCATCCTCACCTCTTTAAAAAATCTGGTACGTTACGTATATAAAATCATAAAATTCACCAAGTAATTCCTCAACAATGATGTAAAATTTGGACCAATTTTAATCACTATAAACAATTAAAATAATGTTTATACATACACTATAGTAGTGAAACTTCAAACCATAGGTAAGGATATATATTCAAATAATTTCATATAATTTTATAAAATTAAATAAGGCCAATAAATAATAAAATGAATAAGGATTTGGTTCTAGAAGGAAATAAGTGTGTGTAAGCAAGTGATGTTAAGAAATAAGAAAGAAAAAATCAACTTGGAGAGTCAAGATAGGTAGACATAGAATAAATCTAATAGTGAATGAATAATGTGATTTTATACTATTGTTAACTAATATATTTTCTAATTTTATAAAATTTATTATTCATTATTTTATAAACCAATAACTGATGTTTCTAATCCACTTTATAATGTAGCATTGTCTACAAATGCACTAATTCCATTTCTCCATTGAGTTAGAGAACAATCTATTAATAAAAACCCATTAAAGTTTTAGTAAAATTTTAACTAAACAATGGTTAAATTCATAAACATTTATTCCATAATGATTATCTCAATCAATTTATTATTTTTTTACAAAATGATTAAATCGATTTCTTTTATGTAAAATGAAATTAGAATCTATTTTATACTAATGGTTCAGTAATAATTTTCTAAAATTATGAAAGAGTTATGTTTATCTTCACTTATGAGTTCTTTGAATAACTCTCAAAAAATTTATTTATAAATAAATAAAATAAAATAATAATGAATATGTAATCATGAAAAAAATAACATAACAATGAATAGAATAATATTAGGCTTAAATATTTCTCACCCCCTAAACTTCTAAGCTATTTTTTTAGAGTCACATGGTTATATGAATAGGATATATATATTGATAATAAGTAATATATGTATGAAAATATAAGGTTTAGAAGTATTTTCAATACAAATAGCTACTTTAGTGTATGTGAATGTCTCTCTTATACTTCTATATACCGTATACCTTTACCCAAACTCATTCACTCTCTCAATATTGATCCCCGATTATAGATTTTATTAAATTACCACCTCATTTTATGTTTGTAAGTATACACTTATACCCAAATAAACTATATTTTCTCATATACAATGAATCAAAATAGTACTATTGATGAATTTATTCTTCATCAGATTGTAAAAAATAACTCGTTGTGAATGTTAGAGGGATCATGGAGGAGTTTTAGTAGTTACAATTCAACATCGACATGATAAATTCTTTAACATTACTCCATATTTCTACATAATATATAATGAAATATACATGTAAAAAACTTTAAAAATAATGATATTATCTTTAACAAAAAACTCCAAAAAATAACATAATTATTTCATTCGATATCCACCACACTTCCATCACTTGGATGAAGAATACAATCTCACATCATATATCAAGAAAATTTCCAAATGGTGTCCAAAATAACTTTAAATGAACCACAAAAATATTTTATAAAACCAAAACAACTACAATATATTTAAGTAGTGAATAAACTTCAAATCTCTATTTCAGATCATAGATAGATCAAATACTCCATCTCTTATAGAACTCTCCCAAAGAATTACCTCATATGTTCAAATAGAATCTCCATGCCCTAGAATCTTGATGTATCTCTCTAACACAATCTAGGTCAATTGACTCTTAGTATCCCACATACCACTTTATACAATACTAATTATGAATTATTGGTTGGAAAATAGAATTAACATTAGGGTTTATAAAATCCTCTAAAAGCTTGGAATAATAGTGATTGAGCTTTCCTCAGATAGAACCTCAATCAATTCACATCTATAATGTGTTAGGAGATTGATAACTTCAACATAATATGTAAAATATTAGAATAATTGAACACTATATACTTTAAAATTATAACTATCACTCAATATTAGGACTCTACCTTTTAGTTCTTCATAACTCTATGATAATAATATATCCAATCTCATGAATTCCACATAAATTTAGGTATTCCTCCCCATATACTAGATGATATAAAATAGATCCATGGTCCTAAACTAACTATAGGTAGACTATTCCGCAAATGATAACATACAAGGTTCATACCCAAATCTACTAAATATTCTATAAGACCCATTTATACATTAGACATATAAGAAACATATAGGAATATAAAAGGGATACAACAGTAGCATCCCACCATCTAATATATAAAATAAATTGTCTATATGATACATATATACAACATCACAATAATCCAAAATCAAATAAAAATGCATATAATTGTAAAAAATAGTCTATCCCCATGGAATATACATATACAGTATAATAAAAGAAATAAAAATCACTAGCTTGTGACCTAAGTCACTAAAGAGCCTTCTACTGAACCATTAGCCTCTATAACATGGATTAATCTTTAAGATAGTTCCCAAAACTAAAATTAAACATGAAGGTCTACCCAAAAAATAAAAATCCATTTCATCTACACAGGTAGGGATGAATCCAATAATATGGTAGGATTCCACCACAATCCTTGACTCACTAAGTGTTAGTGATCAATTGGATGTATGAAAAATAATTTGGAAATGGTCACTCTACCCACTCGAAACATATCCCATACATGAACATAAAATATAATCATACCTGCATTCCATCATGGCATATATTAGATACTCCAAGGACTCATACCCATACTAACTAACTATGGGTTAGGTCTAACTTTCATATCATTAAATATAAAAATATCCTAATCTCACACCAGGACATCGTAAGGCCACACCCTCTCATCTCATCAGACATAATCATCATGGGGTCTCACTGAACATTCCTAATGATTTTTACTTAATATAGTCCTACCCAACCCACTAGTCATCTCACATACATTCAATAACCAAAACTCAAAATATTATAGTAAATAATGGCTGTGATAGGAAATCCAACAATAATAAATAAAGTAGGTCTCAAGTATCAATGATCAATGTTTTACAAAAATGAAAAAAACTAGGGTGGTTAAATAGGTACCAAAATAAAAAATAACAACAAAAAATGATATAATGATAAAAAATGTGTAGATAAAGAAAATATACTAACCATAAGAAATAACTGAGTTATCCCCAGTTGAAGTTATTACATTAAGATTCATTAAGTGAGGGGGAGAATCGATGAATTATTTTTCACTTCCACTAATTTAGGAACCTCAATTAAACATTTTTTAATCAATTATTTAACTTTTCAATTATATCAACCTTTTGAGAAACTGAATTAAACAAAATAATAATAATTTCATAATCATTTACAGGATTTATTGATAAGAAAATAATGGTGACATCCTTGGAATGACCTGGATACAATCGTGTTCACATTATTCACTAGGAAAATATGGTCAATACAAACAAGAAATTTTGTATATTTGATTAATTACAAATAAAATCTCATAAATTTTAAAATTATATCACACATATGAGTAATAAATATATTTTCAATATGTATGGATGACCTTATTCAATCACTTATTCTTCTCACTAAAATTATTGTCTATCAATGAGTCTTCACTTATATAAATTTAAACTCTGAGAGAACTGTTTATTGAATTTAAATAGTAAGAACATACATGTAGTATTTATACAAATCTAAATCATAATTATCCCATATTTAAAGTATAATCATAGATATCAATATGATAGTATCATCCTTCATTAATAAATAAAGTGATATTCCAACTTCAAGAATCCTATCCTATCTTCCCTACACCATTCCTTAGGTTAGTTAACTTATCTATAGGTCTCATAAAACCTCAGTGGAACTTATCTCACAAAAGTTTTTATTAATTATAGAAAATATTTAAAAATATAATTAAAAAAACAATACATAATAACTTTAATTATGACAGAATGCTAGTGGTTTCAAAATAGTTAAAACCAACTATGTTGAAAAATGAATTCATTTAATAACCACGATTCCATAGTGAAGTCACTATGACATGATTTCCTTATCTCCCATATTATGACTCAAAAATTATAAAAAATTAGATTTCTTTCATTGAATATTCAAAATTATATTTTTATCTTATCATCACATTGCGATTGTAACGTCTCGGTTCTGGAAGATGCCCAAGGATGCCCTGTACCCAGTTAGTCACCTGGCCTCTAGTACATTTCCCCAAATCCCGGAGGCTGCCGACTAGTAGTGAGGGCCTTGGGTGTGATAGTGGTGAAAATATGACCTCATTGACAGAGTAACAGAGTGGAAGAGAATAATAAAAATAGCGGAATCAGTAATAATACATACAAAAGTAAATAATAGAAGATTGAAATATAATAAACTGGATCACACACATATATATAAATGATTCATGATACATATGTCTACGAAATAATCCCAACAAATCACAATACTGAAAAAAATAGTACTAAACCAAAGTACAAAAGAAAACAGATAACATGTCCTCAGCATCACAAGCCTCATCTTAGTCCAATGCTCTCTAGCTCCATAGCAATCAAGTACCTGAAGTAGAAGGGAACTTACCCTTATCTATAACTACGACAATATAGTCTTTATGGGCCCAAAATCATGGACCAAATAGGGTGTGAGACTAAATCCCAATAGGAAACCACCACAAGATCTGTGCCTAAAAGTCAGTGAATATATGAGAGGTAATAAGTAAAAGAAAACAGTAATCAAGGAAGCACTCAGGAGTGAAAAATCCACAGTTTCAATGCATTTAGTTTCATTTATCAAGCAACAGCTAATTGAAGTAAGTAAACAAAAATAGGTAACCCTTTGGGAAGTAATCACAACCTATCCCCTCTATTCCTACCTAGCAACAGAAGCAACCCTCTTGGGAGTACACTCAGTCTAACCCCTCTGGTTCAGCTTAATCATAGACTCTCTAAGGAAGAACTCACCATTAATTCCTCATAAAGTCTCGTATCGGTAACTAAAGGTGCTCTAAGGAAGCAATTACATCACATTCCCTCTACGGCCTGAGTCAAGGAACTACAGACACTCTGAGGAAGAACTTACATCAATTCCCCATATGGTCTCACATCGTAATAGTAAAACAGACACTCTGGAGAAGCCCTTATGTCCATTATCCATATGGTCTACTACACCAGGTTCTCACGGCCCTGTGTAAGTCAAATGAGTATAGAAACATGTATCGTCCAAAGTAAACCTCAAGAACTACTTGGACAGTAGTCTACAACAACAACATGTTAGAATAATGGTCACACCATCCTACAATATTAGGCATGGGTAAACAAGGCAGCCTAACATGCTATGAAAAACCAAACAGCCACATCATAACATGAATGGGAAAACACATCTAAATCATAGAAATTAATTCTATTCATATGAAATCATCCTATAATCAAGCATACAAGCATATCAGGAAAACAATAGGGCTAAAATAGTAAACACGAAATACCCCATTCATGGGTATTGGTGATTTTTCACATATAACTCAAAAACTTTCAACAAAAAGGCACAAACCACCTACCTCGGTGTTGGGAGATCACTATATGTGAACCTCAAGCCCTGAATTGTACAAGAACACTATATATCTACAAAAACATCTAAAATGTTCAACTGAGGATAACTTGAGAAAGAAGAGAAATCAGGAAACAAAGCTCTAGAAGAAGGAAGATATTACTGAGGTGATCCCAATGTAATTGACGATGGTCAAATCAGATACCGAACAAAGGCTTGTGGGCTTGGGGAAAGATCGCAGTCATACGAAAGATCTCGGACGAACCATACCTAGAAGAATGAGGTTCTATCTGTCAGACATGACCCCAGTGTGTTTAATGAAAAAAAAGAAAATACACGGTGTGTACTTTAGAAGTACACGACGTGTACTTGCCTTTTCCATACTCTGATTTAGGCAGTCTCCAAGTCACCCCACACGTCCGTGTGTAAGGCCGCTACATAGCCAGCACACGGATACCCGCAGTAATTGAGTACACAACCTGTACTCATAAAGTACATGACATGTACTTAGGAAATTTCTAGAAACTCCTCTTTTTCCTCAAAAACACCAGAAAAGAAAAAACATACCTGAAAAGAAGATCCTGGTTTTTACAAACTTCCCCAATTAAAGAAATTCTACCCCAAATTTCCCTAGCAAGGTGGCGTAGAAGAAGAAACCCCGAACAACTCTGGATACTGCGATCGTACATCAATCTCCCTCTCTGAAGCCTAGTCTTGTACTTTCCCATGATGCCACAACACTCATACCATAGGAACAGACCGACCACCGAGAACTTTCGTACTTCGATCGACAATCCGGATAGGACGATCCTCAAACAACGCATCCACTTCAAGCTCAACCTCCTCAGGTTGGAAAACATGAGACAAGTCTGATAAGTAATGTCGAAGCTGAGAAACATGGAAAATGTCATGCATGGCCTAGTAACTATGAGGTAACTGCAACTGATAGGAAACCGGTCCAACTATCTCCAAAACCTCAAACGGCCCAACATAACTCGTCGAAAGCTTACTATATCTCCTAGTCCTCTTGTGTCCTAACCTCAGTGTGACACGCAGGAAAACCTGATCCCTGACCTCGAACTCTAGAGGTCTTCTCCGTTGATCAGCATAAGACTTTTGTCGAGACTGTGTAATATCCATCCTCTTCCAAATCAACTCTATCTACTCTGTGGTCTCCTGAACAAGATGAGGTCCCAATATAGCTGCCTCTCCTGCCTCCTACCAACATAAGGGTGATCGATATGGCCTACCATACAAAGCCTAATAAGGTGTAATCTGAATAGTTGCTTGAAAACTATTGTTGTAGAAAAAATCTACAAGAAGTATGTGCTTCTCCCAAGAACCTCCAAAATCCCGGATGCATGCTCAGAGCATGTACTCAAGCACTCGAATCATACACTCCGACTGAACATCTGTCTGGGGGTGGTAAGCTGTACTCAAAATTACCAGTGTACCCAAAGCCTTCTGAAGCCCCTGCCAGACCTGAGAAGTAAAATGAGCATACCTGTATGAAAAAATGGAGTGTGAAACTCCACGTAGATGTACAATCTCTCAAATACACAACCATCCCAGCTCATAAACATTGAAGGTCTCCTTGATTGGCAAGAAGTGATCTACCTTCGTGAGTCTGTCAATGACAACCAAAACTGCATCATTCCCTTGAGGCAATCTCGGTAAACCTATCACAAAATCCATCACGACATCATTTTACTTACACCCAGGAATGGGTAACTGCTACAAAAGACCTACTGGTCACTGATGCTCCTCTTTCACCTGCTGATAAGTGGAACACTTCATGACAAAACCAACAACATCTCTCTTTATTCCTGACCACCAGTACTGATGGTGTAGATCACGATACATCTTGGTGACACCAGGATGAAATACGCAAACTGAGGAATGAAAGTCCCACATGAGCTCCTCACGTATGTCTTCTAGAACCCATACGTGCCCATGGAAATACAAGATCTCATCCTCACCTATGGTCCATATATGAATAGGGTCCCCTCCTGACACGCTTTCCCATAGGACCAAGCATTCATAATCTGATAGCTGCCTCATTCACACTCGATAAATAAGAGTAGAGGTAACAACCACAGAAGAAAGAAAAGTCTACCCCTATCTGTCATGAACCTCTAAATGCATCTCAGAGAACAGATCCATAAGCTTCCACTCACTGATGGCCTCCTAAAATGCCTTTATTGAGCCCTCCTACTCAACTTATCATCCCCAGTGTTGCCTTTCCTAGGCATGTAAGCAAGAAAAAATTCAAAAGACTGAAGGTATTCTACCCACCTTCACTGCCTAAAATTCAAGTTTCCCTGAGTGAAGATATACTTGAGACTTTTTTGGTCAGGAAAAACCAAAAAATGATCTCCCAATATATAATGCCCCCAACAATGCAAGGCATGAACAACCACTACAATATAAATAGGGTTTAGCGGCGGTTTTGTGGCGGCGGTTCACAAAACCACCGCTAAATGTTTTCCGAAAAATGTTTCGTGGCGGTTTTTAATAAAATTCCCCTAAACACATATTTTTTTAAAAAATCCCGACCCTTCCCTACCCCGACCCCCATTTCCCCCAACCCTCCCGACCCCTTGTGATCCCTTCTTCCCGCAACCCCCCCGGCGACCCCGTGACGTCTCCGGAGAACGCGTGACCTCCATCTCCGGCGACCCCGGTGACCCACGACCCCCCTTCTCCCGGCGAACCTTCTCACTGCGACCACAACCCCAAAGTGAGTTTTCCAACATTTTTCATCTTTTTTTACAATATTTTGTGCAATATATATTTATTATTTGATTATAATGTTTGTTACTCCAAGTTTTAGCATGTTAATTTGAAGAAAATTGTTAATTTGATACCTAATTCATGTTTAATTGAAATTTTTATTCCATTTGTTAATGGAATTGGATAAATAATATGAATCTGTAAATACTTATTAATGATAACAATAAAGAGGTATGTTAATGGAAATTTTCATCCTTAAAATTCAATGAAACATGAAGTTTTGATTGAAATAATATTTAAATAATTAATAGGTTATGGTAGCTAATTCCATATGTTTCTCATAGTTTTAACCTTTGATAAATGAATCAGTTAATCCAAAATAGAAATAAAACGGGTTGTTTGATAAAGATAACTATTTGGGGTTGAGCGAGCCTATTTTCATGTGATGTTCAGATACATTGTTTCTAGGGCCTATATGCCATATTGACTCTTTTTATTATTTATTTACTTATATATTTTCTTTTTAATTGAGTATTTTTATATCATTATTTTTGATCTTGGGATAGATAAATATTGAACGTATATGGTTAATAAGACTTGTGTTTTTGGTTGCAGTTGGCACCTGATATGGTGGATGCATGGTAATATGCATGGTGTATCAGGATTGATGGAATGGGTTGAACATGTGATTTCCCATTATTATGTTAAAATATAGGATAATTTCTTATGAAAAAAAACTTATTTAAATTCGGTTTTTGATTTCCCATTATTTATTTGAAATGGAACCTTTAGTGGTGTCCTTGGTAGAGACTCTTATGTAAGGGTAGCATGGGACTTTTTTGATTTGTCTTGGAATATAACCACATGAATTCTCCATAGACCTCCTTTTTAATGATGGATTAGTTGATTGGATTTTGAGCCTAGTGAATTTTGTAATCATAACATGGTGTTAGGTTTGATGCATTCTCATTTTAAGTTGATATCCTTTTGTAGGTAGTTCCCTTAGAACATTAATACCTTTCTATTACAAGGAGTTTTCTGATAGTCAGTTCTGTTCAGATGTCGTTTCCCCTCATTTGACTCTTTAGTTCTAATGAAACCCTTTTTTTGGGTGTTTATTGTGTTTTTGGCCATTTTTATTTTCATGAGTATCAAGAAATGCTCAGTTTCAGTAGGATAGGCTTACCTCAAGAATTTTCATCTGATTTTCAGGTTGCATGACCCTTTATTTTCCTCAGTGTTGGACAACATTGTATGCTTTCATTCATGTTGATGGTCGTATGAGTCAATATGATGTTGGTTTAAATCTATTTTATGTACCTTCTAATTCCTTAATGCACAGGGTAGACAAACTATGTATTGTAATCAGGATGTGCCAATTTCTTAGGGAACCTATGGTAACATGCTTACATCTATGTTTTTCCTGTCGACTTCTAAATGTTGTAATGAATGTATGGAGTTCGGTTAAATCATTGAACCATGGGCTTTTTTTTAAGGTGTCGGGTCATCTACGAAGTTGAGTGAACTATGAATTAAATAATCAACTATGTCTCAAATCATTGGAGGACTTCAAAAATAATAAGGTGTTTTGGCATGCTGGTCGGTTTGGTTTTGGCCCTCTTTATGATTGTTATGACATAATGAGTGTGCTTTAGGGGAGAATCAAACGTATGTTTGATGTGAATATGATATAGATAACTTATTAGTGGCTGATATATCTTTAATTTTGATATCTTGGACACTCCAAAGGTTGGGATAATCTTTTTATTTTTGTTAAACATGTGTCCTTCCCGGTATAATGAACACAACCTAATATGTCAATTGAAAAATGGAAATTTTTTCTAGAATTTATTTTGAGCTCTCATGTCTTAAATATCTTCAGTTATTGCTTGGAAATATGACTTTGATATGGTTGGTTGTGTATTTAACCATTGAGAAACATCATTCATCTTGGAGGAAATCTAAGGTCAAGCCTAAACAATCACATAATGTCATAGGTTTAAAATGCGTTATGATCGGTTTCAATCACATGTAAATGGGGTGTTTTTTGAGGAAACATAAATGTGTGATCGACAGTGTTATGATAAGTGTGTAACCCGATATTCTTACTGCTCCTTAATGAGGTGTTGATGCTGTCTCCTATGGACCTGACTTGTTTGGTTGGTCTGAAGTGGTAAATGTGATCAATGAATAATCTTTATTATATTATGCACACTTTATGATCAATAGGGCATCTTTATAATATTATGTTTCTGTAATCTTACACTATCATATATTTTGTGTAGGCACATTGTGATATGCATGGATAAAAGCTGGATCACATTACCGAGGACACACCTCAGTATGTTAAGGGATTGAATGAGTTTTTAGATTTTACAATTTCTAATCGATCCGTTGAAGGGAGAATAAAATGTCAATGTCCTAAATGTAAATTCAGAACATGGTTAAAGAGAGATGAAGTTTATGAACATTTAATACTGAAGCAATTCCCTGGTCAATATTTCTGTTGGATTTGGCATGGAGAATCGAACATTACAGAAAGATGGAGCACTGATGTTAATCCACAGAATGAGGTCCCAAGTTCGTTGACAATGGAAAATGAAATGAAAAACCACATAAATGATGCATTCGGCACTATAAGACACACTATCAGCATCAAAACATATCAGAACAACCAGAAGAGGGTGCTACAAATTGCAACGTGACAAGTGATGTTTTTGAGACTATAACACATGAAGATCAATATTGTAACATATTTTTGGATCCTCCTCTTGATTCTGTGGAGCCAAATGTAAGAGAAATCTTCACTGAGGAAAATTTGTTTCATGATTTAGTTGATGATGGAAATCAAGAGTTGTATAGTGGGTGTTTGAAATATTCAAAGTTTTCATTTCTGCTGAAGTTGTACCCTATCAAATGTCTATGTGGAATTACAAATAAGGCAATGTCCATGATATTGGAATTGATTCATGATGCATTTCCTAAAGAAAAAATCCTAGAATATTTTTATGATATGAAAAAAGTTGTTAACAAGATTGGTCTTAATTATAAAAAAATACATCTGTGTCCCAATGATTATACGCTTTATTGGGGAGAGGATTCAAGTAGATAGAATTGAAAGAAATATTCTTATTCTAGATGGCAGGAAAAGGGTTATGTTGGAAGTTTGAATGAACATAATTTCATGGAGAAGAAGAAAAGGAACGCACCTATAAAGGTTTTGCATTACTTTCCTTTGAAGCCTCTATTGCAAAGATTATTCATGTCATTGAAAACTGCTGAATACATGAAGTTACATTCTGTAGATAATAAAAATGATGGGTTAATGAGATATCCATGAGATTCCCAATCATGGAAGACATTTGATTCATTACATCTATATTTCTCAGCTGATCCTAGGAATGTTTGATTGGGATTGGCTGCCGATGAATTCAACCCATTTGGGACTTTGAGTACTAGTTATAGCATTTGGCTAGTTGTTTTGATCCCCTATAATCTACCTCTGTGGATGTGTATGCAAGAAAAATCTGTTATCCTTTTGATGATTATTCCTAGAAAACAAATGCCTGGAAATGATATTGATTTATACTTGAAACCTTTGATTGACAAATTGCAGGAGTTATGGAGCAATGGTGTTGAGACATTTGATGCTTCTTCTAAAACAATGTTCAAAATGCATGATGCTTTAATGTGGACCATTAGTGACTTCCCTGGGCTTGGGAATTTATCTGTTTGGAACAATTAAACGGGTTTGTCTTGTCCCATTTGTAACTTTGATTTTGATCCCAAATGGCTACCTCACAATATAAAATGGTGCTTCTTGTGTCATCGAAGATTTCTCGATGCATCTCACAGATTTCGGCTGAACATATCAAAATTTAATGGTTCCATTGATCGTAGACCACCTCCAAAGTTGTTAAATAGTTCTGAAATATTGACATGGCTTGAAAATGTTGAAACAAAATTTGGGAAGGTTCATCATTTGAATGATAGCAGAAAGCAGGTCTGAAGTGCATCATCAAGCGAAATTGGAATGCAACAATGGAAAAAAAAGTATATTTTTCAAAATTCTGTATTGGGAATTTAATTTGTTGCGGTATAATCTTGATGTGATGCATATTGAGAAGAATGTTCGTGATAATTTGATTTTCACATTGCTTAATGAGCATAGAAAGTTGAAGGATCATCTCAATGCTCATAAAGACTTACAAGTAATGAACATAAAATGCGATCTCTGGCCATATGAGAATGAAAAGTATCCTCTGACAATTTTTTCAATGAAAAATAGGGATAAAGATACATTCCTTCAAACTTTGAAGAATGTTAACGTATCTTATGGGTATTCATGTAACATCTCGAGGTGTTTTGACTTGAAGAATCGTAAGTTACATGGATTGAAAAGTCACGATTCACATATTTTGTTACAACAGTTACTACCATTGGCATTACATACATTATTACCTGAAAAAATTACTTCTTTGTACTCTAATTATGCACATTTTTCAGACAACTATGTGAGAAATATCTACATCCATTTTAGCTTGACAACCTCCAGGAGAGGTTTTTATTGACCATTTGTGTAATGGGGATGTTCTTTCCTCCGTCATTTTTTATTGTAATGATGCATTTAACTGTGCATTTGGTTGAGGAAGCTAAATTAAGAGGCCCCGTTCATTATCGATGGATTTATCCAATTGAGAGGTACTTTATTTATATGTTTTTCAGTTAAGTAAACAATTTTTGGTACTTAATTAAATGCATAATTATGTTTATTTTATTTCACAGATATCTTGGGCATTTGAAATCATACGTGAGAAATAAAGCTCAACCAGAAGGCTCTATTGCTGAAGGCTATTTGTTTGAGGAGTGTCTTAACTTTTGTTGTCGATACTTGTATAATATTGAGACAAGATTTAATTGAGGTGGACATGTTAACGACACATCAAATCAATCTCAAATACATCAGAAATCCAAAATATTTCCTGTTATTGGCCGATCAGTTGGGAGGACCTTAAATGTGACACTAACTGAATTGGAATTATTATAGGCACATAGATATGTGATGCTGAATAGTGAAATTGAAAATCCATTTATTTAAGAGTTGAAGATACAAACAAAGAGACAAATGAGAGGCCGAACACGAAATGAGAAAGATATAATGAAAGCTGTTAATAAAGAGCTTGTATAATGGTTTGCACAGCGTGTAAGTTCCTAAATATTACAATAAGTACAAATATTAGTTTGACACATACATTTTTAAAATCTTATAAAGTATATTTCTTTTCTCAGATCATGAATACTGATACTCGAGCAGAGGTGTCAGAAGATTTGAAGTTTCTTGATATAGGTCCTCTAAAACAAGTTAGAAAGTTCGACGCTTATAATGTGAATGGATTTATATTTTGTACAGTCGATTGAGAAGTGGGTTTGAAAACACAGAATAGTGGTATATTTACATTTGCTGAAGTGGAAGACTACAGAAAGCTACATGATATTATTGGATTAAACTACCACATAAATTTTTCTGTTATTTTATTCAAATGCAAATGGGTTGATATTATCAGAGGTGTTGAAAGATATTCCTTTCAATTTATTTTTGTGAACTTCTCTCGCTTGATGGATGTTAGTGATCATGAACTGCATGATCCATATATCTTAGCATCACAAGAAAAAATGGTATATTATGTGAATGATGTTTTCGATGAAGTGTGGAGTGTAGTTGCTCACGTAATACAAAGATATTTGTATGATATGGGTGATGAAGTGGATAATTTGACCTCTGAAATTTAATTTAATCAACAATAGGCAGCAGAATTATTTGTCCATCATGATATTGAAAATATTAGTCTAGAAAGGATGAATGAAGTGGATGAAGAAATGGAGCAGGAAACCAACATGATTGAAGGGGAAAATGATTTTATGTACAATTATTTTTTTATTCAGCAACCACTTGTTTCATTTCTACAGTCATTCATTATCATTTTTATATATATTTTGTCTGTTAGTACTGGGCATCTGTTATCATTTTTAATTTTTTTTTCTGCATATTTTTTTTGAAATATATATTCTGAACTTAATTTTATTTGATTAAATGACAGGAATGCTAAGGAATAATAGGTATACAATTTCATCTAGTTCTGTGAGAGATGATGATCCATCAGGCTCCCTCCCCACGAAATTTGAGGCACCAGCTGACTACACTCCTGCACCATCTCTCACACCATATTTTGATGTCCCATTAGAGGGTGAGTCATTGACTCCCCCTTCAAAAGACTCATCATTGGGGCAGCGACACACCCATTCCAGTTCATCACGGGTGTAGTGGAGTGTCACTGTCATAGGTAAAAAATGTAATTTAATAAATTTATTTCATTTTGTTTATACTAATTGTTTGCTCATTGAAGAGGAAAAAAATACAACCGTCGAGAAAAACATAAAAAGTGAAGATGTTTGGAATATGACTGGCGAAAAGATAGTCGTGCCATTTGATTCTTATGGGGTCTCGATGGATGACACCGCAGGGTTACTTGGCCAGATTCTAGGACAACTGACAATAGAGCCCATTTACCTTTCTATTTAATATGATGATTGGAGACATATTCCTCCAAGATGAAAAAATGAAGTTTTTGATTCTCAAATGAAGGTAAATTTATTACATTATGGTTTAATTGAATGTCATGTTACTAATATGTTCAAAATGAATTTCTGTATACAGATGTTATTCCACTTCACAGTTGCTGATGTGATAGCACGGAAGTGGACGTTGAAAAATATAGGTAAGAAATGGAAAGATTTAAAATGGAGATTGTGGTGTGATGTCAATGATACCTCATTGACTGTGCAACAAATGTATGAGAAGCTACCCAGTAAGGTACCAAAAGAACAGTGGAAAGTTTTTTTTGACAAACATCGTGATGAGAAGCGGATGGTATTGAAATATATATTATTATATTATCCTCATTTTACATTTATAAATTTATATGAAGAGGAAATGAAATTGAATACATTACTATTAAATTGAATTTTATTTATTTCAGGATCTCTCAAGAAAGAATGCTTCAAACCGGGCTAAGCAAGTCATCCCTCACACTGCAGGCTCAAAAATCTTTTCTAGAAGCCGAATGACAATGGTAATCTTTTAATTAGTCTAAATATTTATAATATAGTATTATATATTTAATATATTAAATTGTTGATTTATCTTTGCTTAATGTAGTCACAAAGTTTAGGGCATGAAGCATCCCAAACTAAACTGTGGTTAGATGTTCACAAGAAATCAGATGGAAGTTTTGTTAATAAGCCTGATAAAGAAGTTGGGGTATGAAGTCAATTTTTTATTATAATAACTTATTATCAGTTTTTACTATGTTAATATATATTGATATTTGATTTATAGGTAAAAATTAAAGAAATATGGGATGCCAATCCCACGCAGTCCTACTTAGTCTCCCAGGATGACCCGGTTTCTAAAGTCCTTGAGAAGGAGCATCCTGGTAGAGTGCACAGGATGGGTTTGGGACCTCTACCATATGAGGTTTTTAGCAGGCCACTGGGGATGGAATCTGCATCTAATCTTGGATTTAGTCATCCCATACCCAGAGATTCTTAGAAAAATATTGTCTCTTTATGAAACATAGTTCACCAGCAGGGGGATCAGATATCTGCTTTGCAGAAAGTGTTGATTGAAATACGTCAGCATATGAGAAGATATGCCACCAGTGGTAGTGCATTGACTGGTGGTATGCAGGTAAATCACAAAAAATCAAAAATTATTTAGTTTTCTAACTTTAATTGGTTTTAAGTTTTAATATAAATATGCAACCATGTTTAATTTTCAATATAATGTTTTTACAGGTGACAGCAGAAAGTGGTGATGAAGGTGGTGAGGGTGATGATGCATCATCGAACCACGAGTAGTTGTATTGTTCATGTGTTGAACAAATATGGGAACAATTTTTTTGTATATATTAAATTTGTGGCACATAGTTTCCACCAAACATTTTCATATCCTAAAATTTCCTTGATTTCTCATGTTTCCTTTTATGGGTTTATTGATTTCTGAGGTTTCTTTTTATGTCTTTATTTCTCGAGTGTGGTTTACATCATTCCATTTAGGACTATGTTTGAATTGGTAGTCTATATTTTGGATGACTAGGAGTTAAACCCATTGTTGATGTGTTGAACAAATTGGGTCATTTCACATGTTATACTATTTTGAATTTGAACTAAGTAATATTATCTTATGTTGAGATGGTTTTAATATTTTTTAGTGGTGGGGGGGTAGTGGATTCATCCACACCTGTTTCATACTCAATAGAATCATGTTTCCCAACATCAATTGGGTTAACATTGAAGAAATATAATAATGTGTTACCACCAATAGGAAACACATATTTACATTGTAAGAGGGATATCATTAATTTGGGTGTGATCCCATAGGATAAATGATACTGGAGATGACCATGAGGAAAAAATGATAAAAAATCCCCCCACCCATGTGGGTTATGTTTTCCATTGTAATTTTATAGTCACAAACTCCACTTAGGATAGATTCTGATGCTTTTAGATATTAGAACATTTTAACCATCCCTAGTATATTATCTAGATATTCTGATGTTCCTCAAGGGTGTTTAAACTAGTAGGGGTATAAATATACTCTTGAGTGTCACTGGTTTGATATCCCCAGTGGGATCAACTTTTAGATGCTTGAGTATAGAAAATAGGGAAAACACCCTATATATCTTCTTGAGTACTCAAGGTCACATGTTAATAAAAATTACTATAGTGAACATGATACTCATAATGGAGGTCTAAGGTGATTTCTAATTTATGGTGGACATATTTATCCAAATAAATATGATAAGAGAAGAACGTGTTATCATGATCTATTGAAAGGATACAAAAAGGTTGGATGCGAAATTATGGACCAATGGTTTTGCCATAGAATATTTTTAGTTGGAAAACCTGTGGGGAATTATTCCCTATAGATTACCATGAGTGTCATATAATGTCAGGATAGATCCATTTAGATGGTATTCTGGAAATAAGGTGTGAACCATCATGCACTCATTTTACAAGGGTAGGAGACAATGTATGTCAGGGTATGGGGAACATATATTCATAGAAATTGAGTCCTATGTATGACATACCAATTGTTTTCATGCCTCACCATTTTGTTCCTTATGGGTACTATCAGCTTGTTTTTGGTCTTGAACATAATTGGTGCATTTAGTGATTCAATTTTAATTGATGGACGTGATGAAGGTATTGAAAAGGAAACACAATGAAGAAAACCATCAATACATAATCAAATGTAAGAGTTCATAGTTTATCAATCCAATTCCATGTTAATAGATTCACATTAGGTTATCTATTTTTTGATGAGAACCTCCAATGGGCTTCCATGTATATGAATATTTGGTATGGATGTCCTTTTAGAACTAAATTACAATGAAAGTTGTTCACTAGTGATTCATATACTATAGATTCTTCAAAATAGGTGTTGGTAAAAGGTGTGAGATTTTGGGATCATCAAATATTCTTGGGGTGGAATCATTTGAATTATTGGATTCCCTTATATATTTATGATTTTTTAATGAATAATATCAAAATACTAGATTTTAACGAGTTACACCTATTCCTATGATCTCTCTGAATCTGTGTAGATATGAAAATATATGATTTTTAGCTTAATCATACATATAATACATGTTTATGATTCATTTGTTTAAGGCCACATAGTTAGGAAATTATTCATTTTTCGCCATACAAAGAGATTATAGGTGTTTACATTGTTGGGATCAGGCCCATGTGATGAGCATCATATGAATCTCTATAAATAGAATCATAACACACATAGTTTATTAATGATTAGTGGGATACATCATACCATTTATGATCAATTTAAATAGAAATATTTTAAGAATCTTAACTTTTTGTGAATGGGAACACTTTGTGAAAGGTACCTAGAAATAAATAGGGTTTGAATTTATCATGAGTTTCAATTTAAGTTTCATCTTGGTCTTCAATGACTAATTTGGAGAAGGTATGGTTGTGGATTACACCTATTAGAGGGACCATATATTGTTTTCAATATCATATATGTTGGTATGATGATAATGGATGAATTCTTAAGAGGCTGGGGCATACAACTTGAAGGTGGATATGATATTCATTTTTGGTTTGATTTGTCTTTTAGGGTAGGGGTGCAGCGGAAGCATTTTTTTTCTAGTCAGCTTTTAGCGGTGGTTTAAACCGCCCCGAAATGTACATTGGTGGTGTTTTATACCGCTGTTAAAAAGTGAAAACTGCCGCTAAATGTTAAAAACAATTACGTTTCACAGCGGTTTTAACCACTGCTAGATAGTGGCATCTTATGTGCTCATTCCATGGCGGTTCACGTTACTTCAACAGCTGTTTTACGGCTGCTAGATTTGAGTTTATTCGTGGACGTTATAACTGCAGCGAATAAATTGATGTCAAGGGCTCGTAAAAACCAACGCCAAACTCAGTAAAACCACCACGAAATGAGGCAGCTATGACGCTTTCCTTAAACCGCCGTGAAATGGAAATAACCGCCACTAATAGATTGGTGACACCGTATTAGGTGGCGGTTTATAGAAACTATACCCAAACCATGTAGCGGTAGTTTAAACCACCGCTAAATGAACTAAAAACCTCTGCTAAACAGAGATTCTCTTTTAGTGAACTACAACCAATTCAAGATCATGAGTTGGGTAATTACTCTCATGTGACCTCAACTATCAAGACCCATACACAACAACTCCTTCTCCCTGAATAACTACAACTCCTAGACTAAAACCTGAAGCATCATAGTAAATTGTATAGCTCTTTCCTGGCTCTAGAAATACTAGTATCAATACTGAAGTCAACCTACCTTTCATCTCTTGAAAGGCTGACTCACAAGAACCTGACCACAAGAACTTTTCACCCTTCTTAGTCATACCCTTCAGTGGTGCTTCTAAGAATGAAAAGTCCGGTATAAAGCGTTTGTAGTATCCAGCCAGCCCTAGAAAACTCCATACATCAAAGATTTTCTTTAGCTGCTACTAGGAAACTAATTCTCTCACTTTCTCTAGGTCTACTGATAATTCTGTCTCTGAGATAACATGACCCAAGAAGTGAATATGGTCTATCGAAAAGTGTAATTTTGAGAGATTATCATATAACTGATGTTCTCTCATTGTACTCAAAATGATCTCAATATGTGTAGCATGGCTGTGTCAAGTGTTAGAGTACACCAAGATATCATACATGAAGACTACCACAAAATAATCCAAGTATGGATGGAACACTCAGTTCATTAGTGCCATGAAAACTACAAGAAAATTCGTGAGACCGAATAGCATAACCATATACTCATATAGACCATACCTGCTCCGGAAGGCTGTTAGAGGTATATCAAATGGTCTAATGCATAACTGATGGTAACCAGACCTCAAGTTAATCTTTGAGAACACCTGGGATCCTCGAAGATGATCAAAGAGATCATCAATCCTCATCAAGGGATATCAGTTATTGATCATTAACTGGTTCAACTTCCTATAATCCACACAAAGCATAAGGGTACCATATGCCTACTTTGCAAATAGGATAGGCGAACCCCTAGGAGAAGTACTGGGTCAGATGAAATCCTTTGATTAAAACTCTTCCAACTGCTTCTTGAGCTCCTGCAACTCTGGTGCAGCCATCCTATAAGGAGGAATAGACACTAGTGTCACTCCTGGAACAAGCTCAAAAGAAAAGTCCACCTCTCACTCTAGAGGCAAACTTTAAATGTACTTTGGAAAGAAATCTCTAAAACGATCCACCACTAAGGAAAAATATTACTGTGAAGTCCCTTAGTCATCCAGATATAGACTAGCAATCTGGGCTGTAACTCCTCCCAACCCATGATGCTCGGGTCCCTCTCTGCTTGCCTAGACATCCCATTCACCCTTATGAAGAAAAGATCCACCCTCTAATGATGTGAAACTCATCCTACGACGATAACAGTCAATGAATGCCTAAAAGGGAACTAGACAATCGATTCTAAGAATGAAATCATAGCCTATCATCTATAGAACATAGAGGTCCAATAAAAAGTGACACCCACCAACCTCTATAGGGAACTTCTTGCACTGACGTACACAAGCCATTCTAGTACCCAACGAAGTGTATAACATTAAGAAATCAGTAAAATAAAAGATACAGAGCCCAATTATCTTCAAAATAGAAACATATACAAAGCTATGGGTAGCCCCTGTATCGAAAATAGTAGAAGATAAAACTCAGGCAACTAAGATCATACCTTGAATTTTATAGGGTCCAAGATCCTACTCTTGCTGGGTCTACTCCACTGAAAAATTCTGGCCTGTACCGTGGCCCTGTGACCCTACCCGACCACTTTGAGCTGATCCACCCTACTATCATAGAAATCTTGGCAATTTACTACCACGATCGTGACCTCTACCTCAACCTAAACGACTGTAAGAACTCTAGTTCCCTGGATAATGAGACACTGGTGTTGCTGCTCCTAAATGAGGAGTCCTAGAAGAACCCCTATCACCAGATGCTGGTGAAAAGATCTGATAGAAGTGCTGAATATGACCCATCTTTCCACAAGATTGGTTCTCCACTAGGTATCTCAGGCAATGTGGCCTCATATTATCGCTCTTCCCACACTATTATCACACCACCTGACTACCATAAGACATCTCTCACCTCCTCAGATCTTCACGTGTAGACTCCTTGCGGTGCTTCCTGCTGTCTGTAGGAGGGATACTAACTCCGGATGTCGAATAGACCTAGCTCACTAATCCATAATGACTCAGATTCCGCTCCGAGATCAGTGCCTGGTTGACTATAGAAGTGATGCAAGTCAACCTAGATATGTTCACCTGTGAGCGGATGTACTTTCTTAGACCATCCTCAAACTTCTTTTCCAATAACAACCCATCACCCTCTAGAAAGGGTGCAAAGTACTGTAGCTCTGTGAAATGATAGGAATACTCCATAAAAAAAAGAGTACCCTACTCCAGAATCATAAAATCTCAGGCTTGATCGGACCTCAAGGTCTCCGGGTAGAAGTAGTCATAAAAGATATGCTGGAACTCCTCCTAAGCCACAACCTGCTGATGCCCTGCCTGTGATATTACATCCCACCATCTCTTGGTGGAATCCCACAGCATGTAAATAGTGAGCTTGACCCGCCTCTCCCGAGGCATCTTCAGATGCTCAAATATGGTCATCATGGCTTCTATCCATGACTTTGTAGCCTGAGGTCCTCCTTCCCCTAAGAAGGTGGGATGATGTTGCTACTAGAAAATCTGCGTCAATTCATCTATAGACAAGGCATGAGGTGGTGCTCCCTAGAAGGTCTGCATCATCTTCATGAATCCTTCCCTGAACTATGCATCAACACCTGTATTTGGTATAACTGCTGGTGCCAAGACTGGCATAACAGGAGGATCCGCTGGAAGTCCCTGATCATCCATGTACAGTGCCTGATCACTGCCTTGCAACTGGCAGACAACTGGAGGACATCTCAGTGGCATGAATCTACAAGGTCAAACACACACCTCAGATCAAGATATCAAGGACTGAAAACATTAAGTGTAAGAAGGGAACATGAGAAATAAAGTATTCAAGTTTAACAAAACATGGATACATGGCGTGTATTTCCACTACACGATGTGTACTTGAATCCTCTTCCCCTGCTCGAGTTCTTCTACACGACTAAGCTACACAGTTCACCCAGAACAAGACTACACAGCGTGTTAGTGCCAGACACAGCATGTACTAGATGAACTTCACCGACCCGTGTTGTTCTTCACATGGCCGGTTGCACAGTTCACACTACACAACATGTTCTAGATAGACACGGTGTGTACTCAGAATATTTTTCCGGACCGTGTTGTTAGTGACACAACCGATTACATGGTTCTACAACATGGCATGTACATTATCTACACTGCATGTCCTACCAAAGATTCTAAACCCCGTGTCCCCAGCCACACAGTCTGAGACACAGTTATAGACTACATGGCGTTTATATGCAGTACATGACATGTACTTAAGAAAAAAAAGTTTCTTCCCAAACAGAATAACACATGACAAGTATTTAGCATTACATACCATGTATTATGGGGTTTTTTCGACAAAAATCCTTAGAAACTACTCCAAAACCCAGAAAAACACTAAAACAACATTAAGGTGCCAAATTACGATTTGTGAGGGACCATACTCCCCACGAATAAAAACATGGCATCTCAAACATGTTATAAACAAGGTAAACAAGTCAATGATTCACCAAATTCTGGTCCATGAGGGCCCATAACACCTCAAGAACCAAATTTTGGCGTTCATTTAAACAAAAACTTACACAAACAATACCTTATTAGAAAACATTTATTTTTTCAAGGCAAATATCACAAAAACAGGCACATTCTACACAACATCTATCACAACAACATACAATCTCTAATGCACCCTAAATGACTCCCAAGAAGTTTCTAGTTTTAAATTCCCCATATAGAATTACTTAAAAAATATACTATAATTTAATAGAGGATATGGTTTATTGGTAAGGAATAACCATATATTTTTTAATGATTTTAACTTTATTAAATGAATTGTCCATAAGATTATAAGTTGATTTAGAAAGAACCAAATGCTAAGTCTACAGAAAGGTCCCCCAAGAAGACCCCTTTTCATTAAGAAACAACTCACTTACCACTTCTATAGTAAAAAATAGTTTGATATATAATTCAGATTTGATGTAAAAATGATTTAATTTAAGTTTTTGTAATGAAAAAATATTATGTGGGGTTTTTCTATAGGTATGTTATTATCCTCACAACACTTACCTACTGTGCCATCAAAATCATTAAGAATTAGTATAAAACCTACTGAGTTTTGAAAATTTGTTTTAAAAAGAGACTTATTCAAAATGTTTTGAATATATTTTTAAATATTTAAAACCATTAAAAACTTATCTTCCAAAATTTCTTTAGTTTTCAGTTCATTTTTAGTAGTTTAAGTACTAATTTTCAAAAATAATTAATCATCCACTAATTCACGATGAAAAAAAATCACTTCATCATCTGAAGAAAATAAATAACTAGTTGATATTTTTATATCAAAATTTGGAAAATGAAATTCCCATTCAACTGTAGAAAAATAAAATATATAAAATTACATAGAAATTTTATTTATTTTTCAAGATTCATTACTTTAGAAAAATAATTAGTTAAAGGATTTTTAAATAAGTAATCATCCATTAATTTTTTTTCTCAAACACTACCACCTCATCATATTTATTAAGAACTAATGAATGTTATTTTAGGTATCATATTTCAATTTAGCTTTAACAATTTCATAATCAGTGTTTTCCAATTTTAAATTAAATTCCCAAAGTCCCTTAACTTCTAATTCACTTTCAGTAAAAAATATTTTATTAAAATAGTTTATGAACTTATTAAAAAATGAATTAACATTTATTAATTTTTTCTTAACCAAAAAAAATTATACCTAAAAAATAATAGAAATAAAATATTTTTCATTTTTATTATATAATTTAAAATGAAAATTTTATCCTCCTCCTCTTATAATTTGGTAAATTATCCACATATAATCCATACACCTTTTATACTCAAAAATATTTATCTTATTAGTTTCTTTCCATTAATATTATTGTTGACTCTCACTACCACATTCCACTATTTATTCCTCCTTTAAAGCCTCACCAATCCTCTAAAAATTATTTTCTTCTTACATTTAATTGATATTTTTTACAAAATTACTCTACTTTATTTTCTTGTTTTTCTAAATTTCTTCATTCATATTATTCTTTAAACTTTTTAATATACACTCACAATCGATTTTTGTAACATTTAAATGTAAACTTTACCTTGATAAATATTGGTATGTATATTTATCATTATTTTTTCCAAAGAATATTAGTTTAAATTTTATAACATAATATTTTATTTAATTTATGTTTTAGGGGATACTATTTTTGTTTATGTGCACATTGTCATACAATGTGTCCACAATATTCCTAGATAGTGAAGAAAATAATGAAGTCAAATCACAACCCTTCATAAAAAAATATAAGTATTAAAGGCTCTACAATGATTTTTAAATATAGGAAACCAAGGTTTTAAATAAATAACAAAAAAAAAAACAATTAAATTTTTTTAACTCACTAAAAAAATTCCAATGATAGATTATTTTCAAGTGTGAATCATTGGAAAAATATTCACATGAAAAAATACATTCTTAATAAATATAATTCTAGGATTTCTAAAATATTATGAAATTAAAATATTCAATTAGTATGCAGAAAAATAATAGTTAAGTGATAATAATGAATAATAAGAGGAAAAACATTTATTTATAGAACCACAAGATGTAATGATAGATTTTTATCAGGAAAATAACTCATATAAATATTATTTTTAAAAAATATAAAAAAAATATATTTTAGTATCCCAAACTTGGTTCACTTATATGTAACGAAACCCATTTGGATCATGGCTCCAAGAGTTCCTCCATGTACATCAGAGGCTATCGATTAAAAGTGATGGTCTATGGTGGTATAGTGGAGATACTATACCCTAAATATCAGAGTGTAGAAAAATGGTATACAATAATTATATGCAGTAGAAATAAAAATAAATAACCAGCATCAGAATAATAAATTTTCTAGATAAATTAGTAGGAAGAAGTTGAATCAATATCATATAAAAAATGATAATCATGTCATGATTCTATACCAAAGGGAAAGTATATGGGATACATGGTTCATGCATATATAACATGATATAAAAAAGACCAAAAAGACTAAAATTTATCTCTACTAGTATCACGATCGTAGGCTCAGTACTATTCTCCCATACTCCATCATAGGACAGTAATTTAGGCATCCAAAGCTAGACACTTCCCTTTGTCTCTAGCTACATCTATAAGGTATATTCAGGTACCAACTGGCGGCCTAAATAGGGTGTGAGATATACTTCGTAGGCCACCACCAATGACATCTATAACTATAAATTATATACATATAATATTATCTATGTAAAATTAATAAAAAATGTAATATAGTAAATAAATAAATCACATTGGACCGGGTTTCTCACGGGATACCTGACTGACACTACCTGATTCGACCTAAGCTAAATGTCTCTGAATAGATGTCACACTACATGTATATTTATATATATAAATATATGTATATATGTTCCACATATACATGTAGACATATATGTGAACATATATATATATACACGTACTGATAGTCATGACTCGAGGTGTAAGCCCAAGGAGTCCATCCATACTTGTAAGTGGTTTCATAACTATCGTGGAATATGAGCATGGTATATAACTAGTCCATCCTAAAAGTCATGTATAAATCTTGGAATGGGCTCAAGAATATTATTTTTCTTGGAATATGCATCCTTAATTTTAATTAATTAGAATCCCAGGCTCATCCAAGGTATTTTATAAAAAAAACCTTGTATTTCTCTAAGATAACTATAAAACCCATCACCATAGGATTCCATCAAAGGAATTTAATACAATGAAACCAAATATCACTTTCAAATTAGTATAAGGCATAACCCTATGAGTCCATCCATGGTATACCACATCATAACCAAGTATCACTCATGGAATGGTATGATAATAGTGCCTACTGAGCCTGTTCAAGGTTATCCACCAGGTAACCAAGTATCACTGATTGGTAAAGTAAAAGAATCCACTAAGTTATCCCATTGAGGTGTTAAATAAAAGAAACCATATATCACCCCTATCATGTTGTATTTCAATTAAAATTTATAGTTGTTAATCTTGAAAATCCGTCCAATGCCTCCTTATTCAAGACTCTTGTATCACCCTTGTTTTGGTGTAAAGGAATGGAAATAGATACAACTAAACATATATCATTCAAACAATAAATTTTATTCATGTTGTAAAATTCATAAAATAAATTTAATTCAATATAAAACAATAATAACATGGTTACATGCACATTTCCTACCATTTTACATTAGTTCAATTCAAAATAAATTACATTCAAAAGGGGAAATTGAACAAACCTCAATTGGTGGTTCAATTAAATTCAAAGGCATGATTTTCTTAGGCCGTTAAGAAGGTAACACCCTTAGAGGTGGCTAAAATTGAGGTGTTCAATCTCTGATATTGATTTGTGGTTTTTAGGGCCACACTAATCAATTAAACCTCATTATATTTAGTAAATTAGACATTTATGAGGCCTTGATGGAAGGTTCCAATGTGTGACACAATAATGAACCATATAAAGTAATGATAACTTAGGTAAGGATAACTAGAGCACCTATCTCAGGTTGTTATATAATTCATCATTCTTTATCAACATCAGATTTTAATTAGAATGGTTGAAATCAAAAAATAGACAAATTTCTTGAAAATAGGGAATATTATCTCACACCAAAATATTTCCAAAAAATGGAGAGATAAATGAATAAAGGAAGGAAAAAAGTTGAATATATTACTAGTATGCTTATAACATGATAGAAAAAAGTGAAATTTGAACACAAATATAGATAGAGGATTAAATCCAATAAAAGAGAGGAGGAATAAGCTCTCACATGGCTGGATGCTAGAGAAAAAAGGGGGAGGACGGTTTATTAGTTTTTAAGGTGAAAAAAGAAAAATATCCATTATAACTTGTTTTTAAAAGGGTATATAGTTTGTACAAATAATTTTCCAAATTGTGCACCTAATTGTGTGCCTATACTGGTAAAGTGGCACTAAGGGTATAAACCTAGTTGAACTATTTAGACAAACCATGTGGCCCATTCCATCCCACTAGAGATCCCCACATGGCCATGTGTCCTAATTGAAATATTTAAATCTAACCGTGCACCCCTATTTATTTTACCACAACACCCACATAGTAGAATCACAAGGTTATCACTAAACCATGTGCTAACCATGAATATTTGTTTGTATCTTCAAAATTTAGAGTTCTGGGCTCTAAAAAATACCTAGGCACTCGTGAACTACTCCTTAGCCTCATGATAACATTAATAACATAAAATGAGAGGTTTCTTTTATAGAAAATTATGTATTTGCACCTCTTCAAAAAAGTTGGAATGTTACAACTTCCCCTCCTTAAAACAAATCATCCCCGAGTTTCCCTTTTGAGGTGGTAAAACATCATCTAAGAAAATTTTCATCTAATGGGAATGTATGTTGGCCTCTCACTCCTAGGCCTCATCCTATACACAACCATTCTTCCACAAAACTCGTACCTGAGGAACTAAATCGACTGAGAGAGCCTTCATCCTCCGATCAATGATACATACAGGATGCTCCTCAAAGGACACAAATACCTCCAGCTTAATATGATAAGGATGAAAAGAATGTGACAAATTAGAAAATTAATATTGAGGATTTGATACATGGAATATTTCATTCATGAATCGATATCTCAGAGATAAGTCCAATAAATATGATCTTGAAAGGCCCACTGTAACGGGGCCATAACATGCACTGCCTTTGAATCCTTTAATGACCTAATATAGGATAAACTCACAGAAAGATCAAATTTCACAACTAAAACTCTAAAGGATGGTGAAAAGGACCAGTATAAGAATTATTCATAGACTAAGCTATAACCATACACTTCTAAATAAGCTATAACTATTCTGAAATCTCTTGAATGAGATGAGGTCCAAGTAGCACTACCTCACTTGTCACTAACCAACATGGGGGTGAATGACACGACCTACCTTATAGAGCCTCATAGGGATCCATTTGAATAGTTTCCTAAAAGATATTTTTATAGGAAAACCCTATAAGTGGTAGTTTTTCCCCAGAACCTCCAAAACTAGGGACGCATTCTTAGAGATTGTCCTATAACACCTGTATTTTACAATTAGATTGTCTATTGATCTGAGGGTGGTATACTATACTCAAAAGCACATGTGAACCCAATGACTTCTGTAACCACTTCTAAAACTATGATGTAAAACAATCATCTCTTTATAATATTAAAGGATTATTAAGACCATTAAGCCATACAATATATTTAATTTAAAGCCTTCCAATATCATCTACTAAAAGGTATGCATGATAGGTAAAAAGTGTGTAACCTTGGTCAACCTCTTGATGATCATCCATACCACATCATAGGGTCAAGGGGATCTCAGAAATCCCATTAAAAAATCCATGGTGATGTCATCCCATTTCCACTCTAGAATGGATAGAGGTAGTAGAAATCCAACTTGCCACTAGTGATACACCTTCACTCATTGAGAGGTTGAACACCATGTAATAAAACTTGCGATAAATCTCTTTATACCTGGAAATGAATAGCAACGACATACATCTTAGTATATCTTGATAAGCCCAAAATTCACTTCCCAAATAAAATAATGATATTCCTACATCAATAATTCATATATGTCTACAAGAACCCAAAAACATCCATGAAAGTGAAGGATCTCATATTCGTGAATAACCAAAACAGGTAGTGGGACCTCACCTGAAAAACTCTCCCTCAAACTAGGACCTCAAGATCATAATGTTGTCTCATCCTTACTTGTTTTAGAAAGGATTATTTCATTTCCAAATCTACTAAAATAGGATTCCCATTATATTCTTGAACCTCCATGTATCTTAGAAAACAAGGCCATCAACTTCCACTCAATATTAGCCTCTTGGACAACATGTTTCTGAGTGTTCTAGATTAGGGTGATTGAAGCTTTACTTTCCTTATTGGGTGTATAAGTGACATAAAAGTAGAAAAATTGAAGGTACTCTGCCATATGTACTTCTAGATTATTAAGTCATGTTTTGTGGAAATTTATTTGAGACTTTTTTGGTCTATGTAAAAAATGAACCGCTCCCACAATATATAATTCCTACAATAGTGTATGGAATGATCCACCATTTATTGATCGAGGTTGTCCATAGGTTAATTCCACTCATGAGGTACCACATTGTGGGACCCATATCCTATAACTCTATCTCCCGACATTATAATTTCTCATGACTTGATTTTGGATACATCATAATAAACTGTATATCTTATTCCCAACTCTGGAAGAATTAGGATCGATGGTGAATTCAATCTTATTTTTAACTACTGAAAGTCTATCACATAGGATTCATACCATAAAAACTTAAACACCCTTTTTAGTTAAGCCTTTGAGAGGCACTTGTAGGCATGGAAATTACTAAGTAAAACTCATGTAATATCCATCCATCCCCAAGAAATTGCATATATCGAAGATATTCTTGGGATGATCCTAGGAAACTACAGCTCTCACCTTATCATGGTCAATAAATACTCTTGACTCTGAGATTATGTGATCAAGGGAGTGAACCTTTTTGATAAAAAAGTGGCATTTGGTGATTTTAGCATATACCTGGTGCTCTCTTAGTGTATTCAGTATGATCTAGAATTGTTTGGTATGGTCATTTTATGTGTGAGAATAAAAAAATATATTTTCCATGAAAACTTCCACAAATAAATATAGATATGGGTGGAAACCCCAATTTATTAGAGCCATGAAAACTATAAGTTCATTTTTTGAACTGCATGGCATAACCATATACTCATATGATCCATATCTACTTAAGAACACTATACATGGTATGTATGATGAATTAAAACACACTTTATTATAGGATGACCTCAAATATATCTTGGAGAAAAATTTCACTCCTTGGAGATAGTCAAAAACTTAATCTGTTCTAGTTAGTGAATACCGATTCTTAACTCTAATTTGGTTCAACCAATGATAATCTACAAAAATATGAAGGGTTTCATTCACCTTCTTAGAGAATAACATAGGTGAACCCCATGTTGAAGTACCAAATCATATAAAACCCTTGTCTTTGAGATCCTCTAGATGCTTATTAAGTACCTAAAGATCAGTAGGGGCCATCCTATAAGGAGGAATGGACAATGGTGTCACTCATAGAACTATATTAATAGAAAACATCACCTTTTTCATAAGAGGTAACATAAACATTTCATTAGGGAAGATATACCTGAAATGATTCACTACCATAGAGAAGTTTATACATTTCATTACCTAATCACTAATAAAAATAATAGAAATATGGTTTTTTTACACCACCAAGCCTATGATACTATGGTCCATCTTGACTTTCCAAGACATCCCATTCATCCTTGTGAGTATAAGTACCACCCTAGATGATATGAAGTACACCCTTCAGTGATATTAATCAATGTGATCATGATAGGGTACTAACCAGTCCAACCCGAGTATGATGTTGGAGCCCATAATATCAAGGACAAAGAGGTTTCATTGGAATTAGTACCCACCTATCTTAAGGGTGAATCCCTTAGATCAGTTTATGTTGTCAATTAAAATTCCCAATGGTGTTTCAAGAGTCATCATGCCATATAAGTATTCTTTCTCAATTCCAAGGATTCCCATAATTTTCATAGATGTGAAAGATTGTAAAGCACCTATATCAAATAAGGAAGATACTAAAGTAGATTTCAATAGAATATTATCTCAAACTATATAAGGCCTAACACTCTACTTACCAAAAGTAGGATGCACTGTATAAATATGGCTAGATATAAAACCCTAAGTACAACCTGACTACCGTAAGCAGGCTTTCTCTAATGATGTTTCATCTCATATGAATAGATTAAATGAGCACATCCACATACTCATCCTGATTGACCAGATGTAGTCCATCTCCCCGCTTGACATGGAGATTTTTATCCCACTCCCAAATAAGGATTCATTGTAGATACCTTCTCACTACGAAATAGAGGGAAAGATCTGAGAAAATGTTGAAGTTTCACTATCCAACCACAATCTCTACACTCAATCTGGTCCTCCATACATGAGGGATTATTATAGACCACCATACCACATTGGTGAAACACCACATAACTGTCAGTATGTTCCATATGGTTAGAACTTCCCCCATGAAAAGACTCAAAGAAAAGTTACCACTACTCGATGAACGACTTACCTATCTTGGTGTTAAACCACCCTGACCTACAATATCAGCCACCCACAGGCTTTTCTTGGTGATTAGGTCCTGGTTTACTATTGCAGAAGTAGTGGTAAACCAAAATAAATTCACCTATGATCGGATTGAGTATAAAATACCATCTTAAAACTATACCACTTTCATCATCTTGTCACCAGTAAGGGTCAATGTGAAGCACTGAAGTTTAGTGAAACAAGCTAAATACTCCATTACAGTCATAGAACCTAGCTATAAGTACATAAACTCCCTAGTGAAGTATTCTATCAGCATTTGAGAGAAAAAGTATCCATAAAAGACTATCTTAAAGTAAACCTAGACCATATTATGATGTTTACCTACCTAAGTGATCATGTCCCACCAATTATTAGAAGAATCAAAAAGTAGATAAGTCATGAGATTGAACCGTCTCTTTGTAGGCTTCTCTAAATACTCAAAGATGGATAACATGGCCTCTAGCCATGACTCAATAGCTTGAGTACCTCCATACCCCAAAAAATAGGAAGGGAGATGCTATTGAAATCCCCCACATCAACTCTTCTATAGTAGGGATAGGTCATGGAGCTCCCAGTATAGACTTCATAAATTGTAGGAATCTCTCTAGGAATTGGGAATCAGTGCCCAGAGGAGAAATAATAAAATGTACCTCAGGTGGAACCATATGAGGTAGTATTGGTGGATCAGGTCCCACCACCTTTGGAGCATGATCTTCTCCACCCTCTTAGTGCATGACTCAAAGATATCATGGCATTATATCTCTAGAATTAAAAAATGTTTGACTCAATTAAGATTTAACAATAGATATGATCACAAATAATAGAATATGATAGGTACATAGCTTTCCTATATAATAATAAACCCATATTAATACTCTTAAAGCTAGGTCTAGGATACATAAACGATAAAAAGGATCACAAGAGAGACTTCATACCACCCAATACTATGGTTAGGTTTAGGTCAAGGCCTCACATCACATAGAAGAGACCCGATATATAGAGTGTTAATTGCAAGGTATAGAGGAAAACACCCTTTAAATTTAAACTGAAATTTCCATTTAATGATAACCATTTTTTATAAATTTAAATTTAGTAAATTTAATATGCATATATATATATATATATCATGGTCCAGTCAGATGCATTAACATTCCCAAGTTATAAAGGAATAATCTTCATAAGTTGCAATTGACACATCATATAACTGTAACCCGATCCTTACATCTGGTATCAAAATTTATAAATACATACAAAATGATTTGATTTAATGAATTATAATTCCAAATTTATATAAGTACATGATTCATAAATTATAATTAACATTCATGTATTCAAAATCATTCAATTTTTCATCACATGGAATCGGTGTTTCATGGATCAAACATGGCATAATTGGTTAATTAAGGTGACACCATCAAGATATACATGAAAACACAATTTAGGTTAATTAAGAAACTTTAATTATTCTAATTATTTTATCCATGAAAGAAATGTTAGCACATTTTCAAATACAACAATCAAATCACTTATGACAATCAGAGGTAATACAAGAAATACAAGCATTGAGATAAACCTATATGGCATGTGATAATGCATTGAATGTGAATCCATCGGTGCCTATTATGATACATGAGATGATTCCTCCTTTCCTCATAAGTCCAAGGGTAAAGGAAAAATCATAATAATATAAAATATTACAACTCATGTGTGTCACCCTATTGTGAAATCAGTACAATTGTAACAGGCATAAACACAAACATCAATATCTAATCCTTGGTAATTTGTATTTACCCTATACATGGGTTAAATACTCCTAGGATTATGATCATTAAAAAATTCTACCACATTATTATTCTCATGTCTATTACCAAAAAAATAATTCAAAATGAAAATAGTCCTCTGATATAACTTTGTAGCATCTCAGACCCAGTTTTCTTATAAGTAACCGAACCCTATTGGCCACATGGCCTCAAGAGCGCCTCCCCATATGCTAGAGGATTCTAATTAGTAGTGAGGATATATGGTTGTATAGTAGATAGACTATACCTTTATGATCAAAATGTTTCAAAGTTCTATACAATAATGATAATCAAAAAAAAAACAATTAAAAATAACCAGTATCAGAATAATAAATCATCTAGATAAAATAAAAAAGCAGAATTTGAATAAATATCATATAAAAAAATGATAATAATGTTATGATACTATATAAAAGGGGAAGTTCATGGGATTCAGGGTACATGCATATGAATCATGCTATATAAAAGACAAAAAGGCCAAAAAGACCAAAAAGACCAAGAAGACTAAAATCTACATCCACTAGAACCGCAAGCATAGGCTTGGTCCTCATCTCCCCTACTCTATCCTAGAATAGCAAGTCAGGCCTCTAAAGGTGGATGCTTCCTTTTACCCCTACCTATATCCATAAGGTCTGTTTGGGTAGCAACCGAGGACCTGAACAAGGTGTGAGATATACTCAGTAGGCCACCACCAAAGGCATCTAAAACTATCCAGTATGTTCATATAAGATGATAGGTGTGAAATTAATAATATAATTAAGATAGTAAATAAATAAATAACATTGGAATAGGTTTCTCATGTGATACCCAACCGAAAATACCTACTTCAGCCTAATTCAGATGTATATGAAATATGTCACACTGTATGTATATTTATATATACAAAGGTATGTATATATGTTACTCATAGACATATAGACATATATGTCTATATATATACAGATACGTAGTAATAGTATGAACCTGAGGTGTAATCCCAAGGTGTATGTATATACTTATAAAAGGTTTCATAACTCTCGTGGCATATGTGCATAGAGATATATCTAGGCCCTCATTAAATTCAAGTATAAAGTATAGAACAAACCCAAGCATGTTCTTTTTCTTGGAGGATGGATCCTTAATTTTAATTAATTGGAATCTTGTGCTCGCCCAATGCATTTCATAAAAAGGAACTCAAGTATCACTCTAGGTGAACTATACAACCCATCACCATTAGATTCCATCCAAGGAATTCTGTACCAAGAACCAAATTATAACTCTCAACATAGTATAAGGAATAACCCTCTGAGTCTTTCTGTGGTATACCACACTAGGAACTAGGAATTTCTCATGGCATGGTATGATAACAATTCCTATTGAGCCTATCCAAGGTAATACACTAGGGAACTAGGAATTACTTTTTGTTAATGTAAAAGAAACCATCTGGTGATCCATATGATGTATTTTATAAAACAACCCATGTATCTACCCTAATGTATTGCAATTTAAGTACAATTTATAATTTTTAAGCTCGATGAACCCATCTAAGGCATACTTAATCGAGACCCTTGTATCACCCTCAACTTTGTGAAAATGAATGTTTATATCTAGAATTAAACTCATAACATTAAAATAATAAATATTAGTCAAGATTCACAATTAATTAAATATAGTTAATTTAAAAAAAACTAGAAGTGCAAGGGTCTATTCACATGGCCTACCATTTTCCTTTAGTTCAATTCAAAAATAAATTACATTCACAGGGGGAAATTAAAAACACCCCAATTGGTGGTTCAATTAAATTCCAAGGCATGGGGCTCTTCAAAAGTTAAGTAAGGAACACCCTTAGGGGTGTATCATGTTGATTTGGTCAACCACTTACATTTATTTATAGGTTAGTAGGACTATACTAAGCATAAAAACATAAATATATTTAGTTAATTAAACATTTATGAGGCATCACCCAAAGTATTTGGAATACAACATAATAAAGCACTATATAAATCAACTAGAATTTAGGGATAAATAAAAATACCACCTACCTTAGTTTGGTAGAGAACCCATCATCCTTTATTAGCTTCATATTAAAAATAAATAGGAGAAGTCGATAAAATTGGAAAATTCCATGAAAATTGGGAACATTAGATCATATAAAAATAACATTGAAGATGGTGAGATAAATTAATAAAGGAAGGTAATATATTGAATCTCTTAACATTACAATTCCAACATTATAGAAAAAAAATTGGAGCTCGAAGAGAGATAAATGCTCAAAGCCTAAGGAAGAATGGAGAAAGAAGCTCCCACATGGCCGATTGCTAGAGAAAACAAAGGGGGGACATGGGTTTTAGTTTTTAAGGTTAAAAGTGTAAAATAATAATTTTACCTAGTTTTTAAGGGGTTCATGGTTTGACCTCATGGGTTTACAAATTGTACACCTAACCATGTTCCTATACTGGTTAAGTAGAATTAAGGGTGCTGACCTGGGTGCATGGTTTGAAAGAACTGTATGGCCCATTCCAGCCCACTGGAGATCCCCGCATGGTTGTGAGGCCTAAGGGTCATAGTTAAAACTAACTGTGCATCGCTCTAAAGTTTATTTCATAACCCACATGGTTTACTTAAACATTTAGTACTAATTGCGTGCTAACTGTGAGGCCCGATATTTCTCTCCAAAATTTGGAACTTTGGGATTCGAATGAGCCATGAATGATTATGAAATTCTCTATATCCTTTTAATCACATATATCAAATTAAAATAGAGTATTTTTATAGTAAACTAAGCATCCTCCCCTTTTTAAAAAATCTGGTACTTTACATATATAAAATCATAAAATTCACTATTGAATTCCTCAACAATGATGTGAAATTTGGACCAATTTTAATCACTATAAATAATTAAAATAATGTTTATACATACACTATAATAGTGAAACTTCAAATCATAGGTAAGGATATATATTCCAATAATTTCATGTAATTTTATAAAAGTAAATAAGGCCAATAAATAATAAAATGAATAAGGATTTGGTTCTAGATGGAAAGAAGTGTGTGTAAGCAAGCGATGTTAAAAAATAAGAAAGAAAAAATCAATTTGGAGAGTCAAGAGAGGTAGACGTAGAATAAATATAATAGTGAATGAATAATGTGATTTTATACTATTGTTAACTAATAGATTTTTTGATTTCATAAAATTTATTATTTATTATTTTATAAACCAATCACTAATGTTTCTAATCCACTTTATAGTGTAGCATTGTCTAATAATGCACTAATTCCATTTCCCCATTGAGTTAGAGAACAATATAGTAATAAAACCCATTAAAGTTTTAGTAATATTTTAACTAAACAATGGTTAAATTCATAAACATTTATTCCATAATGATTATCTCAATCAATTTATTATTTTTTTACAAAATGATTAAATTGATTTCTTTTATATAAAATGAAATTAGAAGCTATTTTATACTAATGGTTAGGTAATAATTTTCTAAAATTATGAAAGAGTTTAGTTTTTCTTCACTTATGAGTTCTTTTAACAACTCTTAAAAAAATTATTTATAAAGAAATAAAAATAAAATTAGAATGAATATGTAATAATGAAAAAAATAACATAACAATGAAGAGAATAATATTAGGATTAAATATTCCTCACCCCCTAAACTTATAAGCTATTTTTTTAGAGTCACATGGTTATATTAATAGGATATATATTGATAATAAGTAATATATGTATAAAAATATAAGGTTTAGAAGTATTTTCAATACGAATAGCTACTTTAGTGTTTGTGAATGTCTTTCTTATACTTCTATATACCGTATACCTTTACCCAAACTCATTCACTCTCTCAAGGTTGATCTCCCAGTATATATTTTATTAAATTCCCTCCTCATTTTATGTTTTTAAGTATCCACTTATACCCAAATAAACTATATTTTCTCAAATACAATGAATCAAAATAGTACTATTGATTAATTTAGTCTTCATCTGATTGTAAAAAATAACTGGTTGTGAATGTCAGAGGGATCATGGAGGAGTTCTAGTAGTTACAATTCAACATCGATATGATAAATTCTTTAACATTACTCCATATTTATACATAATATATAATGAAATATACATGTAAAAAACTTTAAAAATAATGATATTATCTTTAACAAAAAACTCCAAAAAAATAACATAATTATTTCATTTGATATCCAACACACTTCTATCACTTGGATGAAGAATAAAATCTTTCATCATAAATCAAGAAAATTTCCAAACGGTGACCAAAATAACTTTAAAGGAACCAAAAGAATATTTTATAAAACCAAAACAACTACAAGATATTTAAGTAGTGAATAAACTTCAACTCTCTATTTCAGATCATAGATAGATCAAATACTCCATCTCTCATAGAACTCTCCCAAAGAAGTACCTCATATGTTCGAATAGAATCTCCATGCCCTAGAATCTTGATGTATCTCTCTAACACAATCTAGTTTAATTGACTCTTAGTATCCCACATACCACTTTATAAAATAATAATTATGAATTATTGGTTGGAAAAAGAATTAACATTAGGGTTTATCAAATCCTCTCACAGCTTGGAATAATAGTGATTGGGCTTTCCTCAGATAGAACCTCAACCAAATCACATCTATAATGTGTTATGAGATTGATAAATTTAAAATAATATGTAAAAGATTAAAATAATTGAACACTATATGATTTAAAATTATAACTATAACTCAATCTTAGGACTCTACCTTTTAGTTATTCATAACTCTATGATAATAATATATCCAATCTCATGAATTCCACATAAATTTAGGTATTCCTCCCCATATACCAGATGATATAAAATAGATCCATGGTCCTAAAATAACTATAGGTATACTATTCCACAAATGATAACATAAAAGGTTCATAACCAAATCTACTAAATATTCTATAAGACCCATTTATACATTGGACATATAAAAAACATATAGGAATATAAAAGGGAGACAATAGTAGCATCCCACCATCTAATATATAAAATAAATTGTCTATATGATACATATATACAACATCAAAATAATCCAAAATCAAATAAAAATGCAAATAATTGTAAAAAATAGTCTATCCCCATGGCATATACATATACAGTATAATAAAAGAAATAAAAATCACTAGCTTGTGACCCAAGTCACTAAACATCATTCTACTGAACCATCAGCCTCTATAACATGGATTAATCTTTAAGATAGTTCCCAAAACTAAAATTAAACATGAAGTTCTACCCAAAAAATAAAAATCCATTTCATCTACACAGGTAGGGATGAATCCAATAATATGGTAGGATTCCACTATACTCCTCAACTCACTAAGTGTTAGTGATAAATTAGATGTATGAAAATTTATTTGGAAAGGTTCACTCTACCCACTCGAAACCTATCCCATACATGAAGATAAAATATAATCATACCTTCATTCCATAATGGTATATATTATACACTCCAAGGACTCATACCCATACTAACTAACTATAGGTTAGGTCTAACCTTCATATCATCAAATATAAAAATATCCTAATCTCACACCAGGACATCGTAAGGGCACACCCTCTCATCTCATCAGAAATAATCATCATGAGGTCTCACTGCACATTCCTAATGAATTTTACTTAATATATTCCCACCCAACCCACTAGCCATCTCACTTACATTCAATAACCAAAACTCAAAATGTTATATTAAATAATGGCTGTGATAGGAAATACAACAATAATAAATAAAGTAGGTCTCAAGTATCAATGATCAATGTTTTATAAAAATGAAAAAAACTAGGGTGGTTAAATAGGTACCAAAATAAAAAATAACAACAAAAAATGATATAATGATAAAAATTGTATAGATAAAGAAAATCTCCTAACCATAAGAAATAACTGAGTTATCCCCAGTTGAAGTTATTACGCTGAGATTCATTAATTGAGGGGTGAATCGATGAATTATTTTTCTCTTCCACTAATTTAGGAACCTAAATTAAACATTTTTAATCAATTATTTAACTTTTCAATTCTATCAACATTTTGTGAAATTTAATTAAAAAAATAATAATAATTTCACAATCATTTATAGGGTTTATTGATAAAAAAATAATGATGACATCCTTGGAATGACCTGGATACAATCGTGGTCACATTATTCACTAAGAAATTATGGTCAATACAAACAATAAATATTGTATATTTGATTAATTAGAAATAAAATCTCATAAATTTTAAAATTATATGACACATATGAGTAATAAATATAATTTCAATATGTATGGATGACCTTATTCGATCAATTATTCTTCTCACTAGAACTATTGTCTATCAATGAGTCTTCACTTATATAAATTTAAACTCTGAGAGAACTGTTTATTGAATTTAAATAGTAAGAACATACATGTAGTATTTATACAAATCTAAATCATAATTATCCCATATTTAAAGTATAATCATAGATATCAATATGACAGTATCATCCTTCATGAATAAATGAAATGATATTCCAACTTCAAGAATCCTCTCATATCTTCCCTACACCATTCATTAGGTTAGTTCACTTATCTATAGGTCTTATAAAACCTCAGTGGAACTTATCTCACACAAGTTTTTATTAATTATAGAATATTTTTAAATATATAATTTTTAAAAAAAACAATACATAATAACTTTAATTATGACAGAATTCCAGTGGTTTCAAAATAGTTAAAACCAACTATGATGAAAAATGAATTCATTTAATAACCACGATGCCATAGTGAAGTCACTATGACATGATTTCCTTATCTACCATATTATGCCTAAAAAATAAAGAAAAATTAGATTTATTTCATTAAATATTCAAACTTATATTTTTATCTTATCATCACATTGCGATTGTAACATCCCGGTTTCCTAAGCTGCCCAAGGGTGCCCTGTACCCAGTTAGTCACATGGCCTCCAGCACATTTCCCAAAATGCCAGAGGCTGCCGACTAGTAGTGAGGGCCTTGGGTGTGATAGTGGGTAAACTATGACCTCATTGGCAGAGTAACATAGTGGAAGAGAATAATAAAAATAGCAGAAGTAGTAATAATCAATACAAAAGTAAATAGTGGAAGATTGAAATATAATAAACTGGATCACACACATATATATAAATGATTCATGATACATATGTCTAGGAAAGAATTCAAACAAATCACAATGCTGGAAAACAAATAGTACTAAACTAAAGTAAAAAATAAAACAGATAACATCTCCTCAGTATTACAAGCCTCATCTTGGTCCAATGCTCTCTAGATCCATAGCAATCAAGTACTTGAAGTAGAAGGGCACTTGCCCTTATCTATACCTACTACAATATAATCTGTATGGGCCCAAAAGCATGGACCAAACAGGGTGTGAGACTAAATCCCAATAGGCAACTACCACAATATCTATTCCTAACAGTCAGTGAATATATGGCAGGTAATAAGTAAAAGAAATCAGTAAACAAGGAAGCACTCAGTAGTGAAAAATCCATAGTTTCAATGCATTTAGTTTCATGTATCAAGCAATAGCTAATTCAAGCAGGTAAACACAAACAGGTAACCCTTTGGGAAGTACTCAAAACCTATCCCCTCTTTTCCTACCTAGAAACACAAGCAACCCTCTTGGCAGTACACTCAGTCTAACCCCTCTGGTTCAGCTTAATCATAGACTCTCTAAGGAAGAACTCACTGATAATTCCTCATATAGTCTTGTATCGGTAACTAAAGGTGCTCTAGGGAAGCACTTACGTCACATTCCCTCTATGGCCTGAGTCAAGGAACTAGAGACACTCTGAGGAAGCACTTACATCAATTCCCTCTATGGTCTCACATCGTAATTGTAAAACAGACACTCAGGAGAATCCCTTACGTCCATTATCCATATGGTCTACTACACCGGGTTCTCATGGCCCTGTGTAAGTCAAATGAGTATAGAAACATGTATTGTCCAAAGTAAACCTCAAGAACTACTTGGATAGTAGTCTACAACAACAACATGTTAGAACAATGGTCACACCATCCTACAATATTAGGCATGGGTAAACAAGGAAGCCTAACATGATAAGAAAAACCAAACAGCCACAACAAAACATGAATGGGAAAACACCTCTAAATCCTAGAAATTAATTCTATTCATATGAAATCAACCTCTAATCAAGCATAAAATAATATCAGGCAAACAATAGGGCTAAAATCATAAACACTCAATACCCCGTTCATGGGTATTGGTGATTTTTCACATATAACTCAAAGACTTTCAACAAAAAGGCACAAACCACATACCTCGGTGTTGGGAGATCGCTATTTGTGAACCTCAAGCCCTAAATCATCCAAGAACACTGTAGATCTACAAAAACATTTAAAACATTCAACCGAGGATAACTTGAGAAAGAAGAGGAATCAGGAAACAAATATCTAGAAGAAGGAAGAGATTGCTGAGGTGATCCCAATGCAATTGACGATGGTCGAATCAGATACCTAACAAAGGATCGTGTTCTCAGGGAAAGATCGCGGTCGTACGAAAGCTCTTGGAAGAACCAGACCTAGAAGAAGGAGGATATATCTGTCAGACGTGACCCCAGTTTGTTTAATGAAAAAAAAGAAAATACACGGCGTGTACTTTAGAAGTACATAGCGTGTACTTTATAAGTACACGACATGTACTTGCCTTTTCCATACTCCACTTTAGGCAGTCTCCAATTCACCCCACACGTCTGTGTGTAAGGCCGCTACACAGCCAGTACACGGCTACCCGCAGTAACTGAGTACACAACCTGTACTCATAAAGTACATGACGTTTACTTAGGAAATTTCTAGAAACTCCCCTTTTTCCACAAAAACACTAGAAAAGAAAAAATATAACTGAAAAGAAGATCATGGTTCTTAAAAACTTCCCCCATTAAATAAATTCATCCCCAAATTTCCCTAGCAAGGTGGCGTAGAAGAAGAAACCCCGAACAAATATGGTCACTGCGATTGTACATCAACCTCCCTCTTTGAAGTCTAGTCTTGTACTCTCCCATGATGCCACAACACTCGTACCAGAGGAACAGACTAACCACTGATAACTTTCGTACTTTGATTGACAATCCGGATAGGACACTCCTCAAACAATGCATCCACTTCAAGCTCAACCTCCTCGGGTTGGAAAACATGATACGGGTCTGAGAAGTAATGTCAAAGCTGAGAAACATGGAAAATTTCATGCATAGCCTGGTACCTATGAGGTAACTGCAAGCGATAGGAAACCGGCCCAACTCTCTCCAAAACCTGAAATGGCCCGACATACCTCGTCGAAAGCTTACCCTATCTCCTAATCCTCTTGTGACCTAACCTCAGTGTGACACACAGTAAAAGCTGATCTCTGACCTTGAAATCTAGAGGTCGTCTCTATTGATGAGCATAAGACTTCTATCGAGACTGTGTAATAGCCATCTTCTTCTGAATCAACTCTGTCTGCTCTGTGGTATCCTGAACAAAACGAGGTCCCAGCATAGCTTCCTCTCCTACCTCCATCCAACATAAGGGTGATCAACATGGCCTATCATACAAATCCTCATAAGGTGCCATCTAAATAGTTGCTTGAAAACTATTTTTTAGGAAAAATCCACAAGAGGTATGTGCTTATCCCAAGAACCTCAAAAATCCAAGATGCATACTGAGAGCATGTCCTCAAGCACCTGAATCGTACGCTCATACTAGAAATCTATCTGGGGGTGGTAAACTATACTCAAAAGTACCATTGTACCCAAATCCTTCTAAAGCCCCTGCCAGACCTGAGAAGTAAAACGAGAATCCCTGTATGAAACAATGGAGTGTGAAACTCCACGTAGATGTACAATCTCTCAAATGTACAACCATCCTAGCTCATCAACACTAAAGGTATACTTGATTGGAAAGAAGTGATCGACCTTCGTGAGTCTGTCAATGTCAACCCAAACTGCGTCATTCCCTTGAGGAAATCTCGGTAAACCTATCACAAAATCCATCGAGACATCATTCCACTTCCACTCAAGAATAGTTAACTGCTGCAAAATACCTGCTGGCCCCTGATGCTCCTCTTTCACCTGCTGATAGGTGGAACACTTCATGAAAAAACCAACAACATCTCTCTTCATACCTGGCCACCAGTACTAATGGTGTAGATCAAGATACATCTTGGTGTCATTCGAATGAACTACGCAAACTGGGGAATTAAAGTCCTGCATCAGCTCCTTAAGTATGTATTCTAGCACCCATAAATGCCCATGTAAATGCAAGATCTCATCCTCGCCTATGGTCTATATAGGAATAGGGTCCCCTCCTGACACACTTTCCCATAGGACCAAGACTTCTGAATCTGATAGCTGCCTCATTCACACTTGATAAATAAGAGTTGAGGTAAAAAGCACAGAAGAAGGAAAAGTCTACCCCCGTCTGTCACGCACCTCCAAATGCATCTTAGAGAAGAGATACATAAGCTTCCACTCACTGCTGGCCTTCTGAACTTCCTGTATCTGAGTTCTCCTACTAAACTTATCATCCACAACGTTGCCTTTCCCAGGCGTGTAGCTCAAAGTCAAAAGACTGAAGGTATTCTACCCACCTTCACTGCCTCAAATTCAAGTTGCACTGAGTGAAGATATACTTGAGACTTTTGTGGTCAGTAAAAACCACAAAATTATCTCCCAAAAGATAATGTATCTAACAACACAAGGCATGAACAACTGCAACCAATTCGAGATCATGAGTTGGGTAATTCCTCTCATGTGACCTCAACTACCGAGACCCATACACAACGACTCCTTCTCGATGAATAAGTAAAAATCCTATTATGATACCTGACGCATCATAGTAAACAATATAAATCTTTCCTGGCTCTAGAAATACTAGTATCGATGCTGAATTCAACCTCCCTTTCAGCTCTTGAAAGGCTGACTCACAAGAACCTGTCCATAAGAACATTTCAACCATCTTAGTCAGACCCATTAGTGGTGCTGCTATGCGTGAAAAGTCCAGTATAAAGCGTATGTAGTATCCAGCCAGCCCTAGAAAACTCTGTACCTCAAAGATGTTCTTCAGCTGCTACTAGGAAACTAATGCTCTCACTTTCTCTAGGTCTACTGATTCTTCTGTCTTTGAGATAACATGACTCAAGAAGTGAATATGGTCTATCCAAAAGTGGCATTTTGAGAGCTTAGCATATAACTGATGCTCTCTCATTATACTCAAAATGATCTCAAGATGTGTAGCATGGTCGTGTCGAGTGTGAGAGTACACCAAGATATCATCCATGAAGACTACCACAAAAGAATCCAAGTTTGGATGGAACACTCGGTTCATTAGTTCCATGAAAACAGCTGGCACATTCGTGAGACCGAACGGCGTAACCATATACTCATATAGACCATACCTGCTCCAGAAGGCTGTTAGAGGTATATCAGATGGTCTAATGAATAAATGATGGTAACCAGACGTCAAGTTCATCTTTGAGAACACCTGGGCTCCTCGAAGATGATCAAATATATCATCAATCCTCATCAAGGGATATCGGTTGTTGATCGTTAACTGGTTCAACTTCCGATAATCCACACAAATCCTAAGGGTACCGTCTGACTTCTTAGCAAAAAGGACAGGCGAACCCCAAGGAGAAGTATTGGGTCAGATGAAATACTTTGGTTAAAACTCTTCCAACTACTTCTTGAGCTCCTGCAACTCTGGTGTAGCCATCCTATAAGGAGGAATAGACACCGGTGTCACTATTGGAACAAGATCAAAAGAAAATTCCACCGCTCACTCCGAAGGAAAACATGAAATGTCCTTTGGAAAGACATCTCTAAAGGGATCCACCACTAAGGAAAAGTCTTACTATAAAGTCCCCTGGTCATCCAAATATAGACTAGCAATCTGGGCTGTAACTCCTCCCAACCCATGATGCTCGGGTCCCTCTCTGCTTGCCTGGACATCCCATTCACCCTTATGAAGAAAAGATCCACCCTCTGGTGATGTGAAACTCACCCTGCGATGATAACAGTCAACGACTTCCTAAAAGGGAACTAGCTAGTCCATTCCGATAATGACATCATAGCCTATCATCTATAGGACATAGAGGTCCCATAAAAAGTGACACCCACCAACATCTATAGGGCATTTCTTACACTGACGTACACAAGCCGTTCTAGTCCCCAACAGAGTGTCTAACATCAATACATCAGTAAAAAAAAGATACAGAGCCCAATGCTCTCCACAACAACAACATATAAAAAGATTTGGGTAGCCCCTATATCGAAAAGAGTAGAAGATAAAACTAAGGCAACTAAGATCGTACCTCAAACTGTAGAGGGTCCAAGATCCTACTCCTGCTGGGTCTACTCCACTACAAAAGTCTGGACTGAACCATGGCCCTGTGACCCTACCTGACCACTCTGAGCTGATCCACCCTGTTGTCACTAAAATATTGGCAATTGACTACCACGATCGTGACCTCTACCTCGGCCTAAATGACCAGAAGAACTCTATTTTCCTGGATAATGAGACACTGGTGCTGTTGCTCCTAAACAAGGAGTCACAGAAGAACCCCTATCACCAGCTGCTGGTGAAAAGATCTGATAGAAGTGCTGAAGATGACCCATATTTCCACAAGATCGGCTCTCCACTAGGTATCTAAGGAAATGTGGCCTCGTATTCCCGCCCTTCCCACACTGGTAGCACACCACCTGGATACCAGAAGACATCTCTCACCTCCTCAGATCTTCACGTGTAAACTCCTTGCAGTGATTCCTACTGTCAGTAGGAGGGATACTAACTCCGGATGTCGAACCGCCCTAGCTCAATATTCCATAATCCCTCAGATTCTGCTATGAGATCAGCGCCTGGTTGACTATAGAAGTGATGAAAGTCAACCTAGATATGTTCACCTGTGAGCAGATGTACTTTCTGAGACCATCATCAAATTTCCTTGCAAGAACAACCCATAACCCTATAGAAAGGGTGTAAAGTACTGTAGGTTGGTGAAACGATATGAATACTCCATAATAGAAAGAGTACCCTGCTCCAAACTCATAAACTCTCAGGCTCAATCAGACCTCAAGGTATCTGGGTAGAAGTAGTCATACAAGATACGCTGGAACTCCTCCCTAGCCACAACCTACTGATGCCCTGCCTGTGAGATTACATCTCACCATCTCTTGGAGGAATCCCACAAAATGTAAGTAGTGAGCTTGACCCGCCTCTCCAAAGGCATATTCAGATGCTCAAAGATGGTCATCATGGCTTCTAGCCATGACTTTGCAGCCTGAGGTCCTCCTTCCCCTGAGAAGGTAGGAAGATGTTGCTACTGGAAAATCTGCGTAAATTCCGCTATAGACGAGGCAGGAGGCGGTGCTCCCTAGAAGGTATGCATCATCCTCATGAATCCTTCCCTAAACTATGAATCAACACCTGTATTTGGTATAACTGCTGGTGCCAAGACTCACATAATAGGAGGATCCACTAGAAGTCCCTGATCATCAATGTATGGTGCCTGATCACTACCTTGCAACTGGCAGATAACTGGAGGACATCTCGGTGGAATGACTCTACAAGGTCAAACACACACCTTAGATAAAGATATCAAGGACTAAAAACTTGAAGTGTAAGAAGGGAATATGAGAAATAAAGTATTCATGTTTAACAAAACATGGATACATGGCGTGTATGTCCACTACATGACGTGTACTTTAATCCTCTTCCCCTGCTCGAGTTCTTCTACACGACTAAGCTACACAGTTCTCCCAGAACAAGACTACATGGCATGTTAGTGACAAACACAACGTGTACTAGATGAACTTCACTGACCCATGTTGTTCTTCACATGGCCGGTTACAAAGTTCACACTATACAGCATGTTCTAGATAGACACGACATATACTCAGAAGATTTTTCCAGACCGTGTTGTTAGTGACACGACCAATTACATGGTTCAACAACACGAAATGTAAATTATCTACACGAAATGTCCTACCAAAGATTCTAAACCCCGTGTCCCCACCCACATAGTCTGAGACACAGTTATAGACTGCATGGCGTTTATATACAGTACACGACATGTACTTAAGAAAAAACAGTTTCTTCCCAAACAGAAGAACACATGACATGTATTTAGCATTACATGTCATGTATTATGGGATTTTTTCGATATTAAGACTTATAAACTACTCCAAAACCCAGAAAAATACTAAAACAACATTAAGGTGCCAAATTCCGATCTGTGAGGGCCCATACTCCCCACGAATCAAAACTAGGCATCTCATACTTGTTATAAACAAGGTACACAAGTCAATGATCCACCAAATTCCAGTCGATGAGGGCCCATAACACCTCTAGAACCAAATTTTGGAGTTCATTAAAACAAAACCTTACACAAACAATACCCTATTAGACAATAGGTATTTTATCAAGGAAAATATCACAACAACATGCACATTCTACAAAACATCTATCACAACAGCATACAATCTCTAATGCACCCTAAATGGCATGGCAAGAATATATGACATGTGATTTCTAGCAAGTTCCTATATGATGAATGAGATGGAATAACCTCATCTCATCAAGTTGTAATAGAAATATTACCTCAATAACATCAATGATAACAAAACAATATATGTGAGTCACCCAACGGTGAAAATCAAATCAACTGTAAATTTTCAAAACCAGAAATATTGCAATAAACGAGGTATATTGGCTTTTTCCTATACATGGGTTAGCTAATCCCAGGCAAAACTTATTTCCATGTACCTATTCTTTCCTATACCTGGCTATAGGATCCAAATATTAAGTCAATAAGAAAAGAACCCTTTGATAACACTTTGTAACATCCCAGTTCCAGAAGCCGCTCAGGGTGCCCCATACCTGGTTGGTCACATGGCCTCAAGAGCATTTCCCCAAATGCCAGAGGATACTGAAAATAAGTGAGGGCCTTGGTTGTTATAGTGGGGAAACTATGCCCTCATTGGAAGAGTAACATAGTGGAAGAGAATAATAACAATAGCGGAAGCAATAATAATTTATACAAAAGTAAACAGTGAAAGACTTAAATATAATAAACTGGGGCACACATATATATTTAAATGATGCATGATACATATTTCTAGGAAAGAATATAAATAAATCAAAATGATGGAAAAAAATAGTACTAAACCAAAGTACAAAAGAAAACAGACAACAACTCCTCAGCATCACAAGCCTCAGCTTGGTCCCATGCTCTCTAACTCCACAACAATCAAGTACCTGAAGTAGAAGGGAGCTTTCCCTTCTCTATACCTGCATCTATATAATCTGTTTGGGCCTAAAAGCATGTCCTGAACACGGTGTGATACTAAATCCTAGTAGGCAATCACCACAATATCTGTGCCTAACATTCAGTGAATATATGACAAGTAATAAGTAAAATAAAGCAGTAAACAAGGAAGCACTCAACAATGGACAATCCATAGTTTCAATGTATTCAGTTTCATGTATCAATAAATAGATAATTCAAGCAGGTAAACACAAATAGGTAACCCTTTGGGAAGTACTCATAGCCTATCCCCTCTGGTAAAACCTAGTAACACAAGTAACCTTCTAGGTAGTATACTCAGTCTAACCCCTCTGGTTCAGCTTAAGCATAGATTCTCCAAGGAAGCACTCACCGTCAATTACTCATATAGTCTCGTATCAGTAACTAAAGGTTCTCTAGGGAAGTACTTACATCACATTCCCTCTATGGCCTGCGTCAGGGAACTACAAACACTCTATGGAAGCACTTACGTCAATTCTCCCTATTTTCTCGCATCATAATAGTAAAGCAAACACTCTGGAGAAGCCCTTACATCCATTCTCCCTATGGTCTACTACACCAGGTTCTCATGGCCCTGTATAAGTCAAACAAGTATAGAAATGCATACCAGTCAAATTAAACCTCAAGAACTACTTGGATAGTAGTCTACATAAACAACATGTCAGAACAATAGTTACACCATCCTAAAATACTAGGCATGGGTAAACAAGGCAACCTAGCAGGCTAAGAAAAACCAAACAGCCACAACAAAACATGCATAGGAAAACACCTACAAAACATAGAAATTAACCCTGTTCATATGAAATAAACCTCTACTCAATAATACAAGAATATCAAGAAAAAAATAGGGATAAAACAGTAAACACATAATACCCCGTTCATGGGTATTAGCGATTTTGCACATATAACTCAAATACTTTCAATATAAAGGCACAAACCACCTAACTTAGTGTTGGGAGATTTCTATATGTGAAACTCAAGCCTTGAATCACCCAAGAACACCATAAGTCTACAAAAATGCCTAAAATGTTTAATTGAGTATAAATTGATAAAGAAGATGAATCAGTAAATGAAGCTGTTGAAGAAGGAATAGCTTACCGAGGTGATCCCAATGCAATTGGTGACAGTCGAATTAGAGATCGGACGAAGGATCAGGGGGTCGGGGAAAGATCACAGCCATACAGAATCTCTCAGATGAACCAGACCTATAATAAGGAGGTTTTGTCCATCAAATGCAACCCCAGTGCATTTAATGAAAAAAAATAAAATACATGGTGTGTAATTTATAAGTACACGATGTGTACTTACCTTTTCCGTACTCCGATTTAGGCGGTCTCAAAGTTACCCCACACGGTCGTGTGCAAGGCCACTACACACCCAACACATGACTACCCATGGTAACCGAGTACATGGTGTGTACTCATAAATTACACGACGTGTACTTAGGAAATTTTCAGAAACTCCTCTTTTTCCTAAAAAACACAAGAAAAGGAAAAACATACCTGAAAATAAGATCCGGGTTCTTACAACGATATAATGTATAATCCATGCTGACTATCTAACACCAATTAAAAATCAAGTCTCCCAGACCATAACCTAATTACCTTGTTTAATAACTAGTAAAAACACATATAAATTAGAAAATCCCAATATGGTGTGACTCAATTATAATTTTACACATATCAAATATTATCATCTCAATCCATTAAACCATGATATAGTGAAAAATATTTTATCATGGTAATCATTTGACTAATTTCTTTATAAACTCCTCATAAATATTATGGCATGATATATTTAACTATAATTTTATTACTTCTATAGATCAAAAAATTCACAAAACACATCCTTCTTTACATAAAATTAGTCCCAAACTTCAAAAAAACTTCTTCAATATATTGATAAACATATTTTAAACTTGTTTTTTGTCATTGTTTGAGTTTATAAAAAATTAAATAAAAATTGAATCCATGTATCCAATTTAAACCAAAACATATCTAAAAACATTTATATTATCCAAATTCCGTCTTATTAAAACGTGATGATATATTATCTTAAATAATATTCTCCTTTGTATGTTTTTGGAAATAAATGAATCAAACAAAGTCTCACAAGTCTATATATCTTACAACATCTAAAATTTTCAATGAAATTATACTAGTTTGAATAAGTAAATCGTTGATACCAATTTAATCATCACAATATTAAATCTTGATATGAAAACATAACTCTATAAAATTTAGTAAAAAAACAAAATGGTAATTTTATCCAATTACCTCATTCTTAATAATGAGATTTAAATTAATAAATTATAAGACTATGTGATATAATTTAGTGTCAGAAATATGAATAATGAAAAAAAATTCTCAAATCTATACATAAAGAATAACTCATTTAAATAACTATCCCAACCACTTTACTGACTAAAATAAACAAACAATAATGCGCTATATGAATTGAACCAATTTCGATACCAATTGATTATTTACAAATTATATTTACACTAAACTCCCCCTTTCATGCATATTATCATTATGTTTGTTGATAAATCCCACAATATATGGGTTCAATATATTTATGATAAATATATTTAAACAATTTATTAAAATAGTTCATTTTAACTAACACACACACACACACTGAACACACAACTTCCCACACACACATGTACATGCTGAATTCATAGATTCTATTTTAAACTTCATATTGAATATATTCTCCCTATATTAAGGGAAGAAATATTTTTTTTGGATTCATTCATTTATCTTCCCCTATGAAAAAACAATTCCAAGAATAATATAAAAGGATGAAGAACATGTACCTCAACCTTGTGATACATGTGGTTGAAGTCCCATCACCAACCTCAATTTATGAAATGATTTATTTGGTAATGGTTTTGTAAACACATTTTCCACTTTCTCTATTATAGGAATAAACTCCTACTTTAAAATACATTTATTTATGTTTTATTTTATAAATTTTTTCTTTATGTTCATATAATTTTATTGAGAGTGATGAACCCAATTCTATGATGGGTTATTATCACTTATATTATTAAAACACACGCTCAAATAAAACCTAATTTCAACTATGAGGTCTTCTAGATAATTATTCAGCCATATAAATTGCAGCATCACTTGATTAATAACCATATATTATTCATTGAATATACTCAAAGTAACTAAATTCCACTTATACATGTTCCAAGAAACACACTTTTCTCATAACAAGAACAATCCACCCGTTATGGACTTCTAATCATAAACACTTCTTCCCCAATAAACATTCTTTTTGAAAATATAAAGCTTCCTTATGGGGTAATACACCATACCAAAATAAATAGTACCTTTGAAATATATTATAAGCCTCCTTGTTAAAACAAGGTGATATTTCTTCTATGAACTTTAATATCAAGAACAAAATGATACTACATAAATGATGTTCAATCTTAAAGTAGTCAAATAGTGTAATGTTCAAATAAATTTTCAAAACTATGTTTGATTAAGTTTTTCGACCTTAACTATCCTTAAAAATTTTAGTTCTCATTACCATTATATTAGAAACATACTTTAAATCTTCTATTCAAAATGTCTTAAAAAAATATTAATTATTTATCTTTTGAGAAATAAAAATAACATATTTTATTTAAAATATTTTAAACCAAAAGAAATATCTTATTTATCCAAACATATATATCTCAAAAAATTTCTCATCTGATTACAAAACATTTGAAAAACTTCTTTCTCATTTCAAAAAAAATAATAATATTATTCATATAAATAAATATAAATTGTTATTTACATGATTATTTATTTACATATAATTTTTTATACTCTACATTTTATAAATTCTAGGGACTTCAAACAAACTTCCAAATCTATGTAACAAAATATCATGGCATACTTCAAATCGGATAAATCCTTATTTAACTTTCACACATGTTCAATATCATAACTAATCATAAATCCATGAGGATGAAAAATATTTACCTCTTTTTCTAGATATCCATTCCATAAATGAAAAATTGATATCATTTTGAAATATCATGTATCTTCTTTGAGAAGTTATAGAAATAAATATAATAATGGTTTTAAGACAATATAAAGAAGAGAATATCTCAAATAATTCAATTAATTTAACTTGATAGAATCCCTTACAAACTAGTCTCCCTAAATCACTTTCCACATTACCCCTTTTATTAAGTTTGTTATAAAACACAAACTTTATTCACATAATATTCTCATTCATTTTTCTTGGGAAGAATACCCATATGTTATTATTTTCAATTAAATATAATTCTTAATTCATTTATTCTATACATTTATGATTCTTAAACACTTAATTAACACCCATTATTTTAACTTGATAAAATAAAAATTATTTGAAATGTTTTTGTATATGATCTCATTGTTTTAACTGATATATTTTGATAACCAATGGTATTTTGAGCCTCCAATGTTTTCTCAAACATTAATTAATTAATGAATATTAGTCATATTCACTTTAAATATCCAAGTTATCTTCTTCAAACTTTTATTCACTAAATATTTTCACATATTTATAATTCATTATTACTATTTAAATAAGTTATCACCCTATTCTTCTACCTACATTAGTATATTATTAATTTCACACTCATAAAAATAGTTCTTAAACACCTATACATCAGTTATATTAAATATATTTTTTGATTCATTATTTCACTATCAAAAAGATCTTCCATTCGATCAATATATTAATAACATTCTTTCAACTCCACACTAATCAAATTTACCCATGTTTGGGCCTTTCACCTTGGTGAGACAAGGTCATATAAATAACCTAAATTACTTTAATATTGGGATTTTATTATAATAAATCTCATTTAAATACATGTTTAAATTTGGATATAACAAAAAATTATTTTGGATATAGATCACTACCCAGATCACTTACCTCTAAAAATAATGATACATTTCATATTTAATCAGTATAGTATAATCCATCTCCACCAAACTTATACTCTTACTTTTAGTAAATTTTTAGGGTGTATAATAAACTATAATTATACAAAAATTAATTCTTTATTAGGTATTATTTAATCTTTCCCCATATATACTTAGCTCTATTATCTTATTTGAACTTCTTTACTGGTTAGCCAAATTATTTTTCTACACTCCTTTTAAAACTCTAAAACATATTTAGAGAATCATAATTATATAACATAATTATAATACATGTTATCTGAGTTTAATCATCATTAAATAAGGTAAATTACTTATCTTCATGTTTTTAATTATACTTAATTAGTTATCATATATTAGAGTTAATAAGATCTAATTGCTTAGGCATATGAATATCTACTTTCTTGTTTAACGATTTAACTATATTCCATTTCTAACATGTTGAACACATCCATTACATTTATTTTTTTAACATTGGAACAATTTGAACTTATTTTTCATAATCCAACTTGTTCATGTTTTTTAGATAAATTGACCAGGTCTTTGAATCCAAACACCACTCTCCTCCTTCAAACTCAAATATCGTGGATTTTCAATATCCCCCACTTGAAATAATTTTACTCTTATTCAACATACCTTAGTAAAAATTTATCTATCCTTTAATTTATTCACAAAAAATTCATCCTTATTGGATATAACTTTATTTCATTTATCAAAGAGCTGGAAGAAACTACAGAAGTTATGATTTAAACCATCAAAAAACAAAAAATTATTTTATTTTAACTTTATTTCACCATCATCCATTAATATAACACATTTTATTTTGGGATATTTTTCATTCACTAATATAATTAAATCCTATATATACTTATCATAACTCATAAAAATCTTTATATAACATTTTATGTGAGAAGAAAAACTATTATCTAATATCCAAGGTCTCTCCGTTTGTAAAGAGTTTAATGTAACTTAAAGAAGATAATAAATTTCATTCTCTTTCTTCATCTTATTGTAATTTTTTTTGATTATTTATTTACATTAATATATGTTAATAAGATACTAATAGAATCCCTTATACAATGACTACACCAGTGAAAAGGTTTTCACTTATATCAAATATGGAAAGTGAGTGGGTTATCACTATTACCAAGTAAAAAAAATACTAAATGGGTTATCAGATATATTAAATAAGTTAATGCTGAATGGGTTATCTTCATTTATAATCTCATAATGTGCTAGGATTAGGGTTATCCTTGCACTATTTTTTCAAATACTTTTTAGTATGATAAAATAGATATATCAAATCCTCCAGAGATCACTAAAATAATAGGCTTGAACTCCCTCTATCCATAAGGTCTATTAGTGTATCACATAAATAAAAATTTTAGGACAATCAAAAACACAAACGTAAAAAATTTTCTACCCAAAAATATCCCCAAGTATAACTCATCGTGCCACCTAAAAAATATATCTTGATAGATCTATCCCTTGGACCTCGGTTATCATGGATGATCACATTATATTCATCACATAAACCAATACATTATTTAGGTATTAGGTATCTTAATATGAACTCATTTCTCTCTACTATAACCCCTAGTCCATATTAAACAAACTTATACCCATGGTCATATATTAGCCTTATAATTGATAAAAATAAGATACACTACCCTTGTTAGGCCATCACTCATAATCATATTAGACTATTCTTTATCTAACCATAAATTCATTACCATCTCGCTAACCACATTTAATTGGAAGCTTATTCATAAGGTCCTATCACTAACCCAATCCATATTCTAACTCCCAAGGTTAACCAATCACTAGGAAGTTTACTCATTATGAAACCCTCACTAGAACTCAATTTATAATCCATTTAATCCTATTAATCCACTATTTACTTTTCTAACATAACTCATAAGCTACCCCTCATGATTAATACGAATATTATAAGTTTATCCAATCAGTCCTTTTACATAAAAAACATTTATCCCATCATTTAAGGGAAACACCATACACAATCACATCAAACCTTACAAAGTAACTAGATCCTCGAATCATGGCTAGACACTATATATGGTTTACTTCACAATTAAACCTAATAAAATCATACAATTAGATTCATTGACTGAATTAAAGTCCTAGGGAACATAAGGGGGTTTCCCTATATACTTACAAAGTCATGCGTAATATACTATAACCACATACGCCACATTGACTCTCACTTCAGTTATTCACACCCACTTAACCATGTTTTCACATCACATAATATATGAAATTATATAAAAAGTGGAAAAATTAGGGACTACCTACCTTTATCATGGGGTTAACCCCTCATTAATCAAAGAATGAGATCAGTATAATCATTACCTCTTTTACTATGATTGCATTGATCACCCTAACTATTCATGATTCCTCATATCTATTAAGGAGATATTAAAATTAATTGTAAACCATTTATAATTAATTTTTTTAATTAATAAAAAATTATTCAATTAACCATAAAGTGTAAATTCTTATTGGGTGGTATAACCTCTTTGAAACCTTCATCAATGAAGTGAGAACCACTCTCAATGTGCATCCAAGACTATGGTGAGAAAACCCTCCAATTTACAATAACCAATTACAGAAAAATTTCATCCCAAAATTATCAAAAATTAATAATAAAATATATATATGACATACCTCCCCCCAAGTGGTGGGAAACTATATATAAAAATCCATTTTAAGTCTCTTCATCACAATATAAGAAAAATAACCCTCATATCAATATGATTTCACCATTAATCTACTTAAATCTTAAAGAAATACTTAATGTTTTTATTGTAAATAGATGGAAAAAAATTTGGATGAATAATGAGAAGAGTGGTGGAGGGATTGAATTAACCTCACATGATGAAATTATCTTAGGTCACCTCAAATTGATGGGGGGAAAGAGAGGGAAAGAGAGGGAGATAGGCTTGGTCTACATTTCTATTTCAGTGCTGATAAAATAGAACCCCAACTAGGGGTTTGATCTTTTAAAATGAAAATATATGTTTTTTACTCCCATTTTAGAAAAAAAACCATCCTTTTATTTAATGGGGGTCCCTTTATCCCCTTCTGGGTACCTCATATCCTCCCCAAACCACTCTCCTTTCTAGACATCTCATTAGATACTTGGTAAACCATCACTGGGTACCTAGTGTTAGCTGACACAATGTCAACACATTATGTTGGTAACAAGTTGACTAGAGAAGGTTTTTTGAAGTTTGTTTTACAATATTTTTTTTATTTTATTGTCAAAGAAGATAAATCAACTAACTTTTTAAAAGTTAAAAATCGGACTCACAAATAGTTTTCAGAAAAATAAAACTCACTTTATTTAAGAAATTCCATCATATCAAGAAAAATATTTTTTATAAGAAAAGGTTTTGATCAGACTCACCTTGGACCCGGAATGGGAGAATATTGTAATGCGATACTAATTGTAATCATATTTAGCATGGATCTGATAAAAATATGATTATACTTTGGTGTTTTTTATTTCCCATAAATCATAAGTATGTTTTGAAACTTATGACAAAAAATTTATGAAGAAAAAGGTGTGAAAGAAAAATATTTTGTTGAGGATTAGGAAGGAAAAGACATTGTTGAGGCTTGGGAAGAAAAATATGTTGCTGAGGATTAGAAAGAAAAATATGTTATCGAGGATAAGAAATAAAAATATACTTCTGAGGTTTAGGAAGAAAAATTTGTTGCTGAGCCTCAGGAAGAAAAATATGTTGTTGAGCCTGAGGAAGAAAATTTTTTACTAAAGAATTCGTACTGAAGAAATCATTTAGATGAAATCATACTGAATAATTCGTACTGAAGAATCCATAATGATGAAATCATACTGAAGAATTTGTACAAAAAAAATCTTAGTGAGGAAATCATACTGAACAAATTGTATTGGGATTTCTTAATGAAAAAAATATACAGGGATTTCTTAATGAAAAAATCACAATGGAGAAATTGCAATGGGAAATCATAATGAAAAATTGGAATCAGAATGAATATTTGTTAGAAATATTAAAGGAAGATTAATTTAATAGAAGGTATGAAATTCAAGTAAGGTTGAAGAGGTCAAATAAAGACTCAAATTTCATGAGGAATTGAATGAGTCAAATAATGATATGTTATTTAAGTAAGATTAAAGATTTGGTAATGTTGGTGAATCAGGAAAATCATTTCAGGATACCACCTAAACCATTCTTTCTTTCCTGTTAAAGGATAAGAAAACTATATATTTTTATGTGACTTGAATTGATCATGAAATAGGAGAGAAAAGATTTTCATTTCTAGAAAGTGATGGAGGTTTTCTGGATTGTGATTTCTTAAAGAAGTTTTGTTGTTGGAAAAAAGAGGAAAAGATTATATTCAACTCTGATCATCATATTCATCTAAAACAACATATTCATCTGATTATTTTATTATGATAGATTGAGAATATAGATTAGTGTTTCATACTCTAAATAGAAGAGTTGTAGATATTTCTCAATCATATCTGGATAGAGTTATATATTTTTCAAACTGGGGAGAATCATATTGGGAAGAATTGGATTGGGAAAATTGTACTGGAAAAGTCGGACAAACATTTTTCTTAATAATGTATAGGAAGTATTACCATATTCTAGCTAAGAAAGTAAAGAAAAGTTTTTTTTGAAAGTTCACATTTTTTAAAGTTTATCAAGAATCATGATAACATGTTTGTTACAAAAGCATTATTATATCATTTTTTCTATCTAAATCACTTTCTCTATTGTATTGATCATAGAGTTACACAAGTGTAATGACATATCCCACTCATTGTATTCTACATAAAAGGATTTTTTTGTGTATTGTGTGTCATTAGATCATTTCCAAACCATACTAAGCGTGTAGCTACTCTTATTGAATAATGAACATTATAAATTCTTGTGTTCATATGGATGTGTGTTTGAATTTTTTTCTGCAGGGAAAGTAATATTTAATAGAAGGTAAAGTTCATTTCATTTTAAAGGAAAAATAAAAGAAAAACATATCACTGATTCAACACATCCCCATCTCAGTTAAACAATTATCCTAATTGGGCACTTACAATTGGTATCAGAGAAAAGATTCCCCTTTTTCTTTGCTAATGTTTTGAAAAGAAGTTGATAGAGAATTTGAATTGTGTGAAAAGTAAATGTATCCTGGATTTTTGTGGAAATAACTATAATATATAGAAATATAGAATGTTTCCTTATCTTATTTCTATTGGATATTATGTTCTTTAATCTACAACACATGGATTTATTATGAATGATGAAAAAGTTCCTCTTACATCTGTTGATAAGAAGAACCATGATAATGATGTAAGGGACAAGAATGATTTACTATCATCACTTTCTGAAAGTTAATTTCTAAAGGGGTAAAAGGTGTTTCTATAACCAAAGGTATATGGGAAAATTTAAAAAACACATATGAAGGAAATACAAAAGTGAAGAAGGAAAAACTAAAAATATAGAGACTGAAGTATGAATATTTGAAAATGGGTGAGTATGAATCCGTTGGGGACTTATTTACTAGGGTAAATTATATTTTTAGCACTATCAGGTGTCTTGGTGAAAATTTATAAGATTCCATAGTTGTTGAAAATATTTTACAAGTTTGATGATAAAGTTTCTTCATTGTATGATAGAGATCCGAACAAATTATCTCTAGATTATTTTCATAGCACTCTCATCACTTATGAAATGGGAATGGAGAATCATATGAAAAGAAAAATTTTTTTTATTGAGAAATGTATTTCAAGTCTTTCAAGAAAGGGACGTCAAATAATATCCTTATTGAAGTAGATTCTAATGATTCCGATTATGAAAATAAGGTATGTAAAAATCTTGATGATATTTTATCCTTGTTTTATAAAAATGTGATAATAGGTACAAGTAAGTACAAAGGGAAAATTCTCTTAAAAATGTTTTTAATTTAGATTAATTGGGAACTTTGTGGAAAATTTTCCATTAATAAAGAAAGAAGAAGATATTTATGAAGAATAAATAAGGCCAAGAAGGTCATGGATGAAATAGAATAATAAAAATAAATCTTTTTCTATAGGTAAATATAAGAAGTTCTTCATAACAAAAAAGGAGTTTCTTATCTAAAGATGAAAAAGAGTAATATAGTGAAGTTTAATATGAAAAGTCTACTAATAATGTTGGTTAGAATAGTTATATTGCAAAAATGAATAATTAATAATTAATAATTCATAAGAAATAGTTCTGAAGAAGAATAAAATCAACCTGAATTTCATTTGAAAGAACAACTGTAATAATGTTTGAGAAATATTCAAAGGATTTAGAAGAAAAAGAAGAATTTGGAAGATGAATATTCCTCAACAGAAACTCAATAAATTTTCTAAGAAGAGAAGAATAAGATGTTGGTTAAGAATGAATAATTGAATAAATATGTTGAAGTAGAAAATAATTGTAATGAACATCTAGAAGTGAAGTTGAAGGAAAAAGAAGAAGAGTTAGAACTTTTCCAACAAAAACTTTCTAAAGCTGAACTAAAAGGTACCAGTTTAAAAAAATATATCTGTGAAGTTAGTGAAATCTAACATAAGGATAAAACTAATAAGGATCAAAACAATTTACCTTCAAAGGTTGAGAAGAAATATGGAATTGTTTCTCAAAAGAAGAAAGCTAGAAAAATTATGTATATGGATAAGAGTCAAAAAGTAGATAATTCAAAAGTTTCTAAAAACCCTAAGTCTGAAAATGTTTCTAAATATTATAAATGAGGAAAAGTTTCTAACACTAATTATTCTGATAAACTTGAAAAGAAAATTGAAAATAAAAAAGAATATTTCAATTGATAAAAAAAGATTTTTGGTTCTGATAAGAAAGACAATAAGTTTTCAGAGAAACATGTTCACAACTCCAATCAATATGAATGTTTTAGAGGCAAATACTCTTTATATGGATACTAATGGTGTTGTGGTGGATTTATACATAAAAAATATGTTTTGGTTTAACTAACATCATTACTATTATTCCATAGGTTATGGAAGGAGAATTTTGAGGGAGAGTCAATCCTATCAAAAGAAGAAATGGGAGAATAAAGTTAAAAAGAATCCTGAGAAGGGTGGTGTGATAGTTTAAAATAGGTTCCAAACTTTGGAAACTATTGGTGAAATTTTTGAATAACCTGGACACCTTGAAAAATGATGTATTGTTTTGTTTCTGGGATAATAAAAGTTTCTTAACAATTCTCAAAATCCTAAAGTGAAGAAATAAAATGAAGAAGAAAGGGATATTGTTATTGAAACCACTCTTAAATATTTAAAAGTATAACAACATAGGATTATTTATTGTGGGTGTTTTTATCATATGATATGAGAATTCAAGTTATTTAATAATGTGAGAGACTTCAAAGAAGGGACAATTAAATTTTTCAATGATGAATCATTGAGAATAAAAGGTGTTGGTTCAGTCATTATTGGGAATAAAAAGATAAAATCTGAGAAATATTTATATGTTGATGCAGTAAAACAAAACCTATTAAGTTTTTCACAACTTTGTGATAAATCTAAATAATTTATCTTCATGAAAATAGTTTTTTATGAAAATTGAGGAAAATGGGAAGATAGTTATAAGAGGCCAATATACAAAAGGGAACTTATTTCAAGTGGGTGAATTAAAAAACTCTTTTTACTTGAGTATGGTAGAAGAAAATCAATTTTGGCATAAAATTCTAGGAAACGTGATAAAGTTATCATAATGAGATAGTGTCTGAGGCATTCTTGATTTTCCAATAAGAAGTGATTGCCATTGCACTATTTATCAGAAATGAAATATTAAAAATTCTTTTCATAATAATGTTGAGTTTTGTTCAAAACGACCCTTGGGAATTATTCATTTTTATATATGCTGTATAATGAGAAAAAAATAAACAAATGTATATAAGTATTTCATAACTTTTATTAATTATTTTAATCGGATTACTTGTTTTATTTATATGAAATATAAATCAGATACTCTGAAAATGTTTAAAAGTTTCAGGAGGAAAGATGAAAAAGAGTGTGATTATTTAGTAAAGAAGTTTAGAATTGATAATAGTGGTGAGTATAAAAATGGGAATGTGAAATTTATCTTGAGAATCATGGAATTCTACAAGAGTATATCTCCCCATAAACTCTTAAAAAATATGGGGTTACTGAAAGAAAGAATAGAAGTTTATTGGAAATGAGGATAAATATGTTATTTGAACATGGTCTTTCTCATTACTATTAGATTCAAGACATGAGCATTGATATGTATATTCAATATTGATTTTTCTACAGATGAAGTTCATATATGACTCCATATTAATTGTTTTATGGAAAAACTCCAAGTTGAAACATTGAAGATTTTTCAGGATTCCATATATTATAAAGAAGAAGGTGGATACTTGGGAATGTTTGAATAGAATGCTGAAGATGAAATTTTTGTTGGATATGCTTTGAAAGTAAGAGGATATAGATTTTTCAACAAATAATAAAAAATAATTTTTTATTTTGTTGATGTGAAAGTTATTGAAAAATCTTAGAAGTTTAAAGAGACTCATGTAGACATAGAATTTGAGCATGATAAGGATACAAAAAATTGTAATCCTACTCAAGAAGAAGAATAATCAGACTCAGTTATTTATTGTGATGGGGAATAATCTCAAAAATATTATCCTAGGCTGAGGAAGCAAGTAGAAGTTTTGAATATTATTGGCGATCAACATTAAAAGGTTTAGATAAGAAGAACAATAAATTCTATTAAAAATAATTCCTTTTATTCAAAAGTTGAGCCGAATGATATGAAAGAATATTTTGAGTATCAAAAATGGGTTCATTCCATGAATAAAGAGATGTATCAAATAGAAAATAATTATACATGAGAAATTTCACCTAATATGAATAAAAAAAATAAATGAATAATATGAAGTGATAATAAATAAATAAATATTAGTATGCGAAGGTTACTCAAAAATTAAAAATGTTGATTTTGATGAAACATTTTCTCTAATGAAAATTTTAGAATAATTAGAATTTTTATTTCTATTACTACATAATGAAGTTAAAAAATATCTCAAATGGATTTAAAGTTTACATTTCTAAATGGGGATCTTTATGAGGAAGTTTAAATTGAACAACCTTGTGGATTTGTTATTGGGAAAGATGAAAGTTATGTATAGAGATTGAAGAAATACTTGTATGGACTAAAATGATATCTGAGTGCATGGTATTCTAAATCGGATACTCTATTAAGGAAGATGAGTTTTAATAAAGGAATATTTGATAGCAATATTTACAAAAAATAAAGTTAGGAGTATTCCATCATCATAATTGTTATGCTGATGACATTATCTTTGTTGGGAATGATAAATGAACTTGTGAAAGATTTTTTGAAGAAATGAAAAAGTGGTTTATGATGTCCATACTGGGGGAAATAAAATAATTTATTGGCTTAATTTTTTTAAAAAAAATAAGAAACACAACTTTCTTTCCCAAGAAAAGTATGCTAAGGAACTTATTAAAAAGTTTGGCATGAAAAAATCAAAACCTTTTACCACACCAATTTCAGTGGGAAAATGTTTTCTAAATATAGATAAGGTACGAAAGTTGATTATAAATGATTTTGGAAGCTGGATGAAAGTTTATTATATTCCACTATCTCAAGACCCGACATTGTTTATGATTTTACCTTATGTGAAATATTTCAGAGTTCTCCAAAATAATCACATTTAATTGCTTGAAAAATAATTATCAGATTCATCAAAGGAACAAAAAAAAATTCAGAATCAGTTATGGTAGCTCCAAATGCATTTATTGTTTGGGTATTCAAATGTTTATTGGGAAAGAAATGCTGATGATATAAGATCCACATATGGTGGAGTTTTATTCCTAGGGAAAATTTGTGTTAGTTGGCATACAAGGAAAAATAATTTAGTAACTCTCAGTATGGATAAATATGAGCTTGTTACTGCTACTCAAACATTTACCCAAATTATGTGGATGAAGACACAATTAGAAGATTTTCTTGTTGAAGTTAAGTTACCCTTGTTCTTAAGTTTTGATAATCAAAGTGAAATAAATATCACTAGGAATCTGGGTCATCATTCTCATTAAAAAAATATTGATATCAAATATCATTTCATTAAAGATAATGTGGAGAATAATGAATTGAAGTTGGAGTATTTTCCTACATCGAAATAAGTTGCTAACATTTTCAGAAAACCTATACTAAAGGAATCCTTTTCTAAATTGAGGTTGAACATGGAAATCCAACCACTTTATTATCAAGGTTGAGGTATGTGATTCTATCTCCTCTCTTATCTTACCTTTGGATAGTGTTTTCAATGGGGATAATTGTTTCATAAATATATCCTTATGGAAGCATGTTAATATGGGGAGTTTTGGGTAACTTGTGAATCTGTCATTGTATGCATGTGAAATATTCTAACTGTTTGTTGGAGTGATTGTAGTAAACAAATTTTTTGTATTCCAAGGAAGTTGGATATGTGTATAATTATGAGGAAGAAATTTGTGAAGAAAAGTTTAAGAGGTTTCATGACCACTTCTTTTGGACAACATGGTTTTTTTATAATTATTCTTATTTCCTACAATGAGTTAGCTCATGTAGAAATATAATTATTGATAATAAATCCATAACTTGAGGATAAATATTTCTATGATTTATGAACATTGTTGGCCAAAAAATCCAAATGGGGGGATTGTTAGGATATAGCTGATAAAGATGATCATATTTAGGTGTTGCCTTTTTTTGTCAATGAAGTTCCAAAAGGAAAAAAATCAACTCACTTTGTTTTTGGTGAAAATTGGACAGAACATTGTATTGATGAAAATCGAACTCACAATGGTTGAGAAATTCTATCATATTGAGAAGTTTTTTTCTAGATTAAAAGGATCATTGGAATCACCTTATGTTTGTACTGGAAGAAAACATCATAATGGGGAAGAATCAGAGTCTTCATGAGTATGATATTAATGTGACGATTCTTTACTAATCTTGGAGTTCTCATAAATCATAAGTATTATATAAAACTTCTTATTCAATCTTTATGAAAGAAAGGGGGAGTGAAAGAGATGCTTCTAATCATATTCAGTCTAATCATAATCATTTTAATCATATTCAATCTATGCAGGAATGAAATTTGTTTTTGAAAGAGTATGAAGTTATAATACTTTCTAATGAAAGTAAGAAGATGCTAAAAATGATGGTAAATTAAAATAATTTTCTTGGTATATAAGATAGTGCCTAAATCTGATCTTCAACATATTCAAAGTCAAAAAGGAATTCATGATATAAGCTAAAGTTTTTGAAAGATATAAGTTTTTGAAGTCGAAGCTACTGACACTGGTCCATCATATTCAATATGACATTGTATTCATCAAAGGAAAAAACATTTTTTCAAAAAAATTATTTGATATCGTATTTAGTAGAGAAATAAGTTTTTAATGATGATGATATTGGTCCATCAGATTCAGTATTCCATCGTAATTCTCGAAGTAAGATTTTTTTGGGACTGGTGAATTTAATGAATAAGAACAATCTTACTTAGATATTTTTGGATGTGTTGTCAAAGGGGAAACTTGAAGATATAATAAGAAGTTTGTTTTCATCAATTGTTATAGAGGTTCGTAATGAATAAATCATATTGGGAAACCAAAATAGTATATATTTCTTCATATATATAGCTAGTACAGAGCATTGTAATGAATAAATGATACTCAGTAAATCAGAATGGGAGATTACAATCAGACTTGTGTTTATGAAGAGATGCATAAGAGAGCTGATGATCTTAGAATATTTTAGAAGGATCGAGAATAAAGGATAAGAGTTGAGAAACATTAAAAAATTCAATATGCACTTAAAATTCGAGGAAACATGCAAATTCGACTAATTTGGTTGAGTTGGAAAATTTTCAACAATAACTCAAAAACCATAATTGGGATGAGTATAAAAGGAAAAAAATACGTCTTACTTTTCTGACTGGAGTAATATTCATGAGAAGTAGAGATAAGGTGGATCCCTAGAGAGAAAAAATGGTTTTTAGATTATTTTTCTTGAAGAATTATTGTTGGACATAAGAGGAAAGAGAAGAGTCAAGATTTCAATGTATTCAGCTGATCATCATATTCAGCTGATTATTGTATTCATCTAGTTACTATATTTAGAAGGATTATTGTATTTAGCTAGATGGATTATCGTATTGGGATTTCTGGATTAAAAAAAAGTTTTTAGAATTGTCTCAATTGTATTCTACAGAGATATATTTTGGTATTGAGCAATGAGATTTGGAAAAATCTGGTTGGGAAATCAAACTATATTTTATTACAAAGTCTAGGAAGTTCTTACAAGATTATAATCAAGAAAGTGAAGAATTTATTTGAAATTTTATGTATATGAAAGTTGATAAAGAAGCACCGTGACATGTTTTGTTATAAAAACTTTGTATTACATCATTTGTTACAAAAGGAGAAAATGCACTCTTGAATTGTTTACATAGTTCTACATGAGTGAAAGGGCATATCCTATTTTTTGTATTCCATAAAAATAATTTTTTTCCTGTTAGATTGTGTGGTATTGTATTATTTCCAAACCATACTAAGGAAGTAGCTATTATTATTGAATAATGAACATTGCAAATTTTTGTCTTCCTGTAGATGTGTGTTTGAATTGTTTTTAATAGGGAAAGTAATATTTAATAGGAGTAAAAGGTTTTTTAATTTGTAAGGAAACATAAAAGAAAAATATATTAGTGATTCACTGCTCCCCCTCTCAATGATACAATTATACTAACTGAGAATTTATAACTTTGAGTCACCTTTCACCTCTAGGTGGTTCACTAGTATTTGTAGTGATAATTCCAAGCCTATAATGAGGGCACAATATTACTACTCACTATTAATAAAACCTTCTAATAATATGGAAGTATTAAGGTAGAATTTTGTTCACTAGGGAGATAAGAACAACCCCTAAACCAACTTTTTTGAGCTCAATGTCCTCTATTCTCTTCCCTGTTGGGCTCTTGGACACGCCGTCAAAATTAATCACCCCACGTTTGGGGGTCATCTTGAATATAAAATAACTCTTCATCTAGAAATTTTGTATTTAATGATTTCTCTTATGTGGATGGGTGCTTGACCAGTAAATCTACCAAGGCTTAACCTTTTACTTCTTTTTGAGGCACAAATTGTATATCAAACTACTATAGAATAACTACCCACCATTCTAGAAGTCCTGTTAGCATGGGAAGACTAAGGATAAATTTGACCAAGTTATTGTGAGAAACCAATAGGACCTCATGACGCTACAGGTAGTGAATTAAATTTTGAACATTGAATATTAATCTCAGGTATAATTTCTCGATATCTGAATAATGATTCTCATCATTGGGCATGGTTCAACTGAGATAATAAAAGCTATTTTCATTCCCCATCTCATTATTTTTCATAAGGAAGGAACCTAATAATTTTTCCAAGGCCATCACATATAGAATGCGTGGATTTACCTCAATAGGTGGAATTAATACTGGTGTAATCAAGAGGTATTTATTAAGGTTACCAAATGCTTCCGGACAGTCACTGATCCACTAATATGATACCCCATTCTTTATTAATTTGGTGAAGGGAAAACACTTTCCTGTGAGGTTGGATATGAATAAAAATATGTAGGGAAAGTTTCCTTGAATTCCCCTCAAATCTTTTAGGTTTCTAGGCGGAGATATGTTAATCATAGCTTTTTTTTTCTCAGGATCAACTTTAATGATGCAATGGTGTACAACGAAGGCAAGACACTTTCCCGAGGTTACCCCTAAAGCACATTTTAAGGGGTTCATCTTTAGGATATACTCTTAAAGCTTGTTGAATATATTATCCATGTAATCTAGGTGTTTATAATGTTTTTAGGTCTTAACCACTAGATCTTAAATGTAGTATTCAATAATATCCCCCAAAAAGGGTTCAAAAAATGTGATGCATAACATGTTGGTATGTGGCATTGGTGTTCTTTAAGACAAAGGGAATTACCTTATAGTGGAATACCCCCTAATGGTACCTAAAGATAGTTAATTCCTCAGCTTCTAGGCCATATAATTTTGGTTGTACCTGAAGTATCAATCTTTGAAGGAGAGGGCTTGATAAACAGCTGTTGCATTAATTAGGAGATTTGTGATTGGAATTGGGAAGTTATATTTTAGACAGTGCTGGTTGAGATCTCTGAAATCAATGAAAAATATGATTTTCTAATTCTTCTTATTCATGGGGATGATATTGGATATCCATTTTGGATACTATACTTCTCAGATGATGTCATACTTGATGGGATTATCCACTTCAACCTCAATTTTTGAGGCATGAGTGGATGTGTCTGTCACGACCCGCCCTCGGGGTCCGTGCCGTGACTACCCCAAGCCCGCCTTCCATAGGCCAGGGGCTGGCGACTAGCACCAAGGCGTAAATCCCGGTAAAAAGGGAAGACATTGCCTTTGTAAAGTAAACAAACACCACGGAGTAAGCAAACGGAAAGTAAACACTAAACAAGAACAGAGTACAACTGAAAGTGCGGAAAAGTAAATGGGCCAGTATACAAACCCAAACTGGAAGTAAAGTACAACTCGAAAGGGAAAACAGCAACTGAAAAGTAAAAGCCGCTACACCGAGCTGTCCACTGGAAATCCCACCTGAAGGGTGGGTACAGATAGCTCCTCTGCTCCACGGGTCCCGCCGTCCGCTCCGAGCACGTCCCGCCCAGTGGTCCACCTCCGGGTACCGTCCCGCTCTGCAAGCCTCAGCTAAGGTCAACGCTGTCCGTCGTCTGCAACCAACACAATGTAGTGCGGGCAAAGCCCGTGAAGGGGTGAGTATAAGCTACTCAGTAGGGACCCCGAGACCCCTGAAGGTCTCTCAAAATCCACAAAGGATAAACCACGAAGAAAGGTACAATCACGAAGTAACAACCGACACTGCTTAGGTATATGCCCATACATATACCTAAGTCATCAATTTCAAATACGCTCCAACCTCCGAGCCCAAGTACAACTCAGTCCACACAGGAAAGTAAACGTATTCCACACAGGATTGCACAACACAATCCACATAGGAAAGCAACAGATTCAGCTTACACAGGTATACTTCTTCAAAGGACGATAAAGATGATCTCTGATCCATCTAAGTCGTCGGACCCACGAAGGATCGATAGGTAACTAACCAAAGGACGATAAAGATGATCTCTGATCCATCTAAGTCGTCGGACCCACGAAGGATTGATAGGTAACTAACCCCCGCAATGACCCACACAGGACCTGTAGGCGCTGGCTCACACAGAACCGCTGAGCGCGGACCCACACAGGATCGGACCCACACAGGATCAGGCCCACAAAGGACCTGTAACACTGATCCACGTAGGATCGCTGAGTGTTGTAGTCGTCGTCGTCGAATCCACACAGGATCGGGCCCACACAGGACCTGTAGCACTGATCCACGTAGGATCGCTGAGTGCTGTAGTCGTCGTCGTCGAATCCACACAGGATCTCTGTACTGTCGTCGTCGCAGTCACAGTAGCAGTAGTAGCAGTAGTAGACACAGTAACAGTCGCAGCCAGCACTAGGGTTCCCGCACACAGCAAGCTCGTACGGAGGGTCCGGTCCACGAGCCGAGAGGCTGATACATCAACTGTCACAAAAACCAGAGTTGATGTATCCAAAAGTTCCGTATCGTCAACAGGAACTCAACGCAACAGACGGCGCGTCGATCGGACGCCCGGTCTGAGAGTTATTGGCATTTTCGTCCCCGGGGCCCGGTTGGTTTTTAAGGCAAAACCAACCCGACCGTACTCCACCTGCGTCCAAACCTCGGGCGGAGTATGCCAAAAGATCTGTCTCACTAAGAGGAACACAACGCGGCTGACGACACGTCAATCGGACGTCTGTAGCTCAAGATATGAGCGTTTCCGCTCCGAAGGCCCGGTTGGTTTCGTGAACGAACCAACCCGGCCGTACTCAAAGTAAACCGAAACCTTGAGTGAGATATACCGAAACGACCTTCTCGATCCAAGGATCTCGTTGCCACATACGGTTCGTCGATCGGAGGTCCGTGGCTCATGATATGGCCAAAAGACCGAAAAAGATTCGAAACGGGGGGTCCGGGTCCGGGTCGACCCGGCCCGACCCCCCTGGGTCGGCCCGAACCGGGTCGACCCGAACCGGGTCCGACCCGGCCCAGCCGGCCGGCCGGCGGAGCGGCGGCGCGGCGGCCCGGCGGCGCGGCGGCCTGGCGGTGGCGCGGCGGCCCGGCGGTGGCGCGGCGGCCCGGCGGTGGCGCGGCGGCCCGTCGGTGGCGCGGCGGCCCGGCGGTGGCGCGGCGGCCTGGCGGCACGGCGGAGGCGGCATGCGGGGGGGAAAAGCCCCCGCTTTCTTGGAGTGGCGGTGCGGCTTAATGCCACACCCTTTGTGGAAAACGGCCCCCCTAGCGGGGGCCAGCTTGATTAAACCGGGGGGGCCTCCTGCCCCCCTCAAGGAAACCGCCCTCCTCTTAAATGAGGAGGGTTTTAAGAGCTGGCCGGGGGAATTTATTCCCCCGGCTTTTGACCTTCCGGCCGGCCAACTGGCGGCCGGTTTTCTCCAACGGGACCGGAAAAATCCGGTCCCCTCTTCGGCTTCCGACGCCGGCGGCCCGGCCGCCGGTCTTCTCGTTCCGCCGCGGCCCGGAACCGGCCGCGGTGTTCGTCTTCCGGCGCGGTGCGACGGCACCGCGCCCCTCCGCCGTGCCTTCGATTCCCCTTGATGCGGCGCGGCGGCGTCGCGTTCTTGAAGATTCTTCCATGGCGCGACGCGACGACGTCGCGTAATATAAACATACAATCATCCGCGTGGTGCGACGGCACCACGCCACCTTGCTTCCATCCACAAGACTAAACAACATAAACGATGGAGGGGGTTCGGTCGTGTTCATGCGGTCCGGCCCCCCTCACGTTAAATAATAACACAACATAAAATATTCAATTTCCTCACGTTAGACATGCTAGATCCACGATCAATAATGAAATAATAAAACAATGAATCAACAACCCCTACCTTGATATAAGGTTCGAAGATTTGTCAACGTTCCGCGGAAGACGACGTCGCAGAGGTTGGGCGTCGCGGTAGCTATTGGTCAAATCCGATGACGAAGAGGTGCGTCCGAAGAAGTACGTCGTTGACGAATCTTTGTACGCCGACGAAGGTTGTCCGAGGAAGAAGCGGCATTCCCTCTCGTTGACACGAAAGACGAAGAAGAGAGATGCGGCGTTCTTCGTCGGAGCTTGAGCGTTCTTCGTCAAGTTGAAGAAAAAGGGAAAAGCTCTCAAAAGCTCTCAAGATGGCTAAAGAGTTCTAACCCAACCAAATAAAATAAGAGCTTATTTTATTTACAAACCTAACAAAAGAATTTCAAAGGTTTGAAATTCAAAAAGATTAACTCCAAAATTAAATAACTCAAGTCATTAAAGAGGGGTTAAGGGAGTTGGGAGAAGATGAAAGGTTGGGAGTTTCGTGTGGGCCCCACCACACTTAATCCTCCCAAGGGAGGTTAAGTGGATGTGGTTCCCACTTCCAACCCCCTTTGGTAGGATTTATCAAGTTAAAATAAAATTTGTTCTTCACAAATTTTATTTAACTTAAACTAAAAACCCGAAAACTAACTTACAACCCGCAACAAACGCAACTTCTGAAAAGGTCTCTTTAAGCGAAAATCGGCGCTGCGAGTCCATCGGTGCCCTCAGATTTCAATTCCGAGAACCGGATCAAAAGTTAGGAATTCCCGCTTGTTCGTTCACTGAACGTACCCGAGCCAAACTTCGGAAAATGATTCCGGGCACTCCGGGCCTCGGAATCAGGTGCCGTCAGAAACCGCGCTCTTGTAAAATTCCAAAGAAAATTAAGAAAAAATTCCCCTTGAATTTTACGGGTCTTTACATTACTCCCACCTCAGGGATTTACGTCCCCGTAAAGATACATCAAAAATTAGGGAAACAAATGAGAGTACTGAGCACGCATCTGAGCCTCCCGCTCCCATGTGCTCTCTTGGAGATTCCCATGCTGCCATCTGATGCGCACAAGAGGAATCGATCGCCCACACAGGACCCACTCTTGTCGATCCTCTATCTCCACTGGGACCTCCGTGAAAGTCGCCCCATCGTCAACGTCAAGCTCCCCATGGTCAATGATGTGCGTCGGGTCGTGCACGTATCTCCTCAGCTGAGATACGTGAAAGACGTCGTGCACCCGGTGCAACTGAGGTGGTAGAGCCAGGCGATAAGCCACCTCACCAATCCTGCTGAGAATCTGGAGTGGTCCGATGAAGCGTGGAGATAACTTTCCGCCTTGGACAAATCTCCGAATACCACGTCGAGGTGAGACCCGCAAAAAGACGTGATCGCCATCCTCAAACTCCAGTGGCCTCCGCCTCCTGTCAGCGTATGACTTCTGCCGGCTCTGAGCTGTCCTCATCTGTTCCTGGATGACCTGGACCTTCTCTGTCGTGGCCTGGACCATCTCCGGTCCCACCAGAGCTGCAAGATTTCTTCTTTGCCGATAAGAGAAATCTGGTCCCATCCCCTGGATGAACCACATTCTTTGCCTAAAACAGTCAATCCTAACATGGATGATACTAATCCATACCAAGGATGACGTCGTAAGGCCTCGACGCTAATACTAAGAGATTCAACTGTTACTCTCGCCTACAAGGGTTGAGTCACACTGTCGGCATCAGTGTGTGGTAACTGGGTCTCCTCCAGTAGATGTATCACAAGTGAGGGTCAAGTCAACAGCCAAAACTGGAACCTCTTAGTAACATCACGAAAGAGGAAAGGAACGAAAACATCACAAAGGTATGCGTCTTTTATTATTGCAGCTCATAATACAAGACGCTACACAAATGCAACAAGGAACCAGAAGTACAAAGGATGTATCCACTAGTTCTGCTCCTGTCCATCGGCTCCCAGAGCTCCATGATCGAAGGCCTCGGTTGCCTGAAGCTGTGCTCTCCCCTGCGGTCGGGGTGGACCTCCTGGTGGTGGTGGTGGTAGAGCCTCAAAGCGTCGTCCACCACCTGCTGCTCGGCCAGCTCCTCTGCCTCGTCCGCCTCCTCCCTGCGGACCGCCACGGTCGAACCTCTGCCTCTGCCTAGGTGGTTCCTCAACCGTCTGCTGCTCCTCCGCATGGCGGGTTGGGCAGTCACAAGCCATGTGGCCTTGCCCGCCGCATGCAAAGCACTGTCTTCCACTCAAAAGACTGGCTCCGCGCTCTGTGCCCTGCACTGCTGAGCCAGTGCCCTGAGGTCATCTGCCTAAAGGTCTGGTCTGTCTGGACCCCTGAGTCATCTGTCAGCTACCTGCTACCGAAGACTCCGCTACGTGCCGCCCTGCGGTGGGTCTCTGTGCTGGTGTAGACTCAGCAAGGAAGCTCTCAATCAGAAGGGCCCGCTCCAGTACTCCTGTCTGAGTCGGTATGCTGAGGGAGATCAGCGATGCCCTGATCTCGTGTCTCAAACCCTGCTCGAAGGTCCGGGCCCAGATGTATGGGTCCCGTACCATGTCGGTCGAGTAGCGCGAGAGGTCGGTAAATCTCGCCGAGTACTGAGCGACCGTCATGCTGCCCTGCCGCAGCTGTAGAAGCTCCTGGATACGAACCGCACGAAGGGTGGCTGGGACGAACTCCGAGCGGAAGAGGCTCTCAAAGTCCGTCCAAAGTAGAGATGCCTCATCGTGCACCTGGAGCATCAAGCTCCACCATCGTCCTGCTGCTGCGTGTAGTAGGCTCGCAGCGAGGATCACCATGAGGTCTGCTGGTGTCCTCACTAGCCTAAACACTCGTACTACTGCCTCCAGCCAGTCCTCTGCTGCCTGGGGATCCGTCTCCCCGCGAAACCTGGGCGGTCGCTGGCGCTGAAACTCATGAAGTGCGCTGAGGCGACGTGCATCGTCAGCGGATGCTGCTGGAAGCATCGGGGGCTCGGCGGGTAGAGCTACCGCCGGTGCCACTGCTGACAAAGGGCCCTGCACCGAGGCCTCGTCGCTCAGTGGGCTGTCGTCGCGCACGACTCTCGGAACCCTAGCTGGCTGCCGTCGTGGGGCCATCCTGAAAAGGAAACAGGTGCGCCACGGTCAGATCAGTATACCTGGTGAGCTGATATAAAGTAATCACAAAGAAAACTTTGAAACACACACGCAATCAATGTTTTCGTGCATTAAGTCGGAAATCAGTAGTCAGGGTCCTGGTGTACGGATACGTCGGCCGCCGCACCAACACTGGACTCCCTGGACTGATAACCACACTCAATACGCTAAACATTATTGCTTCACATAGAAAAGATCAGAGTTCACGGTAGAACCGAACTCCTCTGATACCAATTTGTCACGACCCGCCCTCGGGGTCCGTGCCGTGACTACCCTAAGCCCACCTTCCATAGGCCAGGGGCTGGTGACTAGCACCAAGGCGTAAATCCCGGTAAAAAGGGAAGACATTGCCTTTGTAAAGTAAACAAACACCACGGAGTAAGCAAACGGAAAGTAAACACTAAACAAGAACAGAGTACAACTGAAAGTGCGGAAAAGTAAATGGGCCAGTATACAAACCCAAACTGGAAGTAAAGTACAACTCGAAAGGGAAAACAGCAACTGAAAAGTAAAAGCCGCTACACCGAGCTGTCCACTGGAAATCCCACCTGAAGGGTGGGTACAGATAGCTCCTCTGCTCCACGGGTCCCGCCGTCCGCTCCGAGCACGTCCCGCCCAGTGGTCCACCTCCGGGTACCGTCCCGCTCTGCAAGCCTCAGCTAAGGTCAACGCTGTCCGTCGTCTGCAACCAACACAACGTAGTGCGGGCAAAGCCCATGCAGGGGTGAGTATAAGCTACTCAGTAGGGACCCCGAGACCCCTGAAGGTCTCTCAAAATCCACAAAGGATAAACCACGAAGAAAGGTACAATCACGAAGTAACAACCGACACTGCTTAGGTATATGCCCATACATATACCTAAGTCATCAATTTCAAATACGCTCCAACCTCCGAGCCCAAGTACAACTCAGTCCACACAGGAAAGTAAACGTATTCCACACAGGAAAGCAAAAAGTAATCCACACAGGATTGCACAACACAATCCACATAGGAAAGCAACAAATTCATCTTACACAGGTATACTTCTTCAAAGGACGATAAAGATGATCTCTGATCCATCTAAGTCGTCGGACCCACGAAGGATCGATAGGTAACTAACCAAAGGACGATAAAGATGATCTCTGATCCATCTAAGTCGTCGGACCCACGAAGGATCGATAGGTAACTAACCCCCGCAATGACCCACACAGGATCGGGCCCACACAGGACCTGTAGGCGCTGGCTCACACAGAACCGCTGAGCGCGGACCCACACAGGATTGGACTGACACAGGATCGGGCCCACACAGGACCTGTAGCACTGATCCACGTAGGATCGCTGAGTGCTGTAGTCGTCGTCGTCGAATCCACACAGGATCGGGCCCACACAGGACCTGTAGCACTGATCCACGTAGGATCGCTGAGTGCTGTAGTCGTCGTCGTCGTCGAATCCACACAGGATCTCTGTACTGTCGTCGTCGCAGTCATAGTAGCAGTAGTAGCAGTAGTAGACACAGTAACAGTCGCAGCCAGCACTAGGGTTCCCGCACATAGCAAGCTCGTACGGAGGGTCCGCTCCACGAGCCGAGAGGCTGATACATCAACTGTCACAAAAAACAGAGTTGATGTATCCAAAAGTTCCGTATCGTCAACAGGAACTCAACGCAACAGACGGCGCGTCGATCGGACGCCCGGTCTGAGAGTTATTGGCATTTTCGTCCCCGGGGCCCGGTTGGTTTTTAAGGCAAAACCAACCCGACCGTACTCCACCTGCATCCAAACCTCGGGCGGAGTATGCCAAAAGATCCGTCTCACTAAGAGGAACACAACGCGGCTGACGACACGTCAATCAGACGTCTGTAGCTCAAGATATGAGCGTTTCCGCTCCGAAGGCCCGGTTGGTTTCGTGAACGAACCAACCCGGCCGTACTCAAAGTAAACCGAAACCTTGAGTGCGATATAACGAAACGACCGTCTCGATCCAAGGATCGCGTTGCCGCTGACGGTTTGTCGATCGGAGGTCCGTGGCTCAAGATATGGCCAAAAGACCGAAAAAGATTCGAAACGGGGGGTCCGGGTCCGGGTCGACCCGGCCCGACCCCCCCTGGGTTGGCCCGAACCGGGTCGACCCGACCCGGGTCCGACCCAGCCCGGCCGGCCGGCCGGCGGCGCGGCGGCGCGGTGGTGGCGCGGCGGCCCGGCGGTGGCGCGGCGGCCCGGCGGTGGCGCGGCGGCCCGGCGGTGGCGCGGCGGCCTGGCGGCACGGCGGAGGCGGCATGCGGGGGGGCAAAGCCCCCGCTTTCTTGGAGTGGCGGCGCGGCTTAATGCCGCGCCCTTTATGGAAAACGGCCCCCCTAGCGGGGGCCAGCTTGATTAATCTGAGGGGGCCTCCTGCCCCCCTCAAGGAAACCGCCCTCCTCTTAAATGAGTAGGGTTTTAAGAGCTGGCCGGGGGAATTTATTCCCCCGGCTTTTGACCTTCCGGCCGGCCAACTTCCGGCCGGTTTTCTCCAACGTGACCGGAAAAATCCGGTCCCCTCTTCTGCTTCCGACGCCGGCGGCCCGGCCGCCGGTCTTCTCGTTCCGCCGCGGCCCGGAACCGGCCGCGGTGTTCGTCGTCCGGCGCGGTGCGACGGCACCGCGCCCCTCCGCCGCGCCTTCGATTCCCCTTGATGCGGCGCAGCGGCGTCGCGTTCTTAAAGATTCTTCCATGGCGCGACGCGACGGCGTCGCGTAATATAAACATACAATCATCCGCGTGGTGCGACGGCACCACGCCACCTTGCTTCCATCCACAAGACTAAACAACATGAACGATGGAGGGGGTTCGGCCGTGTTCATGCGGTCCGACCCCCCTCACGTTAAATAATAACACAACATAAAATATTCAATTGCCTCACGTTAGACATGCTAGATCCACGATCAAGAATGAAATAATAAAACAATGAATCAACAACCCCTACCTTGATATAAGGTTCGAAGATTTGTCAACGTTCCGCGGAAGACGACGTCGCGGAGGTCGGGCGTCGCGGTAGCCATTCGTCAAATCCGATGACGAAGAGGTGCATCCGAAGAAGTACGTCGTTGACGAATCTTTGTACGCCGACGAAGGTTGTCCGAGGAAGAAGCGGCGTTCCCTCTCGTTGACACGAAAGACGAAGAAGAGAGATGCGGCGTTCTTCGTCGGAGCTTGAGCGTTCTTCGTCAAGTTGAAGAAAAAGGGAAAAGCTCTCAAAAGCTCTCAAGTTGGCTAAAGAGTTCTAACCCAACCAAATAAAATAAGAGCTTATTTTATTTACAAACCTAAAAAAAGAATTTCAAAGGTTTGAAATTCAAAAAGATTAACTCCAAAATTAAATAACTCAAGTCATTAAAGAGGGGTTAAGGGAGTTGGGAGAAGATGAAAGGTTGGGAGTTTCGTGTGGGCCCCACCACACTTAATCCTCCCAAGGGAGGTTAAGTGGACGTGTGTCCCACTTCCAACCCCCTTTGGTAGGATTTATCAAGTTAAAATAAAATTTGTTCTTCACAAATTTTATTTAACTTAAACTAAAAACCCGAAAACTAACTTACAACCCGCAACAAACGCAACTTCCGAAAAGGTCTCTTTAAGCGAAAATCGGCGCTGCGAGTCCATCGGTGCCCTCAGATTTCAATTCCGAGCACCGGATCAAAAGTTAGGAATTCTCGCTCGTTCGTTCACTGAACGTACCCGAGCCAAACTTCGGAAAATGATTCCGGGCACTTCGGGCCTCGGAATCAGGTGCCGTCAGAAACCGCGCTCTTGTAAAATTCCAAATAAAATTAAGAAAAAATTCCCCTTGAATTTTACGGGTCTTTACAGTGTCTTTATGGATGCATATTTGTATCCTCGATGGTCTTCTAGAAAACCCAACTGATGGGTTACCACATCAGAATCAAAACATGGAATCTATATGTAATTCCATGCGAACACATCTCTATTTTTCTTCAGGAATGAAGTATATACCTCATGTTCTTCGAGAGTCATGGTCACACTAATCTTAGTGGGTCATCGATCTTATTCTGTAACTAGATTTATCTCTCTGAGTTCATCCGTAATGCTGGATAAACATTCCTCAAATGTTGAAGGGGAACCCTTGAGGTCTTCCTATCCTTCCTCTTATTCATTATTTACTTATTTTTTCTCTTCCTGGGAGGTAGGTGATGAAGTAAGAATCTATAAGTTAGTAGATAAATTTCCATTCATACATATATAAGATGAAGTAATAATTTCTCTCTCAATCGATGGTGCGATTCCCTTTTGGAACTTTTAAGGGAAGACAATTTATTGAGAATGTGCATCCTTCTCTTCTCTCATTTATGTGACAAATTATTCCTATCTAGCTGATGAAATAGTAAATCATTGAATCTGGGGGGGGGGGGTGGAATGAAGAATTTTCATAAAGTATTTCATCACTACTTTGAGAGTTGACAACTTCTCTTGCTCTATTGGGTTCATTTTTCATGACTAGAATTATGTAACTCACTGAATGAGTGATTGAATTTGGTCCCATTCCTTTAATTTGATTAATGGGAAGTGCATAATTTGTATTGAGTTTCTTGAAAGGATTAGTCGGAATCATCTCCAGACTATTTAGGGCATTAATATAAGAAATATCATCAGTTACAAACTATTTTACTTTCTTTTGGTAGAGCCCCATATCAATTTTTTTATGAATCACATGATTTGAATGGGGTCTTATCACCATGAAATGTACCAATTTGACCATTGATACAATATTTGAGGCATTGTTGTTATGATGAATGAATGGTCACTTGTGGATGTATCCATGGTCTTCCCAATATGAAATTGAAAGAAATATCCTTCCAAACAATCATGAATTATGAGTTATACACAAGATCCCCAAACTAAGTTCAGAGTATGATCTCACCAAGAGGCTGTTTATCATTATTTTAGTAACCCTATAACATCATAGTGGAGGGGGGGAAGGTGAGATTCATTGAGACCTAGTTAGAAATGTTTCTAGACCAGAATGAACTTAACTCTTGAGACATTTTCAATGAAGGTTCATCAGATATCAATTCCATTTATATTTCTAGATATATACAAGAGTCTATAATGTATTTGTATTAAAACATTTTCATCATTGTCGGTGAAAGAGATAATCATATGAAATTCTGTAGGATCATTCTCTACACAATATACTTCAACAGTGACAACCTCAACTTCAAATTCACAGGGTATTGACAAGGCCTCTATAAGTGCTTCATAGAGGTCTCTTAATAGACTTAAAGAATTCAGGATTGACAATATGATTGATACTTGGGATAATTTCTTAAAAACATCGTATTTCTATTCCAAATGTCTGTGCTTCCCCATATGGAGAGGTTCATTCACATGTGGTTTAAAAGATGATGTTTCTTATGTAAACAGACTATCCCTAGGAATAGGAGTTGAAAGTTCTTCCACTCCTAAAGGGTTAAGTCGGCTGGGTCTTATTATAAGACATGGTTGATTGGGTGATGAAATATCCTCAAATAAATCTTCTAGGATAATTGTGTCAGGGAAGAACCTATCATGCATGGGGGAATTCCCTTATTCCTACTGAAATCACTAGAGTACTCTCCCATGAGTTTCATCCATGTATAAGGTTTGAGTAGAGGTGTGGTTATAGTAGTGACTCCAAGCACGACCATGCCTTCCCCTATACCCTCGACTATAACAACCTCTTCCCTCAATTCCCCAATCAATTTTAGGGAATTTAGGTTCCTAACAATGGTCATCATTTATGAAGTGATAGATTAAGTTAATAACCTTAATAGAGTCTAAGATCAACTCTTTATGTGATAAAGATTCCATATGATGGGTTGACTCTTGTTGTGCCATTTGGTAGGTAGACGCCCATTCATTTGAGACTATTAGCATGAATTACACTAAGTTCAAGGATAAATTTGGCCTTAACATGATCTATTCTTCTTGGGATTTTTTCTTACCCTTCCATCCATGTTACTTTTTGGAGGACAGAATTTCTAAGGATTGATATATTGATGAAGCTGGATGAGATATAGAGGGAACATATGAAGGCATCGTCGAGTGCTTAAATTGTGTTTGTAGGAGGTCTTTAAAAACTTAACAATACTAGATGTGGTTCCCTATAATTTATTGAAAGGGGAAATAGTTTGGGAGATATTTTTCACCTTAATTGATGGGTTTCCTAGTCTTTGGAAACTTGACCAAGTTGTTTTCTAATGATGAGATTAAGTATTTGGGGACTTGGTCATTTTGAAAATAATAGATCTTGTTTTTCATCTCCTCAAATTGTTTTCGTCTATGATACCTTTGATTATCCTGACAAGGTGGGTGTTGTTTCAAACACTCATAAGGTAGATCCACATGGTATGGAGTGGGATTTTAAGTAGGAGTGGGTACAAGGGCTTGTTTAAGTGTAACTATAGTAGCCTTTTATTTTCTTGTTCCCCTTCTCTGAGTTTATGGAATTAATCTGGACTCTATAGTCTTTGTGATGGATTTCTCTACTCTCGAACCTATTTATACAAGGTCCTGAAACCCTCATGTGTGTTTCATATGTATAAGTGGAGTGAAAAACTCATCATGAAGATTATCTATAAATATAGGTAGAAACTCTTCTTGATGTACTATTAGGTTCAAGGAGTATTTAAATCCTTTCCACCTAGAAATGAAATATGATTCTCTTTCATTCACAAACATATTATAGTTTGAGAAATCAAAGACTATTGTCTTCTTTAGCATTGAGATGAATTGGAAGAGAAATTTCTGACGGAGGTCCTCCCATCTAGTGATTGATCAAGACTGCAAACTCGTGTACCATATGAAGGCCATTCCTTTTAGTGATTGCACAAAACACCCGAGTTGAACCACTTCCTTTTTAGGGGTACCCATCATGAGACCACAACGAGAGATGAAATGCATCGAATGCTACTACAGGTCTCCTGAGTCATTGAAAATTGGAAATGTTGGGTTCCCAAACTTTTGTGGGGGAATAGTTGGATCTACCCATTTAGGTTAAGGATTCTTTTCTAGTTATATTGGTGCACGATGTTATTCCATGGATTCCAATTAAGATGGTAGTGAATCAATAGTATTCATTAGAATTCAAGGAATGTTTGGATGAGTCAGATCCTAAAAAAGTATGGCAGCTAGAGCCTGAATGGGTGTGGAGACCGATAGGGCCATTGACAGTGTCATTGCTAGTATCTTCTATGTGTAACCAATAGGGGTAGTCTTATAAGGATATGCCTAACCCTACTCTAGTTGTTCACCTAATAGAGGTAATTACTGATCTATTACTATGGGATCTAAATATATTGGTGGTTGGAATCCCACAACGAGTGGATGCTCGAGATCTACTTCAGTCACTAAAATAAACCCTCTTTGTTGATTTACTTCAACATGAAATGTGTGTTGAGTATATTCTTGGAGAAAATATGTAGCATGAAGGTTTACTCAGAGTATTTCTTTATTGAGTCTTGTTAATTCTTTCATCTATTCCTCCTGCTAAGAAAAGTTTTCTTCTAAAGAAAGGGGATTAACCTCTTAGGGAGGTGGGTGAGGCACAATCTGACCCTTTCACTTTTCCTTATTTGATTCCTTTCAAAGAGGTAAAGCTTGATTGTTTGAGGGAGTACCAAAATTCAGGGAAAGCCTTTGGTTTTGGGTAAGCATTCCTCCTTCATTTGTTTCGGTGTAGACTACAATATGAATCAGAAATTCCTCTTCTGAATCCTTTGAATTGGCCCTGTGTTCTGTAGAATCTACGAGGGTGGCATTGATGAAATTTAATTATAAAAAATGAATTATAGGCATTCTAATATGTATTTGTAATAATTTATTATTATACCCCCTCCATAAGGCCTTATACTTTTCTTTTCTGATTCTATGGGAGGTATTTGGTGGAAAATGATCTAAAGAACATATTTTGATAATTCAGTCATGCATGTTCTAGGTGAAGTTATTATATTAGGAGATGGGAATAATTAGGGGGATTCATTCTATAGTATCTTCCCTAAACGGGAGAAGACCAATTCCCACTGAAAAGGGGGTTATTGAGTTGAAAAATCCCTCATCCATGAAGGTTGGGGATATTCCTATTCTGATTTCACAACTCTTCAGGATTAATTGTATAGCCTCATGGGTTGGGTTAAAAAATATTCCAGACCTATGGGTTGGGGTTGATCCTTAACTTTCATGACTGATACTACCGCGACTTCTCTTATGATTCTACGAAGTTTTGTTTGAACGTGAGCTGAGTGCGTCATTAAACACACACCTGAATCACCTACCTCATAATACCGTTGTTCTATTTTTGACATCTGCATTATCTGACGGTGAATTTACCCTAAATGAGAGGATTTCTCGATGTTCTCAGATGCCTATTTCAATATTCTTTCAATATCATTCTCTCTTCTGGATCAACATTGGTGGGATTCGGTCGAGGCCAATTTTTTCTTATCATATCTCTGGTTAAATTCTATTTTTTGGAGTTAAACTGAAGCTATGATGTTTCATGACACCACATTTGGAGGGTTTTTTTGTTATGGAGGGTTGTGAAATGTAACTCTCCTTGTTTATCCCATCCTTTGATACAAACACCAGATGGGGTATGAGAAATTAGCTGTTGAAATATCATTAATGAACTAAGGAATGCATGTTGAAGAGATCATCATTATTTCTCAATCTTTGGGTGTCATGAATCCAAGAGAGCTAGCAAGTTAATTTGGTGGTTCAACCCTTCTATTACCTTGATGTTAATTTGAAACTCATCGTAAGTTAATACTTTTTCTTTCAATTGATGAATATTTTTTCCATATGTTGAGGCAGATGTCGTACATACAATATTCTGAAAACACCTCTAGAATGCTATATTGAGTAGTGGATAAAGTCCATAACATGACTGATATTTCATCCTTAGACATATATTTCCTCATATTTAGAAGATATTATTCATATTTTATGAGAGACTCCTCTACCTAGTATGACGAGAGTGGACCCTTCCTGAATACTTTATCATAAGTAGTGATATTGGTTGGGATTTCTTCTACTATGTTGGAAGGAAGATGATCTAAAGGAGGTTCTGAGAATGACCTTCTCTTTGGGTTATCTTTCGATTGAGAAAGGATTTCACCTACCAATTATAAGGAATTGGATATGACAATCCTTTTTTTCTCAAGTTCCTTGTGATAGGAGGTATTTCTCAAAACTAGGTTTCTAATTAGAGAATTATCTTGATAGTGTGAAACACTGCTATGGAGAGAAATTTCATAGAAAACACCATCACGGGGAGGACCACCATGGTGGATTATATAAAGGGGATGAACCTATTGATCATTGATATTCTGGATATGTGAAGGGATATTGTAGATCTCATGAAGAGACAGTCTCTCGAGATTGATCAGATTACAGACATGAACAAAGAATTCATTGTAAAGTGTTCAAGGATGACCTTCATATTTACAACTACTAATCCCATAATTTAGTAATAGGAGAGTAAGATCTTGATCTTCCATATACAAGCATTATAAGCCTTCAAGAACTCCTACATTGAGTAGAGATGGATTGTAAATCAGTTCTTTTCTTTCTAGTTGTCTTTGGTGAGTTTTCTTTTTGGATTCTTTATTGCAAGCTACTGGGGACACTTTCTGGGGGAAGTGGTTTTCATGGGAATGTTGTACATAGATTGTATTGGCCATCATGATGGTCCATTTAACTATAGCCTAAGAGGGTGTATGTTCTCAATCTGTTTGTCAATATATTATGAGGGATTTTTCACCATGTACATCCTGGATGGGAGCAGAGTTGTGTGTCTACTCTAGGGTGAAATATTGATGAGAAACCCCACTTGTGGGGAAATAGTTATGTTTACATCCCTGAAACACTACTATTGTCACTTTTATAATTTACTGGTAAGTACGAAGGATGTGGGAAGTGATTTTCATCTTCCCTTTCACCACTGTCAAGATATGCTTGGTGACTTCATCGATTGGAATAGGTATATATTCCCATTCCGTATCTAGAGTAGGTGTATGTGCCTATTCCTGTCCTCCCTTTCCTTTTAGTGGATAGTAACAGTACTCATGTGTGGGGGAATAGAGTTGAGTCTCCCCCTTGTCATCGGGAATTTCTGACTTACTTATTCGAGTTCTTCTAAACGAGGCTCTTAGAAGGATAGATGAATGTAGAGAAGTGCATGTTCTTACTCATAGCTCGCCACCAAACATGGTTGGTGGGATTATTTGAGTTCTTCAAGATGATTCTGCTAGTAGGATTGGTGGGTGAAGTGAGGTGTATGTTCCTTCTCTTAGTATGTCATCAAATTTGAACAAAAATATTCCTTGATTTCTACCAAAAAAGTCTGTTGGCTGACTGAATGAAGATGAATGGGTGTGTGTGTTTTCTCGGAATTTTCCACCAAATTGGGTTAGTGGGATTATCCATAGGGAGAAGATTTGTGAATTTTCTAACTGTTAGCCTATTTTATTCCCTGGTGGTCTGTCTTGCATGACTAGGTCTGAAGGATCTAGTCTGGATATCCAAGGAAAACACACTCATCATGCTGAGGGTTCACTAACACATGATGTTGGTGTTGAAGATTGCTGGTTAGATACCTTGAGAAGGAACTCCATGTCTTATGGATGAGTCCATATGAGACTTCTTGATCCACCTCCCTAAGATACAGGAGTGACTGGTTGTCATATTTTGGGAATAAGCTTTGGAAAAACTTGAAGACAGTGGTTGGGTATTTTTGTGTTAGGACCATATGTGATCATTGATTGGATGATAAATGGGGCTTAATAAACTAGAAGGCATGTTGGGAGACCACTAGTGTGAGGAATTTACCATTTTGATAGTACTCCCAGACCGATGAGTTTGAGACCCAGTGTTGAAGATGCTGAGATGGTGATGGTGTCCTCTACATGGATGAAGATCCAACCTTAATAGTAGTCAGGGAATTAGTTGAAAAAATCAAGAATAATTCCATTTTATTGAAGGGATATTTGAGAGTAAGTGTATGAGATATATAACAAAAACAAAAAATAAAACACTATGAAAGCAACATTTTTTTGAATGAACACATGCAGAATTTATTGTATTGTCGAGACCTCTTTTATCAAGTGAAAGGGGCCGGACATATGGGTGTTACTATCATATTAGTTAAGGATTCTCATCAGGTTCATCATTTCTTTTATTTACAATGAAAATATTTCTAGGTTCAGAATCATTATTTCTGAACAATTTCTAATGGGTTTGTTCATGGAACTAGAAACACCCAATGGTTATGTATCCACAGGTACCTTCTTTCAAAAGGTAGGTTCTCATTAGGGATTTTGTCCAATGACACTTAAGAACTCACATTGGTTGAGAGGATGAGAGTTCAGGCTCATCACACCCTTTTGGGGGGAATTATTTCCTACTCTGGGACTCTCTTATATATTTAAGACAAGTTCATGAATCCTTTATTTATTTAGAAGTATGATGTAGGTCACTCTTGAATTAAAAATCAATTATTATCATGTATGGAGCTTGGAATCATCTGTATGCATATGAGTTTCTTCATAAATGGATATAAATGTATGTATCTAAGGTTATCCATCAATGGTATCCTCTTATATAATACTTATATATTCTTTGGTCATTATTACAATGATGATGGTTTTCTATCCACTCAGTGGGGTACTCTGAAGTGTATCATTATCTAGGGAGATGATAATTTTTTGATATTAAGAATAGAACCTATGTATCCTTGTGAAAGGAATCAGAACCCACATAGTTAGATGCCACTTAATGTGACACATCATACCTTTTAAGGTAATGTGATAAGGACCTAACCATATAGTTTAACATCATGTGGCAAGGATGTCTATGAAGAAGGTTCCTAGTCAAAATTTGGGAATGAGACTTATGCTGAAGCAGCCCAGTGAACCTGGAAGGAATATGGATTCCTAGGTTTAATTAGACCCTACTGAAAATGTTTCCCCAGAGAAAATAGGGTATATTTTGTGTATTGGGTTTGGATCTCAAGGAGGATTCCTACGTATCCCACTTAGATGTGAATCGAAGCCTGAGTAGTTCGGTTGTGAGGAGCCATGCCTATGGAGGTCCTTGAAGGTTTTTATATTAGGGGATTATGACCCTTTAAGAGAATTAATTTAGGGATTACTATTAAAGAGTATTACATATAGTTATTTGGAGGTTTTAATTGGGTATTACACCTAAGAAGGATTCTAATTGAGCTTGTTCCCTAGGTAGGTTCCCTACATATTTTGGTTATAGTAGGAATCAAATTTCTTATAGTTAAATATTTAGGGATTAAAAACTAAGTCTACCCCTGTAAATGGGGTAAAAATTGTGGATAAATTATGAAGAGTATTCCCAAGTTGGTGAAACGTTGGGGCTTACACCATGTATGAGGCCCTAATTTGGGTTAGGGATTAAACTTGGAATGATTCCCAAAAGTTTTGGGATCATGTGGATGCCATTACCAACATCAAACTCTAAGCCCATGTGAGTCATTTTTAGAGTGAGAAACAATAGGAATTATAAGATCTAGTAATCCACACAATCCACTTTTCCTAGAGGTTGAATGCATATACTTGAGAAAATACACCTATGGACGAACTTTGAAAGAATGTGAGATAAAGATTCAAAGGATGATTCACTACCAAAAAACATGCACTGGATGGTGTGGATGAAGTGATCATGGCTATCCTCTGTGTCCAAATGAGTCTAGATGAGTCATGCTTGAATATGATGGATAGGAGGAAGTAAAAGATATTGGAAACAACACACTTATCCTCCTACTATGGTGGAAGAGGATGGGGAGACCGTGGAAGAGATTGAGGGTATGAAACTTCCCTCTCTTGACTTTACCCCCGATTAGGTCCAGGGTATGAAAAATGAGGAGGGAAGGGAGAATGAGGGAGAGGAGAGGACTCTAATGCCCATACCTTCTCTGAACTAGTGACAAAAAGGTATAGAGGAGCAAGAGTGAAATGTCATGAAAGAAAGTCAAAGGGAGTACTCTAGGAGGGATTCCCTAAAACTTGTCCTGTAGAGAGGGAGTGGGATTTCATTCCATGTTAGGAACTAGAGGCTCTGGGTCTTAGAGATGAGAAGAAGAGGACATTTTCCTAACCCTAGTTTTCAATATTGGGAATTACATAACACTATCCTTGGGGTATGGGTCCTCGTGACAATGGGAATGCACACTCACATACATCCCAAGGACCTCGACTGTCGAATCAGATAAGCATGAGAAACCTCTAGCTATAAGAATACACACCCAAATGGGAGACACACTTGTGTGCAAATTGCTATGGTTTTGTAAGTCCAAAGGCTTTGGTATAGGTTTCAACTTGGTACCTCTCATGAAACTGATCCAAAGGAAAGAGGCCCTACCATGTATGTCTTTTAAGAAGGGTTCAAAGGGTGACTCACATAGGTCATGGGCGTAGGTCCTGGGCATAGGTCCTGGGAGGAACAGAAAGCGCTTTGTGAAGTGGGAGATAAACCTTCATGAGATGGAAGTTACTTGAGAAATGGAAAATCTGGGAAATAGAACTTGAGTAATTATTTATCCTAAACACCATGGGTCTTCTCAAGTATCCCTAGACGGATCTCACATAGGTCCTAGTTTAAGAAATAGGGCTCGCACAAGTGGTTTTTTACTGGAGGAAAAAGGGTCCTCACCCAAGTGTTTTGTTGTTGGGACCCTAAAGGGACATTTATCTCAAATATCTCTTATAATTATCTATTATATTGGGTTTTAGATAGATACCTAATATGTTTCAAAGGATCGGGGTGAAGTGGTTGCGTGATCAGAGCTTGGGGGGTTATTCAGAATTTTTAGTAGTCCAAATGAGGAGACCAAATGTCCTATTTATATGAAAAAGAGGGACCCTAGTTGAAACAGGTTGTCTATGTAGGTTTGAGATATAGGCCTTGGGAATAGGTCCCTGACATAGGTATATCCTCCCTTTTCATTTCGTGCATTCTGGTGCGCTGGTGCTAGCACACATGGCTTCTATGTAGGGGTCTTTTGATCCTGTTTGGGTGTCTTCATGGTTTTAACCTTCTCACTACGCCTTTCATAATATTTTCCTCCCTCTGAAGAAACAGATTTAAAAAAATAAAATATTCAATCAAATAACTTAACATTCATATAATGGTTTTTACTAGTCAAGTAGTGAGAACAAAATCTTTTTTATGCTTAAAAATACATTTTTTTAAAAGAAAACGGTTTCTGTGCATTTTGTACGTAGAAATTAGAATTATTTTTTCTTCCAAATTTAGAAATTGAATCTGATAAAATAGATTCCATATTTTGAATCATCATGCATAATTTTTTTATAAGTTTAATTTCATTTTTGGTTATAAAAATAACATACCTTGAGAAGAAGTTTTTAACCACGATAAAGGTAAAAATGGGTTAAAGGGGTTAAAATAAAGGCATACAGGTTCAATATATCACTAAACCTTATATTTAATTTCATTATTTTAGTGTATTTAAACCTTAGTAAAATTATATCTGGTAATTGGATGTTTTTATGCACTTTCCCATGTGAATATATTTATTATATTATAAAGTTATTAATATTTACAATGGTGTCACTCCCCTCCCTTATGAAAATGAACCTCCTCTTCTCACTTATTCGCACAATTTATTGACTCTATATCAAAAAATATCTACCAAAATATTTTTAAAACTTTTTTAACCATATTATATAGGTCATGGTTTCACCAAAAAACAATTCTAAGAAGTAGTGAGTAGTGAATTGAATGAAGATACTCAAAGAAGAGGGAATTGTCTTTACTGATCCATTTCATGTTTATTTCTTCTTCAACCTCTTAAAAAAAATTTATAACCATATTAATATAATTAAATAATTATATATACTATAATTATGTGTTTTTATGTTAATTTTATGACAATTTTTTAATTTATTTCCCTCAAATAAAAAATGAAAACGTTATACGTGTGTATGTATGAACTACCATCTCCAGGAAGCAACATGTTTCATTTTTCAACATCAACTCACATAGATGGTTATGTGGGTGAATTTAATGAATATATTTTATATTTATTATATAATAATTATTATTTAAATATAAATTATTATTTGCTTTCCTTTATTTCCTTTCATTCAAGAATGAAAGTATCACTAATGTGTATGTGCAAACTACTGACTCTACGAAGTGATATAATTGATTTTTCATCACTACAGTGCATGTATTTTTATAAAAGTGTAAATAATTAATAAATATTACATTTATGAAGTTATTAATTTTATATATATGATTAAACCATGACCAAGTTTCAAGGATTTGACTTTCTAAACTGAAACAAGCATGAAAAATGAAATAATTTACAAAAAAATATTGATTTTAGGGGAGAATAATTAATAAATAGGTAATTATAAATTATAAATGAATAATATCAGGAAATATAATTATTAATATTGTTTTTATATATTTTTATAATAAATATAATTTTTTATATAGGATTTTAGAGAGTGTACATATAATGCCGAGAGTTGAGGTAATAGTTTATATTGCAATCTCATTTTTAATCGGGATTTTTCATGTTTAAATATACATTAGGGAAACCACATGATATATATATCTTAAAACCCATATATTTTATTTATATCTAGTTATTATAGTGTTTTAAAGTATTTTTTTGTATTTTTCCTACATTAGTACTCAAAATATTGAAATAATTATTTTAAGTAAATTCGACCTTATTTCTTGTTTTTTATCAGGAATATTTTTCTTCCATGTCCATTTTCATTAAAATGTTTCAATAATATTATTTTTTAATCTCAAATAATTTTTAAAATTAATTTTAGACCATATTTTACTTTATTTTAAAAGGTTTAAAAAAATTATAATGTCTTCTACTCAGGTTATATTTGATTATTTAAAAAAATAAAAAAAACATAATTATTTTTTTAACATTTACAGAATGAATGAATTTTACCACCACCATGAAAATTATTTATTTCTAATATTACTTCAATTATTTCTATAGTTTTAAAATTTTATTATTCCCATTTTTATATTATTTTTTAGTTTTTAAAAGTTACCAAAATTAAAGTATGTTTTCTCTTGTTTTGAAAGCATATTTATATTACTTTTACAAAAGTATTTTTCATCTATGCCATCATATTTTAAGGAAACATATGCTTTATTGGGTATGTGATATAATGATACTCTCCATGTTCTTTCATTGGATGGATTATGATTACATTAAATATTTAGGAAATCCATTTTGTCAATGAATTAATTATGCTAGATGAAATAGTGAATGTTTTTATGATCTTGTGAAACACATGTGTTTGGTTTTCCTTTTGTGGTGGGTGGGTCTAGAATTATATATATCTCCAATGATTTGGTTAAATATTGATTTCTCATGGGATAATATGAAAGGGAATGGGGAGTGAACCGAATACAATATGGGGATCTATCCATAATGAATGAAAAGGGAATAGGGAGTGAACTCAATCCATTATGGATGTCTATCCATTATGTTATGACGGTCTTGGAACCAAGACATGATGAATGAAATAAATTTATATGATTAATATTATTCTAAATTTTTATTAAATGTTATTATTCTTAATATATACTATTATTGATCATGGTTGATTATTGATGTATCTTCACACTTATAGATAATGTATTTTGTTTTGAATATGGTTTATTCCATGACTTGTGATTTATAATCTATGATCAATTGGGTATGAATTTCATAATTTATGATCAATATCTCATTCCATTATGCTTATATAATCCTTACTTATGATATTTGATTTATGTATCTCATGTTTCCTATTATTGATCATCAAATCTCATTATTTCTTATGTTTCTATTTCTCTAGGTTATGAAGAAATGTATTACGTAGGATATGTCCTAGAATGGTAGTGTGTGAGAAGAACTTTATAATATTTATTTAATATTTTCAATGAAATAATTTGATTACATATCGAGTATTCAAAGGCACAAAACCTTTACACTTTTAGAGAATGTATTATTGTGATACATGTTGAATATTCATCTGAAATAGTGTAATGTTTATATAGAAATGATCTGGTTGTAATAAGGTATCCATATTTCACTTCCCATTAAAATCTTCTTCATATTAGAGTCTTCCAATATTTATGTTTCTACATAACTTCCTCATTTATTTCTCTACAAATATTATCTTAGTATTTACAATGAATTTCTAAAAATTAGGATTTTTTCATCCATATATATGTATCGTCGTATGCATAAATACCATTATGATGTGAATCATCTCATGATAATGAAAAAACATCCCTATTTCATGAAGTAATCTTATCTATAATCATGGTTAATTTTAATCATCATCATCATCATTTATTTATTGAAGAAATGATGACTAGAAAAGTAGGGAGAACAAAAAAGAGAAAGGCCTAAGGGGGCATGAAATAATGAAGACAAAGGGAATCCCCTCTAATAAGAATTTCGACCTCAGGTTTCAAGAGTTTGGGATTATAAAAAAATGTAGTGCCCAAACCCTGCGTCACATGCTTTTCCAAGTGGTCTTATACTTTGTTTCCCTCTTTCCATGTGTGTCTCAATCTAATGTTGTTATAGAGAAGGGTGTGGCACTTGCTAATAGGGTAAGAGATTGACCAGGGGGAATTGAAAATGTCATGTAAAGATTTGAAAAGGATGAGAGAGTCTGTCTCCACTTCTTTAATTGTGATACTACCTTGCCTACAAAGAGTGAGGCCAGAGAGAAACGCGAGAACTTCCTCCTGAAGAGAAGAACCTTGGCCAAGGAAGGCTGTGAATTCCATCACCATGTTTCCCCAGGAGTCCCGAACCACACCACCAACCCTCATGTCACCTGTAATATAGGAGCCATCCTTATTGAGTATTAATTTTAATAATTTCTATGTTTCATTCATTTAAGAAGAACATATTATCATCACATTTTATCTTTATTTTCATCTAAAAATCCATATATTTAATCTTATGCGTCCATTGGAAAAATCAGGTTATTGTTACATATCATCAGAAGAATCTTACATATCTACTGAAGCCTTGTAATAATTCTTATTTATCTCCAATTTAATCTTTCATGTACTTCAATTTACTCTTACATATCATATTCAATACATTTCATATCCCATGAAAATTCATAGTTATCCTTATGTATGATTATATAGATATTTTATATCTTATTGTATCCTTTACTTCACCACATCTTTACTCTTTTGTGTCTTTATGATAAATCTGAAATATTTTTACATATGCTATGGAAAATGTTACACATTACATAGAATATATTATGTATCATTAGATACATGTTGTGTATCACTATGTATGTTTTCCAATAATTTTTAAATTCTGAATTTTTGAGATCTTATATATATGAATTTTTTAATTATTTTCTTAATCTAAGATATTACATATGATCTACATCCAAATAATATTTATCTCAAAAAACCTTTTAGACCAACTCCTAGCATCTCATCCATCTCAAATAAGTTAACAACGTATCCACATGTATTAACAAAAAATAAAACATCGTTATCAATGAGTTCAATATAACCACAACATAGTGAGTCTCCTCATGGTGGATACACATTTTTCTTAGCATTATGACTTATGAAACACACTTTTCACTGTTTGAACTTCCTGTTTCTTTTTTGTGACATGTACTATATCATGTACATTAAAACAACTTGATATATTGAAGCTATCTTTTAAAACATCACCACCCTTTTGGTAATTTTATAAACTCTTAGTAATTTTGAAAAATGAAAAGACTTGGGGTCATCTCTTACATAATAACAAATCAAAAAGTGATCCTCTTATCACTTTATTATATTTTTATGATTTTTTTAAATAAATATAGGAAAACATGGGGTGTGTGGGTTGTGATGATAAATGTAAAAGAAGAATTCATGAAGATATATATGAAAATGAATGAGTGTTAAGGAATAATTATGTCTTGGTATTAAAATCATAATAGTTTCATTCTATCATTGTTCTCAAATAGTTTTTATAATTATTTCTACCCTCAATGGAATATCTATTAAAAAATCAGTCTCCAGTTCTCTATAGTGATGATCAATATATTTCTTTCACTAAAACATTGACCTCATCTTCTTTTTTAGACCTATCAACATGATTAAGGAGTTTATAGTGTCATCCTAGTCTTAATCACTTGAAATATTCTATATTTTGGTATATATCCTTAAAGAAAAACATTATAGGTAGTGAAATATATATCACATAGCCACTATCATGGATCAATCCCTTCATAACCACTCAATTCCTTAAGTTTATACTAGATAACTATGGGAAGGATAAATATATAAATATTATATAGAAGGAATCTATATAAAGGGTAATGGAAGGTAATTTCCAATGGCCCCCATCACTCAATACATTGAATCCTTAGATTAAGAAAATGTATGAAAAATATTGAATATATATAATCAAACTCATGAACTACACTACTTTCTCCATAAAACTAACCATATATGGATAGATCTTATTAGTGAAAAATGATTCTGTGATAAATTTAGGTGGAAATATAGTAGGTGAATTCATTTTAGGAGAAAAGGAAAATATTATACAAACTAATATTTGTACAAAACTATGTTACATGGAACCGTAAAAATCTCATTATCATGTATGGATAAGTTGTAAAAATTGATGTTGGAGTTCTATATAACTCCCAACTTATGAGATGACACAAATCTTGTGTGAGAGGCCACCTTGCATGAGCTATATGCCTATAAATACCCGTTTAATTTCCATTTTTAATACACTAACATTTGGGATTCCAAGATGAAGCTATCATCTCAAGAAACCTAGTTTCTTACAAATAAGAAAACTCTAAAAATCACCATGGATTCTCATGGATGAAAATAATGCATCAATTTTATAACATAAACCCTTCAATGCATTGAATTTTGTTTAAAATGATTTCATGAAACATTATTCTATATAGAACAAAATTCATTCAAGATATTATGTCTCTCATGAATTAAAGTTCTATAAAACTCCAACTTGTGAAAAACCCTTACCATGGATATCCATAAAAACCATCAGTGCTAGAGTCACAATCCTTTTTCAACTGTAGGATTTGAGAAACTTTGAATTTTTTTGAAGCCCACATAATAGACCCCCATTTAATGTATCCTTTCACTAAAAAAAGTTTCATGAAAGTTGAGTGCATACATAATCCATAACCACCCAACTTAGTATCACTCATGAAAATTCCATACACATAACTAGATTCATGGTCTCGTGTGCCCAATCCTTTTGCAATAAGCATGATTTGGGTGGCCACCTGCTTTTTTCTATTAAGAATATGAATTATCGTACCCAAAACTCTTTAATCAAGAATATTTTTGGTAACATCCATGTTTTTTTCTCCAAAACACAAAACGAAAATTAGGACATATTCATCAGACCCAGTCATGCTCTCCTAACTCCTAGGAATCACCCAGGGCCTCGAAAAAGTTGTAATACCCAAATCTCTCTACCTTAACCCGAGTCGTTAACCAGACCAAGTCCCCATGGGTATCCCAAGGCATAATCCAAACACTATCCCTTATTTTCTCTCCTATCATGATATAAGAATAATTATCATAAGATGTTAAACTAAATAGTTCAGTCCTGTCACAAAACTTTAAACTGTGAACCTCAAACTATGTGGGATTTGATTTCTATATTCTATCTGGATATTTATGTTCCTACTTGAGGTTCAATATTGGAATTGATAACATTGCATATCCCCCTTAGAAGGTGGTATCTCAGAAGCTTGATCATCTTCCTAGAGTGTTCCAAACCTCTCACCAAACCTTCCACAAGTCTCCACAAAACCTTAAATTGAAATTCATCCCCAACTAGATGAAAAATATATCCCTTATGTTACGCGATTAGAATATATAGATCTATACCCACTGAATGTTAACCTATTAACCTTCATAGGTTATGATCCTAAGTATATTACTTCCTCATGTGCTGAATATGAGGTGTTCTACATGATAAACACATGACATACCCTACCTAATGCATCAAAACATAGCCCTAGGTGGTGAGACTAGGGTGACTTATACGATGTGATGAGCATTAGATCTCTTCATATTTCCTCAAGTGACGAGTCTATGATTCTTTCATCATTTGACGATCATGATATTACTTATGTATGATCATAAAAGCCTATGTGATAATAATAGTATCTCTCCACCCCCATAGGCGAGGAGCCTAAGATTTTATCCTTACCTACGTGATAAGAATATTATCCCTTGTGTGATGAGCACAAAATTTATCTAGTGATAAGATATAAATTTCTTATGTGACAAGACTAAGTTACCTTATGTGAGGATCACAAGATGCCTCAAGTGATTATCATGATATGCCTCTGGTAACAAGCTAGGTTTGCCTTAGGAAATGAGCCTTTGATACCATATATGATGAGTATAAGTTTCCCTGTGTGATGATCATAGGATTCATTGGGTCTTAAACCCAAGATGCATTATGTGAAAACACAAGATTCACTCATAGACCATATTGAGGAAGATATTTATAAATTCACAATATACCTATAATTATCTAAATCATCTTAAAGAATCATTCTCTCCAACTGAAGGTGTTATCCCTACTAAGGAAGCCAATGATGTAATTAATCATCATCCATGTGAAGATAGTGCTAGGAATGTGATTCAAGTAAATTTATTAAATATATGATAGAGAACTAGACTAGGAAGTTAGATCCATAGAGTAATCCATGAATAGAAGGGTTGACACACTATTACGATCAAGTTTCCAAAACCATTAACACCCATGGTGACAATACATTCACCTTTGGCAAGAGAGAATGTGGGATTGAATCGTTACCAAGGCCCACCCCATGTTGAATAATTCCATCACCATAAAGTTACTTCAAATGATAGAGGTTAATATCATCATCAAAGAGGTCCTAATCATGACACTGAATGCAATTACCATGAAAAATCTCTTTGTGACTCTCAGAGGTTCACAATTGGGAAAATATGATGCAAAAACTTGAAGCAGGATAAAGGGAACTAACATCCAACTAACCCCAAATACTCATAATCTTGGTTGAATTCTAATTTTGGATATATTATTACACCTCCACCTCTACAATTGGGGGGTTTCACCCATTAACTAAGGATGACCATTCTAGAGGATGAAGTGTATAAAATCCAAAGGTCCATCCAAAAATACCTGTATATGAAGGATATAATGGATTCATTATAATGAATAAATGTCTAGCTATACCTAATAATTTAAAAATATATTCTCTATACCCCCATTCTAGAGGTAGTGGAGATATCATTGTCTGGTTGTGTACCCTATGATGATGAAAAATATTCTATTGAGATCCACTAATCAATGAAACCCCTAAAAAACAAGATATCACAAGCTCACCATATTATAGTGATATAATGTTAAAGCTTATATCACCTCTGTAGGATTACTCCTTTTCATAAGGAAGAATGTCTAATATGACACCTATCACGTCTGTGAACCAATAGGTGAGTTATTCTATGTTAGTTTCTACTTCTACTTCCCAACTATTTCAGATATATTTTTGGGGTGAATAGGCGAAAAAAATTCCCTCTTAATAAAGAAAAATAAGATGAAATACAATGAGAAATCCTAAAATATAACTAATTACCAATCTCTTTTTAGACACCGGTGAACTTTTACTTATCCAACCCAACAATTTTTGCTAAAAATCGTGCATCATTCCTTAAAATACATCAAATAACTTACCCATGAATCTTTGATAACCTTTAGGCCATTGAATAGTAGTACATAAATGTTGATATTTCCACCCTTATTGTAGATCAACATCTTTACTCTAACAAATATTTACATGGATTTTATAGATTGTGTACTAATAGTCTTATTGTACCATGCTAGATCATTGAAGTGAATTTCCCCATGTGAAAATCTAAGGATGGGGATAGTATACCACTCAACAGTTCATCCTTATACTACAAAAAAGAAATCTTCCTCGATCCTGTCTGCACAATGATGTCAGTGAATCTACAATATTGACTAATTACATATTAAATATTTTCCCTATCAATACCCTATATGATCAAGAGAGTGACATTAATGATATGGAGTACAAGGCATATCTTCCATAAGAGGATCAATAGTGATAGGTGAACCCTTTTTTAGGTGTCTACACCTATTATCTTAGGTAGGTTATGAGCCTATAAATTTCTAATGAGGCACTAATTCTGATAAATATATACTAGAGTCTTAATGAATGAAAAATATTGGCTTATTATTTTGGTTCCCTTTAATCTTCTTAGGAAACTAAAGTTGATGTTTGGATCATTACTTTTCATTAAGAGCTTGAGATCACTCAGCAACTCAATGTTAAGATCATATGAGGGTATCATACCGAGTGAGGATATGATTATGATGACCCCATAACCCTTCTTCTATAACATTGATAGTCAATAGTTCTTAGTCAATCAACCAAGGATAAATCAGGTAATTATTCCTATCGTAATAAAATCAAATCATGTGCCTCATCCCACCCAAGATGCAACCTGGTCTGGCCCATAGGCCCTACTTTGGTAGAATAGTGTGACTTCCCACCACTGGATCTTGGATAATTCATTTTAAAATACATTCAACCAGCTAGGTGGAAGATTCGTGTCGACACCCCCAAGGATAACAAGATCAATTATCTCACCACCCATATAGAATCCATAGAGATGCAACGAGATTTAGAATATCCCATAAAGAATCCATACCCAGAGTGGGTAGACCATATTACTCAACTAGTAGATTTTAGTAATAGAAGATTAAACTACCTAAATGGTATAGGTGACTCTAATAAATACACTTACTTTTCCTCTAGTCATGGACTAGTGTTGGTAACCATGGATAAATTTGAAAAAACCAAACTTTGATGCTTTATCTATACTTTATAAGGCCCTTCCTTTTGTCTGGTATAACCATTGGGTGGTATGATCAATAACCAATTGAGAGTATCTATACTAATAGGCCCTCTAACACTTAAACTCCACCTTTCACTAGATGAGAATCATTGAACTCTATAAGTTCAAGCAGTGAGATAATGAATGTATTTTTGAATTCATTACTCAATGGAAAGGATTGACCTACTCAATAGATATGTAATTTTCCTTTGAATGGTTGTCATGGATATTCATGGAGAATTTCTAGGATTATATGGTTATGAACCTCATATCCTTGAAGTATCTAGGTAGATTATATAAATTCTATAAGAGAGATTAGTGCCTTAAAGAATCCATGTAGTAGACCAAGCAAAGGTCTCACCCATTACTTTCAATGATATAATGAATGACAACAAGTTCATAAATGGATTCTTTTTCATATAAGATTAAAAACCTCAACCAATTAGGATACATGTATCCCCATAGTAAAAGGCTCATTATGAATATACTCACCTAAAGAATGTTTCCCAGGGCCTTTTTCAGGGATGATTTTCCATTCCCTTCATATATTGGAATAACATGGTTTATTCCATTATGGATGAACATGTATCAGGTTTCTTAATATCTATTATGGAGATGTAAACTCTATGTAGTGTAATGGTTGTCAAACATCACCAACCCCTATCACTGAATACATTGAATCCTTAGTGTAAGTAAAAATATAAAAAAATATTTAATACGTATAATCAATCTCAAGAACTGCACTAGTTTCTCTCTCAGACTAACCATATATGGTTATCCTTGGTTGGTGCCAAAAGATGAATCAGAGATAAATTTAGGTCAAAAGATATTTGGATAATCCATTTTAGGATCAAAGGAAAATATTAAAGCAACTCATATTTGTACAAAAAGAGTTATATAGAACCCCGAAACTCATATTTTCACATATAGAGAAGTTTTATGAAGTTTAGTTGGAGTGTCATAGAAATACCAACTTATGTGATGCCATAAATCTTTCATGAGAATCCACCTACCAAGAAAATGAGTCTAATAAATACTCCTTCACTTTACATTTTTAGGCGACTAGCCTTTGGAATTCCAATATAAATTTGTTAGATCATGCGACCTAGAATTCAAAAATTCATGCTACTCTAAAAATTAAAATGTATCATATCCTATGAAAATCTTGCATGAATTAACTCAAATAAACCCTTAAATGAATTTTCTTATATTGGATATTATCTCACATAAATTTCTTCTCTATAGAACAAAGTTCACAAAATATATTAATTCTCATGCAACTCTAAGTTTAACAAAATACCTAACTTGTGAAAAACCACTACCATATACATATATACAAACCATATATTCTAGAGTACCATGCCTTATAAAACTATAGGATTTTATCAATTCCTCATTTTCATGAATCTTGTATCATGTACCCCCATTTAATTCCTCCTTTCACCAAATAATATTTCAAAAAATTTGAGTACATATGAAAATCATAACCCACCAATCAAGAAGAACTTATGAAAATTCCATACATATATCTATATTTATGAACTCTAATTCCTAATCCCTTTTCACTAATAATAGGTTATCCAGACCCTTTAATTTTTATCCTAAGTATATTCACTCTCATCCCCATTCCTCCTACACCAAGAATAGTCTTGGTAACATCTATACACAATACTATAAAATGCCCAATAGACAAAAAACATATGCATAAACCCCATTCATGCTCTCTTATCTCTTGAGCACCACCCTCGGACTCCTAACACATGTTATCCCCAAATATCCCTACCTTAACTTGAGTGGTTAACTAGAACAAGTCCTTATGGGAATCCTAAGGTTTAATCCCCACACAATACCTTATTTTCTCCCATTTAACAATATAAGTATCTGTATCACATAATTCTAAGCAACATGGTATAGTCCCATCACATAACCTTAAAATATGAACCAAAAAATATATAGATTTTGATTGATATGTTCCAATAGGATACATAGGCTCCTATTTGAGTTTCAATCCATAAATTACCACCATTCCATCTCTCCCTCAGAAGGTAGTATCTTTGAAGACTGATCATGTTTCTAGAGTGTACCAAACCTCTCACTAAACCTTACATAGGTTTATAAAAGACTTAAAATTATAGTTTTTACCCAATGGATGTTAAATATGTTCCTTCCCTTACATGATGATCATATGTGGATCTTTATCACTAGTCATTAACATATTCCCTCCTTTAGGTGATAACACTTAGAATATTCCTTCCTCATGTGATGAGTATGAGGTGCTCTACGTGATGATCACAGGACAACCCCCATATAATTCACTACAACCTAGCCCTAGGTGAAGATCATTGGGTTTCTAATGTAATATAAAATCATAATATCTCTTCATTCTTACCTTAAGCGAAAAGCCCATGATTCATTCTTCATGTGATGAGATTGAGATGCCTTTTGCAACCAGTATAAAAATACTATATGATAAGAATTGGATATCTATATCCCCACTTAGCTGATGAGTCTAAGATTATATCATTACCTATGTGATGATCAAATGATGCCTTTTGTGATGATCATATAATTCCTCTAGTCATGATCTAGGGATGCCTTAGATGATGATCATAATTACCTTATGTGATAAGAACAAGATGACTTATGCGATGAGAAAGTGTTTCATCTGGTGTCAATCTAGGGTTTAATTAGGAAACATTCCTATGATTACTTATGTTACAAAAACAAGTTTTATTATTTGATGAGAATATTATGGATTTGGTCTTAAACCCATGACTCCCTATGTGAAGAAATATAGGATTCCATCATGACCTATCTTGAGGAAGATATTTATAAATTCCCAATATACCTAGAAATGTCTAAAGGTTCCTAAAGACTCAACTTCTCTAACTGAAGGTGTTTATCCTAATAAGGTAGAAATTGGTGTAATTAATTAGTTTCCAAATGAATATGGTTTCAGGGATGATATTCAAGAGCATGAATTAAATATATGAGGGATAACCAAACGAGGAAGAGAGATACATGGATGAATCCATGAAAGGAAGGGATGACTTCCCATTATGATCAAGTATCTAAAAACATAAAAAAAATTTCTGATAGGCCACCTAGATTTGTAAAGCAATAATTCTTGACTAATGGGATCATGATCATCGAGGGCATAGTCTAGTCGGGAGGTCTCATTGAAAGTGTTTCATAAAATAGAATGGTGAACTTGATGTGAATCTAATCTCTTTCAAAAGTGAGAGGATGATTAACATTAGAGTTTATTATAATTATACATTATAAACATTAGGAATTTTCATTATCATATATTTAATAATGGTTAGATTTAAATATTTCTTATAGATAACCAGACATCAATCATACTGAATGAGCTACCCCAACCACTTCCAATGGGAGTAGGGGTAGTAGAACTAATAATGTGGAAATCCCAAAAAATTACACCCCTTTGATGATAACTACATCTTCCATGACTCTTTTGTTCCCTTTCCCCATTTCCTCATCATATACTATATAGTGTATTAATGAATGAATTTGTTGTTATGAGCAAAAAGGAGTCATTCTAACTCGAGGAATGGAACGTGAGGGCTTGAAAACCATGGCACCAAGACATATCCACCAACAAAGATATTTAAGGGGAGAAGTTCCCCCCAATTACCACTATCAATCATTATTGGATCCTTTCATTGAAATTCATGGATGATACCTTCCCCAACACTGATGAGGAAGGGTATATCTAGGTTGTGTTAGCCACAACTTCTATTTGGGAGTCTCCAATTAGGACTCACACCACCTTATGTAATCAACAATGCCAGGAAACCAAACTAGTATATGAAAATGTTAATTTTATCCCTGATCTTCCTACCCCATTCTAGAATTCATGATACTCATGCTGGGGGGAATACCACCAACCCTACCCATTGTAATTTCACTTCAATGACTCATTTGAACCTTATATCCATTAACTCATTCATTTCCTTCCCCACCATAATGCAATGAGATATATTATCCATACTATTATCAAGACCCCAACCACCCACCAGGAATGTTGGGTCAACTCTCCCAGCCCTGACACCACCATTAACCATCATAGAGTTACTACCCATGATACATATCTATTTTTCAAAGGTCCTATTTGTGATAAAACCATCCTTTATTGAGGCCCACCCCTTTTTGAATAAGTCTATCACCCTAAAGTTACTTCCCAAGATACAAGGGAAATTCACCATCACATAGGTCCTCCCCATTACATTGAAAAAAATTCCTAATGTAAAGCTCCCCATTACTATTAAAGGATCATTCTTGGGGAAATCCATCATTATAAGTATCGGAATTAAAGGGGGGACTAAAACCTAGCTAAAATTGATCATTTAGAATATGGGATGACTAATTATTAAGGACATGTGATCCCACCTCCACCACCACAAATAGAGGATATCACCCATCATCTAAGGATGACCATTCCCAAGGATGAAGTGTACAAAATCTCAAGGTCCCTCCATAAATACCTACATATATATAATGTACTAGATTCTTTATAAGGACTAAATGTCCATCCATCCCTACCAATTCCAACATCTCTTGTCTATACCTCCATACTGAAGGTGGGGGATATTTCTAGGTTTATATAATACCATTTGAATAGTAATAACTTTCAATCAAACTATATTTACTAAATGAAGTCCCTAACTAACAAGATACCATAGACTATCCAAATTACATAGATATCATGATGAATATTACATCACCATCACCAGATTCCACTTTCTCACAAGGAAGGATGTCTCCAATGATGCCTCTCTCATTTCAGGACCATTAAGAGAGTAGGTCTATGTAAGTTCCTCCTTTAGGTTCCCAACTATCTTAGATAAATTATTGGGGGGATAGTAGTAAGACTTACCTAATATTCATGAGAAATATAATGAGAGTATGTGGGAAATCCTAGACACTAACAATTTACCATTCATGTTTTGTCCATCTATGAACTTTCAATTATCCACTATAAGATTCTTACTAAAAATTAAATAACATCCCATTGATTGAATCTATGTGTGACATTCAACCTCCTTCAAATCCCTAAACTAACTTACTTGGGAAGCTTCAATCACCATCAGGCCCTAAAATAGTAGTTTAGAAAGGTTGATCTCACCACTCTTACAATGGATTAACATTTTGATTCTTATAGATACTTCTAGGGCTTCCAGGGAGTGTGTACTAACAGTGTCATAGTACAGTTCGAAATCACTGAAGAGGCATCTCCCCATTTTAAAATTAGAGGATAGGGGTCATATTCTACTATATAGTTCATCCCTCTCTTATAATGGTGATATATTTCTCAAGAACATCCACCCAATTATGTTAGTGATTAAAACCCATTTATTTATAAAATAGTAAATATTGTCACCATCAATCCCCCTAATGATCATGAGTGTGACATTGCTAACAATCCATGTGAGGATTATCATTCTTGATTGGATCGATGGTGAAAAGTAAACCCTATCATTGGTGTATAATATAATTAGCATAGGTAGGCTATGGGAATGAAAATTCATACTGAGGTATTACTTGTGAGAACCATTTATCAAAGCATCAACAATGGAAAATGAATGTACAGATTTTATAGTGATCCTAACACTACTCATGAAACTAAAGTAGATGCTTGAATTGTAAAACTTCTCTAAGATCTCAATATCACCAAGTAGATCAATGATAAGATACTCGAAGGTTATTTTCTTGAGAATGTATAAAATTAAGATGATCCCATAAAACTCCCTCCAGAACCCCAACAATCAATAATTCTCATTAAGTCAACCAAGGCCAAAGCTGGTGTCCTTTTCATCCAATTAAGATTAAATCTGGTGGCTCTTCCCACCCAAGAAACAACATGGTCTTCCCCATATCCCCCTCTATGGTGGATCATCATGACTTACCACATATGGATCACATATACTCCACTTTACGAGTCATTCTACCAGCTAAGTGGCATATGCAAATCGATGCCTCATAAGATGACATGATCAATTATCTCACTACCCATCTAGAAGTCATAATGATATAACAATATTTAGTATATCCTAAAAAGAATACATTCCTAGATTAGTTTTTACATGATCCTCAACTAGTATATTTTAGTAATCTAAGACTCACATACTTCAATAGTATAATTGACCCAAATCAATACCCTGCCCACTTTTCCTCTCAGTGTGGCCTCTTGCTAAGAACCCCAAATAAAAAAGAGGAAACCCAAATTCAATTATTTTTATAGACTATAAAATTCCCTAGATTTTTCTGGTATAGAATTTAGTGCCATGATCAATCACCAGCTAATAGGATCTCCACTGATAGTTCATCCACTAGTTCAACGCAACCTTTCACTAGTTAATAATAATTGATATATCTAAGTGGAATAAATGATATAGTTATTATGTTGTCAACTTAATTTCTCAATATAAGGGATTTACCTACTCACTAGAAATTCAACTTCCCCAGTAGTAGTTTTTAGGGATGTGTGTGGATAATATCCAAGATGTAATGGTTTTGATACTCATCTCCAAAAAGTATCTAGGTAAATTATAGGAATTATTCAAGAGAGATCAACACCTTGATGAATCCATGTAGTGGACCCTAAAAAGGTTTCACCCGTTATATTTAGTTCTAGAATGAAATACTCCAAGTGTGAAAATGGATACTACTATACATCTTCAGCTACTCAAACAATTAATCTCTAAATAGCCCCCATAGAACAAGAAATGTTAGGAATATACTCACCCATATAATGTTTAATATGGCCCCTATCATAGGTGATAAGTTATACCCATCAAATAATAGAAGAAATTGGTTTATTCCTTTAAGGGAGAACATGTATAATGTTTCTTCATTTTTTTCATGTAAAAGATCCTACTGAAGTTCCTGAAAATTGAAAATATGTATAAGTCTAAATTAAATAATTGTGGAAATTATTTAACTTACCAAATATTACTTAAAAACAATACCAAGTATTTTTTTTGTATTAAAATTATATATCTATGTGATGGTATACCACTGCGTAGTAGATTTGGGTGAATCTATAGTGCATGGCATGTTCATCTCCACCACTATTTATGATAATGAAGATCATGGGGATTGGTTGTAGATATTTGATCATGGTATGTAGAATTTTGATTATTAGATAGCTTGAAGTTCGATCACTCAATAAAAATGGATCATTCATTCATGGTTAAATTACCCAATACCCTCCATGATCAACTCATCTTCTTTAGTGGCTCCATCGACCTCACAACCATCCGAAGATCAAAGGGGATCACACTATCCTCGAAAATGCGATGAAAATATTTTTTCAGTTCAAAATTCAGTTCACACCCACACAAACTTCATGCGCCAGTATTGGGATAATGTTATATAGACCATCCACATCGAGGGGAATTCTATGATAAAGAGTAAGAGTATTCCTTCATCAATTCTATCAGGTTGGTATACCACTATGTTGAGCTTAAATGGGAATATTTCCAATCATCTCCTCTAATCCCTCATCGATGTGTTTGAGGGAATGGAAACAACCCTTAAACAAGTATAATTAATGAGGTTCTATCCATGATTTTTTTATACTATTGTGAGAAAAAATCACGTGTTTTTATGAGATAGTAAGAGAATCCTCCCATGGAAGTTTTCTTCAGTATAGATCTGTGATCGATTCAATTGATTAATCATGTGTCTCAGCCATGTCCATCTAAGGATCATCCAAAACCATCCAACTAAAAATAGAAAGGTTTTATAGGTACCAGTTAGGAACCATCATTCCATCTATCTCAACCCTTTACACTTCCTATCAAGAAACATCGTATTGGGGGAAAATACATACCCCTATCTTGGAATAATGATGTCTTCAAGAACCTCATAAACCTTCCATCATGGATATCGATCCTTAAAAAAATCCACCTATCAAATTATCTCCATGCATATCTAATTGAGGCTTTAGAGAGACTCTAGAGTTTGAGAATGAATTGTCTAATGTTTAGTATGTAGGGGAAGATGAGAACAAGGATTTCTAGTCCATTATCTCCATTATTAGGATCTCAATCATTAAAAAAAATTTCCTATCAATTTATCTTCATGAATCCCCAATTTAGGCTTTTGAGATCCCTCTATAGTTTTAGACTGAAGTGTCTAATGTTGAATTTTACAATAAAGAGGAATCCAAACACAAGGATTTCTAGCCCATTATCTCCATTCGTGGGATAATGAGGGTTTAATAACTATGCTACATTATTTTGACAATAATGGTTAACCATTATGACAATGAACACATGGTATGAGATCCACAATCTTCATCATCATGATCAATATACAACAAAGAGGATATGAATTCTATTATGAAGATTCCACCCCCACACAAGAGAATGAGGCCATCTCATAGTCTCCTATTGATGACGAGTTACCTCATCTATATTTCCCTCATGTTTTTGATGAATAAGTATTAGATTAAACCCTTATTACATTTGAAGAAGGATTTTTCACCACCACTGATGAGTTGATCTAGGAGAGCCTCAATATCAAGGAAGATTCGAGGTTGACATTGATCCATGTATTCACGTATTTAGATGAGTAAGAAAAGTAAATTTAATTCCTAAAGTAGCACCACAATGTATTTTTATAGAACTATAATGAAATTTTAGGGATCAATCCCTAAGTCTTAATCCACCAACTCATCCTTCCTATTAACCACCATTGATTCAAGAAACTACCTATAAAAATGAATCCCTCCCATGGAACCATGATCAAGGCCATTGTTTAAAAGATTATTAAAGACAACTTCATTAGGGAAGTTTGGTACCCTAAGTGGTTTTCCAAAATTATCCAATTTAGAAAGGGGAACATATAGATTATATTGATTTCTAGGACCTTAACCCCCACTTACCTAAGTATGAATTCCCCATTCCAATTAAAAAGATGCTAATTGATGAAACCACTAGTTTTCAATCCCTCTCCTTTACATAAATGTTATTTGGATACAACAAAATCTAAATTGATCTTGAATATGAAAACATGACCACATTTAGGGTATGTTAGGGAACCTATTACTATTGAGTGATTCCCTTAAAATTAAAGAACACTAGAGAATCCCACCATGAGGATATTAATTATATCTCCATGCCACTAAACATAATGACAATGGAGTGATTTTTGGATGATTTTTTAGTTAAATACTACCAATTATAAGACCTTATTTAAGACCTTGACAAAGTGTTTGGCATGATCCATGCCCACCACCTAAAATTAACCCCCTAAATTATGCATTTCGGGTTACTTTTAGGATGTTCTTGGGCTTCATTTAATGATACAGAGGCATCAAGATCAAACCAAAAAAGATCAAGGCTATCATTAGACTTAATCCTCCATGAAATATGTGGTAATTTAGAGGAATTCATTGAAATATAATGAACATATGAAATTTCTTATCAAATCTAGCTGGAAAATGTAATCACTTTTACATGCTAATGAAGAAAGGGATTTCCTATCTCTGTGATTATGAATTTTAGTCCATGTTTGAAGAAACAAAGAAAAATATACTACATTATATGGTTATGGTTCCACCTATATAGGGGAAACCTTTAGTCCTCTATATGACCACCCTAGAAAGGTCCCTTGGAATTATCCTAGCCTAGATGAACAATTAAGAAAAATAGGATAGTATGTACTATCTTATTCACATGTTTCTTAATATTGAAAATAGATATTCACTTATTGAGAATAACTTTATATCCTTTGAATTCATGATTCAGATGATGCATCAATATCTACAACATCATAAGGTCTAACTAATCTTCCTGATTAACCCACTAATGTACATCCTTAACCATACCATACTGATTGGATGATTAGCATGATGGACAATCATTGTTTAGCATTTTTACATCAAGTTCATTCCCATAAGGGCGCAAAATTCCAATAATTGGTAGGATTACTTGCCACACATCCAAATTTGGAGGATATTCCATTGGAAATTTAATTTCTAAAAGAGGCCATTATTTCCATCGACCAAGAAAATTTATACCGGTAGATGCACTTCGATGGTTCCTCTCAGAGCCTAATTGGAATAAGTCTCAATAACTCTAAAATCAAAAGGGTCAACCTTGGATTTATATTCATCACTATATCAAAGGACCACATGCTATAATCATTACTCTTTTTAGAGGGATACAACAATGAGGCTGAGTACTAATACCTCATCACTGATCTTGAGTTGTCCCTTGGGATTAAAGATCCAAAGCTCAATGTGAAAGGAGACTCCAAGATGGCCATCAAGAAAATCAGCAATGACCACACAATTAAGAAACATGAGCTCATCCCCTTACTCAAACACACCCATGAGTTGATGGATTAGTTTACTTATGATCCAAAGCTGTATCATGTCTTGTGATCTCATAATGATTGAGCTAACACTCAGATAAGTTTGGCCGCATCCCTCATAGGGTCAGACTAAGACCAATTTAACATCCCTATGGAACATCAAAAGGTATCCACACATATCACTCCCGATGAATATAGATGAGAGGTGAATCAACTCACTAAAATCCCTTCTTAAGTGTTCGCCTATAATTTCAATATGACCAAAGTAAAAACCTTATTGGATGAATCCTTTGATCAAGTAAATCTAACATGGGTTTAGCTCCAATCATTCTGAAATCACTCCAGAAAGAGCTGCTACTTCAGGAGACCCTAAAAACATTGAGCTAAGAAGATCCCAAAGAATCAAGGTTGGTGACATCCTACAGACAAAGGGGTTCAACCCCACTCAAAGTTTATAATGAGGATTATCTTCTAGAACTGACAGGGCATAGCCAACTTTGGCACTATGAGTTCCCTTTGGCTTCTTGTGATTAAACATAAACCTGATGTCATTGGACTTGCTGAGCCCAAGGCCAAGGATATCAGTTCTATCTCTATTCTTGATAAACTCAGTTACACACTTTTCAACTCTGTACATGATGATCATCACGATCGGTTATGGATCTTGGTGCATAGCAGGGTTATCAATCTCACTATTGTTTCTGTTCAAGACCAAATTATTACCTGCAAGTTTACTATCCAGACTCAAAATTTATTCTGCTCAATGGTTTATGCTTCCAATAACTATCTAGTTATAAGGGACTTATGAAAACACATATCTAATCTATCACACATCATTGATGATTCTTGGCTGATTATAGGCGATTTTAATGCCATTATCAATGCAGATGAAAGGCTTGGACATTCTTCTACTATTTCTGCTGTGGATGATTTTAGACTATGTGTTGAAAGATCAAATATGATTGAGGTTAATCTGCTCAGATCCAAGTACACCTGGTATAGAAAGAATCTTAATGGCATGAGAGCTGGTAGAATTGATCATGCCTTTTTTAATGACAATGTGCTGGATAATCGGAGGACAATATCTTGTGTGACTCCTTCCAAACATAATTCTGACCATCATCCAACCATGTCTAATTTTATTGGAATAAGTGACAGATGTACTCTCCCCTTTAGGTTCAATAATGCTTGGACTACCCTTATTGAATGTTCCACATTGGTCAAAGATACTTGGTGCACTAGGGAAAACAATCACCCTTTATCTTTTGTTTTTAAAATTTGATCTCTCAAGATTAAGATGAAGCATTGGAGAAAAAACAGATTCAGCTTCCTTGATTAGGAAATTGATTCTCTTGAAAACACACTTCCTGGAATTCAACAATCAAGGATCAATACTGATTTCTCATGCATGGATGGACAAGAAGCTAAGATCTCCTCAGATCTGAAGAATCTTATTTCCCTTAGAGACAATATTCAAAAGGAGGTACATAAAGTTAGGTGGATTATGGATGGTGATCGAAATACTACGTTTTTTAATTCCCTACAAAGGAGTAAAAAGGTTAGTAGGCCACTCTCTCTTCTCAATGATGGAGATGTTATTCTTCAAGACTATCAAGGTCTCTCGAATCACATTATCTCTTTCTATATGAACCTCTTCAATGGCCCTAAACGTAATGTTGAACTCTTGGATGGAATCATAACTTCTCTTGTTAGTGATGATGATAACTCAATGCTGATAAGAGTACCCTCTGACCTCAAAATAAGAATGCTGTCCTCGGATGTAAAAAAGACAGCTCTCCCAGACCGAATGGTTTCACCAATCAATTCTTCCAATTTTATTGGGATATTATCCAATAATATGTTTGTAGGTTGATCAAGTACTTCTTTACTGATGGATCACAAATTCATGGAATCAATGCACAATTTATTTCTTTAATTCCAAAGGTGGGAAATGCTAGTGATATCAGTCAATTCAGACCTGTTGCTCTTACCAACACCATACAGAAAATCCTTACTAAAATCCTGGATAATAGGATTTCCTGCATCTCTGATAAAATCATTTCCTGGAATCAGTTTGGGTATGTTAAAGGAAGAATAATTCAAGACTATCTTTTCAATGCATCTGAATGTGTTAACCTTCTTCGAAAACCTACATGAGGAGTGAGTATTATCCTCAAATTGGAAATCAAAAAGGCATTTGACACCATTGATTGGGACTTCATTGGTAACATTATGCATAAGTTTGGGTTTCACCCCACCTTCATACAGTGGTATTATTCTTTGATTAGCTCAGCTTATATTTCCATCCTTATCAATGGATCACCTGATGGCTATTTTAAGAGTTCTAGAGGAGTAAGGTAGGGATACCCTTTGTCTGCAATTATCTTTTCCATTGTAGAATATTACCGTAGTCGACTGCTCACTCACAATGTTGAAAATGGGAATTTGAAAGTTCTTCAATCTAACAGCAGTATCTCTGCCCCCTCACATCTCCTTTTTGCAGATGACATTATCATTTTTAATTAGGGAGACAAAAGAAATATTCAGAATCTCAAATCCATCCTTCATGACTATGATCTTGTCTCTAGACAAGTGGTTAGCTAGAAAAAATCTTTTATTTTCTTTGGGAAAAATATTTCAAATTCTAGGAAACATTGTATGATTCAGAATCTGGGAATTAGAGAGGATTCCCTTATCTTCACATATCTTGGAGTCCCAATGTTCTTTAGAAGACGACGCTCCACCTACTTTACTGATGTGGTTAGTCAAGTTAGGATAACTCTCTCTAATTAGAAAGGAAAAGCTCTATCCATGGCAGGAATAATTTGCTTAGTCAAACATGTGATCATTTCCAAACTTGTTTACTCTTTCATGGTATACTCCTAGCCTTCTTCTACAATCAAGACTCTCAATTCCCTTATGAGGATTTTTTTTGGAGTGGCAACATTCTTGAAAGGAAAATTATCACTCCCTCATGGACTAAATGCTATTTACCTCTCTCTATGGGGGGACTTGGGATTAGGAATATTGAGCTCTTTAATCAATCTCTTCAATCTTAATTTATTTGGAGGATTATTAATGGAAAATGAAGATCTCATGATTTTCTCAGAGTTAGAATCCTAAATAGATTGATTGCTGGAAAGTTAACTTATATGCAATCCCCTGTTTGGCCTGGTTTGAAAAAGGTTTTTAAAATGATCACTAGTTACTCCAATTGGTTGGTGAATGCCTCCTCCAAGATGAAATTTTGGAAGGATAACTGGACTATAACTCCTTTAATTGATAGTATAAATGATGAAACTATGGATGTTGATTTAGATTCCTCTATTTGTGATCAGCTCGAGTAGACCAACAATCTGCCTACCCACATTGTACAAATTATCAATTATTATGAATTCCTTAATTAAGATGATATCATGGTTTGGGAAACAAGTGAAAATGGGATGCTTGATTCTAAATGATTTTACAAGCATTCAATACAGGGAAATTCTTCCAGTGCTGTCCAGCAATTCAGAAAATGGGTCCAGCCCTCTCGGTTCACTCTTCTCTGGAGAAATAACTTAAAAAATCTGCCAGTGGACAACAATCTCCAAAAAGTTGGTATCTCTATATTCTAAATATGTGATTTGTGCCACCAACATAGGGATGACCTGGATAATTTATTCCTTTACTGTAAAACCGATGCTTCACTCTGGATCATTATACTTGATCTATTTGGCATTTCGATACCTCATGCCAACAACATTGCAGATTTTCTGCACTTAATTACAGTAGAATTTTCCAAGCAGATTCATACTCTATTCGTTGTCGCTTGTGCTGAAACTTTTCACACTCTTTGGAGTGGAAAAAAAAAGCAGGCATGAAAATGCCACTTTCAATCATAAAGTTTCCATTTCACATATTCTAGCAACGAATCAATGTGAAAATCAGTTCCACACTGAACAATGCCATAACTCTATCAAATACTTTTCAATCTTGAGAAGGATTCATCTATCATGTAATTTTCCCAAACCTATGGGCACTATGGAAATTTTCTGGACTCCCCCTTTTGTAGGTTAGATAAAATGAAACCTTGATGGCGCCTCAAAGGAAAACCCTGGACCATCTGGATATGGTATTGCTTTCCGTGACCACAATAGCGACTTGGTTGATGGATTTTATGGCTCTTGTGGTCATGAAACTGACCTTGAAGCTGAGATAATGGCACTTATTAAAGAAGTGGAGCTTGTTCATCAAATAAATTGGAGTAATATCTGGTTTGAAAGTGATTCCTCTACTATTTTACATTCTATTAGAAGAAATCAGATCCATCTATCTTGGAAGATTACTTTGAAATGGATCAAATTTCTTGACACTCTTGCCTCAAAGAACTTTATCATTACACATGTTTACCATGAATCCAACTCTCTTGATAATAGACTTTCAAATCAAGGTATTGCTAAAGCCTCTGGTGTGCATGTGACCATAGTTGCTGATGATTTTCTCAATATTCTAAATAGAGATAAATGTAAAATTCCATTCTTTAGACTATTGTAACTTATTTTGTTTAATTAAGGCTTTAATGCTTGCTTTTCTTAAAAAAATCCAACATGGAAGAGTACAATCCATCAAAATTGATTGAGAACAAATTTACCAATGTGCAGTGAATTTATTCCTCTGTAATATCCCCAAATCAGAATAGGTATTCCATAGAAATCACATTTATTCAATCCTTATCTGTTTCATTCAAGGAAATGAAATCCCACTATTATTTCAAGAGGTCCATTTTGGTACTTATAGGGTTCACCACTTATGATTGAATATCTCCCACTAGATTTAAAAATTGAACGGATTCAAGCCCACTATAGCCCTTGACTATATAGAATTCACTAAGCCTATATATATTTTTTATAATAACCAATACTCTTTTCCTTTCTCCATATAGATAATTTATTTATTATGTCCATACAAACCAGTGATATCCCAATAGTGCATGTTCATCCTCACCACCAAAGATTTATTTTTAAAGTTAGTGGAAGGAATTCCCCTGGAGGAGGTCAAGACCAAATCCATGATTGAGTTCATAAAACCCCACATCCTTCATCTATTTATGATCCTTCACACTATTCTCATGAATAATAGTACCAACTTTTAATCTACCAAGTTGGAAAACTTTTACACCAAGTTCACCATCTAGTCCAACCATACTTTCCACTATCACACTCCAGTGAATGGATATATCGAGGAAGTAAACAAAAAAATATCTATTTTTTGAATATTTTTAGAAAAAGTAAGAATATCTAGACTAAAAAACTCTACAATGATTTGTGGGAATATCTAATAATGACTCATAATTCCACTTTAGTGAATCCATACTCCTTGGTGTATGAAACAGAAGTAGTTTTACACATTGACTTTTTTATACTATCAATCAAAATTGTAGTCTGTGACCAGTTAACATTGGAAAGAGGGTTCCTATTCCATCTCTTGGAATTGTAATACCTTGATAAAAACAAGAACCAATCATTTCATAACCTTGTGGTCCATCAAAACAATGTGGAACTAAAATTCAATAAGAAGGTCTCTATTCGCTCCTTTAACCAGGGAAATTTTATATTATCCTTGATAACTCCAATGATACCTATAAGGAAACCAAGGAAGTTAGATCCCAAATGAGAGGAATCCTTTTACATTCCAAGGTTTACTCCAATGGTGCATACTCATTTATCACCATGGATGGGTTTGACCCTCCCTTATATTGGTACACCCTTGCGATGTGCTAAATGTACAATGGTGTAACACCCAATTTATTGAAATCTTCCCAAACATCCCTTTCAATTCACCTTTATAGTTTGGGTCTTCCTCAATATTGGATCCTAATAAATATCTAATTTCTGAATAGACTCCCCTTCAATAATTTCCCAACACTCGAAAGGCCCATCTCCCATCTATGTTATATATACTGTAAGATTCTTGGTGGAATCACGATAAGTACCATGTTTCAAAAACATGGTTAGTGTTTGAACCTAATCCCCCCAACATTATTGATGATGTATTAGTGGAACCTTTGTTTTTAAAATATGTTTAGTATTTATCCTTAATAAAATTTTCAATACCTAATGATATATATCTTAGATGTCACAATTTTATTTATATCCATCGTCATTTGATTTTTTGAAATTTTGATGCCCTTTTCATCATCTCCTCATTCACTCGCACATGTTGTCAAATTAAGTCATCCTTATAAGGTATCACCCCATCTAACTACCCATTTTTATAGATTATTTCCAATTTTTTATGTAAAATTATGACCCTAACCCATTTCCCCCTATTTTTTACTCTCATGTGACATGGGAGGTCTTATCTTACTCCTTGTTTACCACAACATGATAAAATCATTTAGGATTTGGGTTTTTAGTGTATTATTTTCTAGAATGATCAAGGTATTCTATATTTATAAATATGAATCCATCATAGTCCAAGAAACATGAATTTAAATTGCACATATCCTTTCCCCCCTTTTGTGGTTGTCAATGTAGTACTCATTCTTTAGTGTATGATAAGTTTCATTATAATCTTTATACTACATAAAAAATATCTCCATTTTCATTCATAATAACATGACCTCAAATTGTATATACTATTCATCCTAACCATATGATGTAAAACTATGTGTCTAATATCCTTTCTATATGTTGTTAAAATTCATGGTCTTCATCCTTACTATATGACATAATAATCCATTTTCAACATTCTCTCTAAAAGATGCTAAACTACATAGTTTATTCCCTATCACATGATCTAAAACTATGTGCTGCTTTGGATCCAGTCATAAAAGGATTCCGCCTTTGGTGTTTGATTCTTACCATGTCACCTTAGAGAAAAACACATGATTTGATTACCATTTTATGTGATGTGTAGTGATTCTTGAATCTCCCATATCGGGCATAACCATAAGTTTCTAACCACCTCTACCCTATATTGGTTATTGATGCCCATTTTTTAAGCTACCTTAACCACAATACATGTCATGGAAGTTTAATATTTATAAATAAATGGTCCAAACATCACATCCATAAACAATATTCACACATAATAAAGGATATCTATAAAGGAATTGGGCTCCTAAATTTATGTAAAGTTTTGTCAGAGACTAATAAAACATAATCTACATCAATTATTGGTCTAAGTTCCTTGACCCTAAATAATAAATAAGCTTGTTTCAAGCTACACAAACTTAAATCTCATCTTATGATCCAAATTCCATAACTTTAGACTAGGAACCATTTCCCACTAAGGTATACTTATATTATCATATGGGATCTTCAATTCATGATGGGATTGTACCTTCCCATATTCTATATAAGAAATATCACATTCAGTACAAGAACTAGGACCTTAAACTAAATACACTCCTTTCATGGGATAATCTACCCTATCTCTGAGTACTCATTTATACCAGGTTTCCCTTCTCACTCCCACGGGATAGATTTTATCACCTTTGATTTAAAATGTATGAACTTAAAACACAAAAAACTATAGGTTAAAGTTGTGTGACCTTAAAACCTAACCCCCAATATCCCAATTGGAATTATTCTAAGCTTCCCAAGTTAAGAATCACAAAATCTCATTAAGATAAAACCCTATAAAATTAAACTTCAGAAAAAATCAATCCTATATTAAGAAATTTTCTTTTCATGACATGGGAAAAACCATAAACATGAATGGAAAATTTGAAATTCTCATAGGGCCTACTATTTATACCTAAAAAACCTTAATATTCTTGTTGGACCCAGTCGTCCTGGAAAAAGTTAGAGAAAATATTTCTCACCTCCCCCTCCATTTCTAGTTGTACGACTCTAAACTGCATAACTTCTATTCTTTCCTTATAATGTTAAATTTTATATTTCGGGTATTATTGCATGACCTTAAAATAAATGCTCCTATAGTCTAAGAAACATTACCTTAAACACTACTCATTCCATTTAATGTTTATCTATAATGGAATTGGATCTTTAACTCACACCAGGTTTCACCCCTACTCTTCTTTATAGACAACATTTACATTAGTCTATGTATCAAGACCTTAAAATCTACATATCCACCCCAAAAATGGAACTTAATTAGTAGGCCATCTCAAATCTTGGTCCTGGCTGCATAACCTTAGAATGCATGATTCTCGGTTCAAGTTTTATAACCAAAAACTCATAACCTTGGTCCAAGAATTATGACCTTAAACTGCATACACCCCTAGAAGCTATTAATGCTAGAATTGGTTTCTAAATTTACATCATATTTGTTTCACCCATGCTAGGTAAAAATTCTTCCACTTTAGTCTGATCTCGTTGGATTTAAAATCAATAACATTATGGAACGTCATGTTCTTCCCTAATGAACAGTTTAATATTTCATATGAAACTTATTGGTTCAGTACTATATTAGGAACAGTTTTTCCTTTCAATATTATTGACAGAGAAAGGTATCACCCTAGGGTTTTCGATCCTCTACTTTATATTTTACCTATATATCCATATTTTTATCCCTAGAGTTTAAATAGCTCTATTAATATTTAATTTCAAATTTTACTTCCCTATGGTGATGGGATAAATCCCCAGAGGTCGCCTCCTTTCCTAGGTACATGTACCAAATGATTCTTAGCAGAAACATAATAGGACCTATGTTTCAATGACATGGTCAAAAATCAATCCCTTTTTCCCTCTATTCTTGATAATATGGTAGTGAAATTCATGTTTTGAATTTATTCAATGTTCATCCTCACCCTATCTATCACCTCCTTTGAAATTCCGATTATAGAAGTAATGATTTACCTCCTTCCACTCCCCTTGTCTCAAGAAATTTCTTAAGACCTTCAGTGTTACTCATTCGTACCTTTTGGTATATTGGATGGGTGAAATGGATTTGGGGAATCCTACTCAGATAGATTCCATATATTAATGGTATCTATTAGTGTTCAATGTATTATTCCTAACTTGATCTATCTATCTTCATGGAATTCAATTATATCCTGATTAGAATACTATTTCCCCATATTTCTCACTCCGATCATGAATCACATGTTCTTAGGAATTTTTGATCAGTTTCCTTGTTATAATAATTGAGATTCCCCATATCTCATCCTCACCATATGAAGTTGGAATACATGTTCAACATATTTATAACATGATGCTAAAAAGTATGTAATTTTTCCTATAAAATGACTTAAAACTGTGTGATATCTTATTCCCCACTCGGTAGTACAAACATAGTTTGAAATTTGTCACAAACCACACCCTACCTTCAGCATTAGTCATCCACCAAACTATATTAAGAACCAATTTTGGATGGATTACCACACCATGGGATATATAGTGATTTCTAGATATAATTTATTATACCCATCCATGAACTCCACCACATCATATCTTCACATCTAGGTTTCTCTTCAAACTCAGGTTGTGACCGTCGTCACCCATATGTATGCTGATGTCAGTTCCTTAGTGTATAATATAGAACCACCTAAGGAATTTTTCTTATCTTTGTTTATGAGTCCATTCATCAATTTACATTGGGTATACTTCTCTTATCTTCCTAGGAACCCATGCATTTCACCAAACTTCTTCTATGAGTGAGCAAGATCTACATGGGGAGATTCTATTTTTTCATAACTATGTACAACCTTGTTCTCATTCCACAAGATGAATAGTGATGTTTATATTTACTATCTTGAGAATACATGTAATACTTAGGTCATTACCTACATCATTTGTGTGACTAGTTCCTCTTTTAGGTTTCCCTTTTACCTGTATGACACCTAGGCGATGTCGTTCTCAAAAGAGATAGTCCACACTACACAATAATGAACTATTAGACCTTTTTAGTCAATGTTGTGTGATATAAACTCTTTTAGACCCTTTTTATAACAACTACATCTTTAAAATATGTATACCCTCCCCTAAGGTGGTCTTAATGAACCTTATCAAGAAAAAGAAAACCAAATTTTCCTTCCCCCTTTTTCTCTATAGGCCACACCAACCCAAGATCCTGGTTACATGAACTTAAAAGTCACACTATATTTCTAAGATATTTTACCTTAAAAACAAATATATGTGGCCATAAGCTAAATATTCGTTGGATCACTATAAATTTCCTATATAGGTAATGATTGAATCATATTCTCATATCCCTCACTTAGTTGAAATTTTCATTTTCCCCACTAGACTATAGGCCATCCAGATGTTTAGTGCACCCTATTGATATTCTTAATGCATAACGATGTAACCCTAAGAGTTTTAAAACTCTCCATAAGAAAACTATTCATTCACATACATAGTTTTTTCCTATTTATTTTGATCAACAACCACTCTCATTATTATGACATGATATTTTAATATATGTTTTCCTATAATTAAGTCAAATACATTCGACAAATTGTTCTATACAAAACATCAAACAAAATTGAAATATTGATATGTTCATACTATTAAAACATAGTGGTTGAATTATCAGGAATGAATACAAGTAACTAAAATACAATATATATATATATGTTATTTTTGAAAAATATACTTTATTTACTAATGTGTTTAAGAATATATATTTTTATATAATGTACTATTTATTAAATAAAACTAAGTATATTATTTTTAAATAAGAATTTTAATAAAATATAATATTGATTGATTAATTATAGATTTATTAGTGTTTCATAGAAATTTAGAATAAGAACAACTGGTATTTTAAAAAGTTATTTTCTTATAAAAACAGCCTCTCATGGTATTTTTTAATTATAATTAAATATTAAAATATAAAAATAGGGAAATTTATTTCGAAAAAATAAATATAATTTTTGGATTTAAAATTATAATATTATTTTACGAATAATTTTTGGGTTTTTTTCTAAACGGATTGATTTTTAGGTGAATAATATAGAATATCATTTTTATAAATAATATGAATTTTATGACCTTATTAATATATAAGTATGAATTAGAAATTTATTAAACATTTTAATAACACCAAATATTTATATTATAATTTAATTTATAATTTAAAAAATTTATTTTTTTAGTTTATAAACTCATATTTGACATTTTAGAACATACGTTATATTTTTCAAAATATTATTTTAATTCATTATAAATTTAGTATTTTAAATTAATTTTTATCACTTATATAAGTTTAATATAATAAAATGTATTTCAGTTTTTGATTCATCATGTGAAAATGAGATAAATCTTAATTTTGTGTATTTTTTTAAACAATGGTTTTTTAAATGAATAGTGAAAAGTACAGTTTTTCCAGAACTGTGACATTTATTACCTTATCGATATATAAGTGAGACATCTAATTTTATCAAAAAATTTAATCGATTTAAAGAAAAATATTATGAATTTTAATAATGAATTTTAATATTTTTAAACCATATATTTAACATTAAAAATGTAATAATTAATTCTAATAAAAAACAATTTTAAGTATTTTAATTTAATTAATCATTATTTTAGAAAAATTCAGTTTTGGATTGATTTGAAAGAAACATAACATATATTTGTTTTATAATAAACTTATATATATCTTTTAAATAAAAAACAATGATAATCTTATCCCATGCTTAAATTTTAATCTTAAATGAACCTTTTCTAAGAAACAGTTTTTATGTGTCTTGTTCCCTAATAATAAAATTAATTTCTCTTAAATATTAGTAAAATTATTTAATAAAATTATTTATATATTTAAAATTATAATTTTTAAATTTTTAAATAGGTTAAATTTTAATTTTTTTCATTAAAATTATTTTCCAATGTTGAAAGTGGAGTTACCATTATAAATGTAAGTTAGGGTAAAAGTGGTTTAACATAGTTAAAGTGGTTACAACATATGGAAAAAATGTGTATTGGTGGATGGTTTAGTTATTATCAGCCTTATCACAATCCCCACACCATCATTTTCTATTTCTGTAGCCATTTTAATTGAATAATGAAGTGATATTATTCAGAAATAATGAGTTTTTACAAAAGTGCCTTTTTCTTCATTTATAAAAGGATACTACATCCTCCCCATTTCTCCAAAAATTAAAAAGCTTTGAATAAAAAAAATCTTACCCAATATCTTTTAAACACACTTCCCATTACTTTTAAGCCTTGGTCTCACCAAAATACCAAGTTAAAGATTCTTAATGAGTTACATAGTGGAGAACTTATAAGGGAGAGGTAATACTGTCAACCTGAATTCTCAAGCACTTTTATTCTTCTACACCCATAAAATCACCTATATACTTTATTTTATTATAATATAAAATTTTTACTATTATTAAGTGTTATTATACTAATGTAATATCCATTTTATACTTTCCTCCAAAATTATTAAGAAAAAAGAAAAAGTCTTTATGCATGTGTGAGGAGTATCGCCTCCATGAACAACATGTTCAATTCTCCATCACCACTTTAAATGGTAGGTTTGAAAAGGTTATTTAATTAAATAATTTTTATTTTTCATAATATTAATATTATTTAACTATAATATTTTTCATTCTATATGTGTGATTAATAAGAAATTGTCATAGTAACTTTAACCACCTTAAATGGAATTATTAAGGCACCTTTCTCAATTTGGATCTATTTTGGGAAAACATTTAAAAATATATAAGTATTATTATAATGGACTAATCAATGAAAAAAAATATAAAACATTATATATCATAAATTTATTTTATAACACCATTGGTCACTGTCAATAAATAGAAAGTGTTACGAATAAATTAACCGAACAACCCCAAGTAACTAATGTAATAAAAAACAATATTAAAAATAAATTAAAAATGATAATAAGTGGAATTTAGAAAATTAGATATAGGTGAATACATTTAATTTATATATATATATATATAATGAAATTAATTTAATTATTCAGTAAGTGAAGTGCTAATGCGAAGTGATTTCAGACATGAGGTAAGGATTTCATCTCAAAATTGCCTTCTTTGAGACTCATTTTCTTTTATACACCTAATTTATTTTAAATGGATTTTATAATAATAATTAGATATATAATATCATATATTATCTTTATTCTTGTTATTTTAACTTCAATATAAATATCTCCCTCTCTTTCAAATGGTTTTTTTAGAATTTTTCTTAAGTTGTAAGGGTTCTGTCTCAATCACCCTTCACTAAGGCATACTTTTATGTTATGTACCAATATTTATTTGTATACTATAAATACTACCCACATTACTTATAATATTATAAATTAATATTAGAACTGGAAAATAAACTTCCATCCATGTTCTTCCTAGTTGTGGACTATGATTTATGTCTTCCCTAAAATATAATTTTCTTTTATAAATCAATATAATATCTTAAGTTTTAATGTTTCAACTTGAGTTTCATCTTTCATTTCACATGTTATACCCTATTTATATATTATTAGATCAATTTTTATTAAAATAATATTTACTAGTGTGTTATAACCCTGTTTTAAAATATAACTATGCAATGAATAATTCTCATCCATTTAAATGTTGATTTCCACTCCTTGTCCATAATTTCCCTACCCACAAACGTTATAATTTTTAATTTGAAACCACATTAAGTTTTATCTCATGATAGCTTTATATTTAACTTATTATATTTTCAAAATAAATTTTTATTATTTTTGATGATGTGGTATTTAAGAAGATATGTTTTAAAACATAAAAAGGTATCTTCAGAACCACACTCGTTACTTATTAGTTGCTTGTTCTATTTATTTTCCCCAATTTACTCAATATTCTTCTCATAAAATTACTATATTTTTGTATATATTTAAATTAAATATATAAATAGTTGAATATTAGTTTAATTACTCAGTTTAAACATTTTCTTAATATCCTTTCAAATTACCACTTCTTAGTGAACCCGATTTAAGAGAACATTAATATTTCTTTTACCATGTCAATAATTACCCCATAAAATGTTTTAAACCAGGAATAGATTCCAAAAATAATAAATATTTTATAGAGAACTCACTTGGTTCAATTGTGGTTTTATAGAAAATAATACGTTATTTCCTTTTTTGAAGATCCTTACTTATTTTATAAAGCATAACCCAAGTGGTTCTTTTTTATTCATTATTATCCAGATGATTATCTTGAATTTTATACATTGGAACTCCATGTTCATGAAAAATATATTTTTTCAATTATGAAAGTTCAAAATGATTTAATTCCATCTTATATTGGGAATATTCATGATTTAGACTTTGGTTATTCATTGAATAAGAATTTTGAAAATCACTTCCTTCTCATGGGTTTAATCATGCTTATGACTTATGTATGTTTTATTTTCTGTGGCATGCATATATATGTTTTTTGTTTATGGTATAATTAGGTTTGGAAATATATATCCCTAAAATAAATTTGTTAAATATTTATAAATAATGAGAGGTTATTTATGGGATTAATAAGTGAACATAATCCACTATGAGACTTTTTATGATATATTTGTATGAATGGGGAGTGAACCTAATCCTTTAAGGGACTTTTTACACTTTATGATAATGGTCTTAGGATTGTCCCATGACTTATGTTTATGATGTCATGTATTATGTTGTTTTAACATATTCAATGATTCCATGATCTTATTTTTTTCATTTCGTTATTACATGTTTTCATACTTATGATTATTCTATTTATGATATCATCTTATTCTTATTGACACTCATGTTATGATTTATTTCCATGTTTATTCCATTACTATGATTTATAACTCACCATTTTCTTATGTATTTTCCCTAGGGTATCCTATTCATTTTTAGAAGGGCTATTGGAGTTAAGAGAGATATGTGGAGTTTTAAAATAAAAAAATTGTTTTTATTTTTAAGATGATGTAATTATGTATCTAATATTACCAAGATGCTAGAACTATAGATCTATGGATTGTATTTTTATGAAAGTATGTTATTAATCATGAAATAAAGTATTATTAAGTCTTGGTTATCTATAGTTTGTATCATAGTAAGGGTCTAGTTTTTTTGATATTCGGATAATAGAATTTTAGTGAAAAGCCTCGGGAAGATCCTAATCATAGGATAAATTCTTGAAATTTTGTTAAATTAGAGTTTTTTTGGTTTTCCTCGAAATTGAATCCTTGTATAGACATTGGAATGTGAATGCGTGCTCTAGAAAAATTGCTGTTAGGGGTAAAAATCCTAAATAGGGTGTGTTGCATGTTAACTCAACCATTACGTAGTGCATGAAAAAGAGGTCTATGTAAGAACTTGGTTCTTCATTTGAGGTATAATTTTTTTTTTTCCATTGATTTGTTTTCGATAAAACCAGGGAAATTAGGGAAAAGTACTGAAATCATGGGTTACATGCCATGTACTCCCAAGCACACACTATGTAGTATGTATTTATAGGAAGGGAATATATAGAATTTTGGCATGTCAGGGAAAGGGGGGGAACCAACTACGTGTTGTGTACTTCCTAGTGCACGCTGTATAGTCATGTCGGTAGGCACTGGAAAGTAAATCAGTGGAATTCAGCTGCCTAATGAATAGTTAAATGATATACACACTATGTATATGGACTTATATGCTGTGTATTTTATGTTTTTCGCTTAAAATGGGAAGTAGCCTCTCCTTTCGGTAGATTGGACTGCGGGCTCACTGGGAGAACTCAAGAGGAGATCCAGAACTTCAATCCCTTCCCATTTGATCATCTGAACTCTGAATCAATCACTGTCCATATCATTTGAACCCAATCAGTAAGATCTTAATTAATCTTGAGCCGTTATTGGTGATTTTTGTTCTCAACTGAGTTATTTAAGGTTGAGTGAATATCCTTATTTTGTAAATCTCTACTATTATAGCTTAAATTAGAAGTCGAGGCTGGATGAGGAGAGTCATACTATGATGAGGTAGGTGGTATCATGATTATTTCTCATTGTCAAGTTGTTTATATGTGCTGTTGTGTCGCGCACCCATGTTTGGGGTGTCACTTTATTGAGACTTTGACCCTTGATAATTCCTAAGTATGTTTAGTTGATTAATTACTTGAATTTAATCATGTTGAGACTGCTTGTTTTGATCAAGGGCCACCCCGTGGGTGTATTTCCCTTGGATAACTGTTGTTGGGCCTTTTGGATTAGGATAACCATGGTTATGCTTATGTTTTCCCTGTTATGGGTTGTTTGAAATGAATCGCTTAATTAAATTATTACCAATGTGAATTTTTTCCTTTTTAACCATGTAATAGTGTAAATATTTCACGTGTTTCCTTATGCTGAATTTCTTATATATCAGGCTTGGCCCTATTGAATTATTCTACATATGGGAATAGATTTTTCATGCATGTGGGTAAGGTTTTGTGTTCCTGTGGGCTACATTTTTTATGCCTATGGGCAATTACCTGTGGGCAAGGATTTTTTATGTCTGTGGACTGCTTGAGGGCGTGGTTTTGAGCTGAGGTTTGACTGTTGTAATAACCTATGATGCATCTTCCAAGCTAAAGTACATTCTTGGATTCGATTGTATTTTTACTTGGATAGATTTCTTACTGAGTTATCTGCTGCATTTTCTTGAATAGGGTATTGACTAGCCATGCCGAAACCCAAGAAAATATGATTAGATGTAATTTAAATTTCTTAATGAACATAAACAATATAAATGGAACAAGACTTGTAATATTTTTTACTTTTAAGAACATCCTAGTTTATTTATTTCATTGTTATACACTACTACTTCATATACTCACCGATAGATTGGAATAGACTTTTGGTGGTTTTATTCTGTGATTTATTTCTCACACTCTGTTTGGGTCATGTTTTTGGACCCAAATAGACTATACTACTATAGGTGTAGACATGGATAGTTCTCCTAATATAGGTACCTGATTGCTTCTTAGGATCAGGAAATCATGGGACCAAGCCGAGGCTTGTGATGTTACTGTGTTTCAATTTTTATTGTTGCACCTTAGTATTATATTGTACTTGATATTAGTGTATCTTGTTTTCGTTTCTTTCTTAGAACATGTGACATGCTGTATCATTCTGATATTATATGCCTTCTGGTTATCTTTACCTTCAGTATTCTGTTGTTACTTCAGTTGCATGTTGTTTACTGCTTATGCTATTGTTATTATTTATTCTTCTCTGTTACACTCTGCTAGTGAGGGCATAGTTTCCCCACTATCACACCCTAAGCCCTTGCTGCTAGTCAGTAGCCTCTGGCATTTGGAGAAATGCACTTGGGTCCATGTGGCCAACCTAGTACGGGGCACCTTTTAGTGGCATCCAGATCTGGGATGTTATAAATTGGTATCAAAGGGAATGTTTCTTTTCTAGTTTTCTTTACTATTTGGTGTCGATATAAAGGATATGAAATTTGATAATTAGCTGTTCCTGGGAGTAGCTACCCCATGTACAGGTAAAATCTAAATTACCTCAAATTAAATTGTTCTTTTGGATTTTGAGCTATTACAGTTGATTCGATTTTACCATTGGGTGATGGACTTGTTTTGTGCTATTATTATTGATGTTATTGTGGTTCTAATTTGTTTTAACCCAATGAGATGAGGTTATGTCATCTCATGCATCATATAGGCACTTTTTAGAAATCACATGCCATGAATACTTTGAATTCCATTTAATATGAATTACTAATTCCTATTGTTGTGATAGTACCTTGATAGATATCCCTACTATTGTGATAGGTGTATTTTTATGTGCTATGATTTGGATTGAATAATTTCCAAACTTTGGTTCCTGAGGTGTATATTCCCTCTTGGATAATAATTTGGAAGATAATGATTTATCATTTTATATATAATTATTTTATGTTATGTTATGTATGGGTGCCAAAATTTGATTCCTGGGGAGTATAGGCCCTCATGGATTAGAATTTGGCATACCGTAGCTTATTTTTAAAAAATAGGGGTTCCGTGGAAGTTTCTGTGGCCTACTATCTGAAAACCAAGACAACATGGTGTGTGGTTATATGAACACATGCCATGTATTATTCCTGTTTGGGGAAGAAAGACTTTTCCTAAATACACACCATGTACTTTGTGCACACTCCATATAGTATATGACTATATAACGGGACTTGTGAGAGAAAACACATGCTGTTGAGCTTTGATCAGAACACGCCATGTACTTTCGATACACACCGTTTAGCCTACCCAGGTAGAAACCATGTAGACCTAGCCATGTGGGAGTACATGGCCCCAAGGAAAGACCTGTGTACATGCCATGCGCATGTAGAACACACCGTGTACTTGGGGTTGATACATGACTAGGCCGACAATAGAACACAACCATGTGATAACATAAGGGTACACACTGTATATTAGTTCTACACACAGTGTAGTCCTTTTTTTCTCAACTTTGTGGGTCCTTTCCTTTTTGATTTTTTTACTCTTGAATGTCAATCCTTGATGATGATATTTACCTAAGGCATATTCTTGACCATGCAGAGTCATGCCACCATGATGACCACAAACATTATCTCAGGAGAGCGACGATGATCATACTTTAGAAATTGTAGTCCATGGGCTGCCAATAGAACTTCAAGTTGTGCCAGATGCAACACCAACTATTATACTAGACGTAGGTGCAAATGCACAGTTCTATAAAGGTTTTGTGAGGTTCATTAAAACATTTCAGGGAGTACTACAGGCTACCAAATCTATGGTAGAGCTAACATGTATCTTCTAGCCATAGAATCTGCCTACTTTTTCAAGGGTTGGTGGACCAAATGCTACGAAATCATGGCTGGAATTTATGATGAATATCTTCAAGAATCTAGAGATGCCTCTCGATAGGAGGGTCAAGATCGCGACATATATGTTGCGTGATTCTACCAAGAGATGGTGGGATTTTATCACTATAGCAGGGCGTCATCAAGATATGAAATAGTAAGACTTTTAGGTAGCCTTCTATGATTATTATTTTCCCATGACGCTAAGGGCTGACCGATCCCATGAGTTCATGCACCTGGTGTAGTGAACACTGTTAGTTATGGGATATTATACTCAGTTTACTGTGCTTAAGTGATTCACACCTATTCTAATGGGTGATGACGTATCGAAATCTAGAATATTTGAGGATGGTCTCAAGTTTGATATTCGATTATAGGTAAATGTATTCAAGTTTCCTTATGTCTCTGCTATTGTTAATCAGGTGCTGATCAATGAGTGAAATCTACGGGAAGTTAGTGGTGTGATCTAAGGCAGTTCATCACCAGTTTTCTGGTACTGTCTCAACCAGCAAGAGGAAACATCATGTGGATTTCTCTCACGATGATAGTAGTAGCCAGAACATTTCCTACGGTGGAAAAGTGACATGCTACCTATGCAGAAAGGTTGGGCACAAGAGACCTCAGTGCCCAAGGGACCCAATTGAGCATTGAGCTTGATGTAGTATGGGCCATCTACAATGCTACTTCAGGAAATTTCCTCAAGTGGCTAGTGAGATAGGTTTTATACAGAATCCACATGTAAGACCAGGGTCAGGATCTTCTCACCAGTTTGGAAATTAGAATACGTTGGGGCATTTAGTCCAAGGTGGTGGTTTTGGTCATGGTAGTAAGACCCCAGGATCTTAGTGACAGTAGGGTGGGTCATCTCAGGGTATCCAAGTAGTGTCTCAGGGCCGTAGTGTATGTCGGACCTATGCAGTGCAATAGACCCAACATGAGAATAATCCTGGAACTTATACTGTCAGAGGTACTATCCTAGTAACCTCTATTATATCTTCTTCACTTTTTGATACTAGTGCTACACATGGTTTTATATCTGTGGAAATGTGGAAAGCCTTGGGATTTGTGTTTATACTTCTTCTGATGTTATAATGCTAGACATTCTGTTAGGGATTAGAACGGTAGGTGTGAATTCGTGCAAGGAGTTCCCCCTTGAGATTAGAGGGTATCAATTTCCATGGAAACTCTATGTCTTAGAGATGATAGGCTTTGATATCATTCTCAGAATGGAATGGTTAGTTCCTTTTCAAGCCTTTTTTGATTGTTATCAATGCAGGGTGAGTTTCACATCACCAGAGCGTGGATCTTTTCTACATAAGGGTGAATGGGATGTATGGGCGAGCAAAGATGGACCTGAGCATTGTGGGTTGGGTGGGATGATATCCAAAATTGTGATTTTATATCTGGATGACTAGGGAACATGTCTGCAAAATGTCCCTCTAGTGGTTTATCATTTCAAGGATATTTTCCCAGACGAATTATCAGGATTACCTTCAGTTAGAGAGGTGTAGTTCACTATCGAGCTAGTTCCATGAGCTACACCGGTATTCATTCCTCCTTACAGGATGGATACAATGTAATTGAAAGAGATCAAGAGGTAGTTAGAAGATCTAGAAGATAAGGGTTTTATCTGAACAAAAACATCTCCTTAGGGTTCACCGATCCTTTCGCAAAAAAGGAAGACGGTACCCTTAGGCTATGCATGGACTATTATAAACTGAACCAGTTGATAGTTAAGAACTGATATCCCTTTCCACTAATAGATGATATATTTGATCATATTCTAGAATCTCAAGTGTTCTCAAAGATTTAATTAAGGTTAGGATATCATTAGGTATGTGTTCGACCTTCAAACATACCTCGTACTGTGTTTTGTAGTAGGTATGGTCTATATGAGTACTTGGTTATGCCGTTTGGTCTCACGAATGCACTAGCAGTTTTCATCACGCTGATGAACTAAGTGATTCGTCCTTACCTAGAATATTTTGTGGTGGTTTTCATGGATGTTATCTTGGTGTATTCTCACAATCAAAATGACCATGACAAAAATCTTGAGATCATTTTGAATACACTGAGAGAGCATCAGTTATATGCTAAGATCATAAAATTCCACTTTTGGATGGATGAGATTCACTTCCTGGGTCACGTAATCTCAGAGACCAGAGTATCAGTGGACCCAGAGTAGGTGAGAGAAGTAGTTAACCAGAAGTATCCCAAGAACATTTTTGAGGTGCATAGTTTCTTGGGGATAGCTGGTTACTACATGCATTTTATAAAGGACTTCTCACACTTGGAAGTGCCATTAATAGGCGTGACAAATAAGGGTGTTAAGTTTTTGTGATTTGATTATTAGACGCAAACTTTCAGGAGTTGAAGGGGTGTTTGACTTCATCGTCAATACTGATATTTCCAGATCTGGGTAAGAGTTACTCTATGTACTGTGATGCATGATTTATTGGGCTGAGAGTAGTGCTTATGTAGGTGGATCGAGTTGTTTTATAAGGGTCTTGGAAATTTAGGCCACTTGAGAGGAATTACCCAATGCATGATCTCAAGTTAGCTATAGTTGTCCATGCTTTGCGATGTTGGATACATTATTTATTGGGAGAGAATTTTGTGGTGTAAAAAGACCATAAAAGTCTCAAATACATCTTTACTCATCATGATTTGAATCTAAGACATAAAAGGTTGGTGGAATACCTTTAGTCATTCGATTTTGAGCTTGACTATATGTCTGGAAAAGGAAATGCAGTGGCTGACACACTGAGCAGGAGGACTCAGATACAAGCAGTGTAGGAGGCCAGTAGAGAGTGGAATCTTATGACTTTTTTTCTCTAATATGCATTTATAGGTGCATGATTGTTAGAGACAAAATTATCTTTTATCATTGGATATTACCTCAACCATACTAGTGAGGGTGAGGATAAGGAAACTTTCAAATTCTGAAGGCCTAGTTATACGGGAGAGTGTGGCAGGTGAGGACCCTTATCCTAGATGAACGATAGGTGAGGATGAAGTTATACATATCTATATACTTTTGTGGGTTCTAGGGGACATACATGAGGAGATGATGTGGGAGTTTCATGCTTTATCTTGGGAAATGCATCCCAAATTCACCACAATGTACCGTGACTTACACCGCTAGTATTGGTGGTTGGGTATGATGTAGGAAGTAGCTGGTTTTGTTACGAGATGTTCCATATGTCAATATGTAAAGGTGGAACATCAATGACCGACTGTGATTTTATAGTAGTTACCTATTCTAGAGTGGAAATGGGATGGTGTTGTGATGGATTTTGTGACAAGGTTATAGAAATCACCTAGAGGCAACGATGCTATGTGGAACATAGTTGACATTCTTATGAAGGTTTCTCACTTCTTTACGATCAAGGAGACCTTCAGTGTGGATGAGCCTGGAAAGATGTATATTTGAGAGGTGGTACGACTTCATGGGGTCCATCATTCTATTATTTCAGATAGGGAATCCCACTTTACGTATCATTTTTACTAGAGTTTTCAGAGGGTGCATGGTATATTTGTTCTTCTGAGTAAAATATACCACCCTCAGGCTGATGGTCAGTTAGAGTGTACGATATAGGTTCTAGTGGACATGTTGCATGCATGTGTACTAGAATTTAGGGGATCTTGGGAGAATCATATTCGATTGGTCAAGTTCACCTACAATAATAGTTTTTAGGAGACTATACAAATGAATCCTTATGAGGCCTTATATGGTAGGTCATGTCATTCTCCCCTGTACTGGTTAGAGGTAGGTGATGTAGCCTTACTGGGACCCCATCTCATGAAGGTGACTTCTGGGCAGGTCCACCTGATTGAGAGACGGATGACTACTATGCAGTCTCGTCAAAAATCTTATTCCGATCTCTATATAAGACCTCTAGAGTTCGAGATCGGGGATTGAGTTTTCCTACTTGTCACACCAAGGTTGGTACATAAGAGAATCAGGAGACATAGGAATATTTCATCGAGTTTTGTCAGACCATTTAATATTTTGGAGCGAGTCAGTTCAGTTGCTTATCGGTTACAGTTTCCTGAGAGGTACTGCACCTTGCATGACATCTTCCAGGTATCTCAGCTATGCTGCTATCACTTATACCCATCTCACATTTTTAAGCCTGAGGAGGTTGAGCTTCAGACTAATTCATCCTTTTAGGAGCATCTGATATGTACAATTGATAGGAGCATGAAGGTTCTCTGAGGCCTGCTAGTTCCCCTAATACGGGTGTATGTCAGCATGGATGAGTATCAGACAAGACTTGGGAGGCGGAGGCTGACATACATGATCAGTGGACAGATTTATTCTCATATATTCCTTTACCACCCTTGGAAGGGAAATTTTGCGACTAATTGATTTAAGGGGGAAGTTTGTAAGAACCCGGTTCGTTATTTGAGGTACGATTTCTTATTTTCTTTTTTTCCTTTGAGTAGTTATCGAGAAAACAAGGGAAATTTGGGCAAAGTACTAGAATCATGGGTTACATACCGTGTAATCCAAAGAACATTCCATATAGTATGTCTGTATATGAATATAATACGTGGCATGTGGGAATGTCAGCAAAAAAAGAAGAGTAAACTAACTACACACCGTGTAATTCCTAGTACATGACATGTAGTCATGTCCGAAGGCCCTGGAAAGTAAGTCGTTGGAATTCAAGCACCTAATGAATAGTTAGATAATATGTACTCCATGTATATGGACTTACATGCCGTGTATTTTGTTTTTTTCACTTAAAATAGGCAGTATCCTCTCCTTTCGGTATATTAGACAGAGGTCTCCACAAGAGAACTCAAGAGGAGTTCCAAAACATCAATCCCATCCAGGTTGATCATCCGAACTCTGAATCAATCACCATCAGTCTTTTTTGAACCTAATCAGTAAGCTCTCAATTACTCTTGAGCTATTCTTGGTGTTTTTTTTCTCAACTGAGTAATTTAAGGTTGAGTGAATATACTTATTTTGTCGATCTCTACCATTCTATATTGAATTGGAAGTCTAAACTGTATGAGGAGAGTCATACTGTGAATAGGTAGGTGGTCTTATGCTTATTTCTCAATGTCAATTTGTTTATATACACTGTTGTGCCGCACGCTGATGTTTTTGGTGTCATTTTGTTGAGAATTTTATCCATGTTAATGACTAAGGGTGTTTAGGTGATTAATTACATGAATTAAAGCATGTTGAGATTGCTTGTTTTGATCAAGGGACACCCTACAAGTGTGTTTCCCTTGGATAACTATTGTTGGGCCTTTTGGATTAGGATAACCATGGTTATGCCTATGTTTTCCCTATTATGGGTTGTTTGAAATGAATTGGTTAATTAAATTATTACCAATGTGAATTGTTTCCTTGTTAACCATGTAATAGTGTAAATATTTCATGTGTTGCCTTATGATAAATTTCTTATATGTCGGGCTTGAACCTATTGAATTATTATGCCTACAGGAAGATATTTATCATGCCTGTGGTTATGGTTTTGTGTGCCTGTGGGATACATTTTGTTATGCCTATGGAAAATTTCCTATTGGAAAGGATTTTTTATGTCTATAGACTGCCTGAGGGAAATATTTTGAACTAAGTTTTGACTGTTGTAATGACCTATGATGCATCTACCAAGGTAAAGAACAAGATTTGATTCAATTATCATTTAACATGATAGATTTCATACTGAGTTATCTATTGTGTTTTCTTAAATAGGGGATTTACTGTCCATGGATAGATCCCAAGAAATTATGATTCGATGTAATTGAAATTTCTTAATGAACACGAATGGTATAAATAGAACAAGACTTGTAGTATTGTTTACTTTTGAGTACTTTCTAGTTTAATTATTTAATTATTATACACTACTGTTGTATATATGCACTGATAGATTGGTATAAACCTTTGGTGGTTTCCTAATAGGATTTATTTCTCACATCTTTTTTTGGTCATGTTTTTGGGCCCAAATAGACTATACTTCTATAGGTGTAGAGAGGGTCAAGGATCCTTATAAAGGTACCTAATTTCTTATTAGGAGAAGGAGAGAATGGGACCAAGCCAAGGCTTACAATGCTAATGTGTTTCATTTTGTATTATTATACCTTAGTATTGTATTATACATGATAGTAACGTATCTTGTTTTCATTGATTTCTTAGAACATGTGACATGATGCATCATTCTGATATTATTTTCCTTCTGGTTATCTTTACCTTCAATGTTCTGTTGTTACTTAAGTTTAATATTGTTTACTACTTCCGCTATTGTTATTATTTATTCTGATGTGTTATACTCTAATAATGAGGGCATAGTTTTCCCACTATCATACCCTAGTCCCTCACTGCTAGTCGGAACCCTCTGGCATTTGGGGAAATGCGCATGAGGCCATATGTCCAACTGGGTATGAGGAACCTTTTAGTGGCATTCAAATCTAGGATGTTGCAAAGTCCACTTTGTAACATCCCAGATCCGGATGTCACTAAAAGTTTCCCCGTGCTGGGTTGTTCACATGGCCTCAAGTGCATTTTCTCAAACACAAGAGGCTATTGACTAGTAGTGAGAGACTAGGGTGTGATAGTGGGGAAACTATGTCCTCATTAGAAGAGTGTAACACAACATAATAAATAATAACAATAACAGAAGTAGTAAACCACATGAAACTGAAGTAACAACAGAAGAATGAAGGTAAAGATAACCTAAAGGCATATAATATCATAATGATACATCATGTCACATGTTCTATGAAAGTAGAAAAAACAAGATACAGTGCTATCAAGTACAACACAATACTAAGGTATAATAATACAAAATGAAAGACAACAACATCACAAGCCTTGGCTTGGTCCCATGATCTCCTGATCCTAAGTAGCAATCAGGTACCTGTATAAGAAGCCTTGACCATATCTACACCTAAAAAAATATAGTCTATTTGGGACCAAAACATGACCCAAAAAGGGTGTGAGAAATAAATCCTAGTAGGAAACCACCAAAGTTCTGTGCCAACCCGTCAGAGAGTATATGCAGTAGTAGTGTATAATAATGAAAGCATTAAATTAGAAAGTACTCAAAAGTAAAAAATCTTATAAGTCTTGTTCCATTTATACCATTAATGTTCATTAAGAAATTTAAATTATGTTTAATCATATGTTCTTGGGATCCATCCATGACTAGTCAATCCCCTATTCAAGAAATCAAAGTAGATACCTCATTAGGAAATCTATCAAGTAAAATGAAAATCGAATAAAATCTTATGCTTTAGCTTGGAAGATGCGTCATAAGTCATTTCAACAGTCAAACCTTATTTCAAAACCCTTACCTCAGGTATTCCAAAAACATAAAAAATACTTTCCCATAAGATATTTCCCATAGGAATAATAAAACATATCCCATAGGCACACAAAACCTTTCCCACAGGCATGAAAAATATCTTCCCGCTGGCAGAATAATTCAATAGGGCCAAGTCCGACATATTAGTTATTCAACATAAGGAAAAACATGCAATCTTTACACTATTACATGGTTAAAAAGGAAAAAATTCACATTGGTAAGAATTTAATTAGCCAGTTCATTTCAAAAAACTCATAATAGGGAAAATAGAGGCATAACCATGGTTATACTAATCCAAAAGGCCCAACAACAATTATCAAAGGGAAACACACCCACAAGGTGGCCCTTGATCAAAACAAGAAGTATCAACATGCTTCAATTCATGTAATTAATCACCTAAAAATCATTAGGCATTAACAAAAGTCAAAGTATCAACAATGTGACGCCCCAAACATGGGTGTGTGGCACAACGACACATATAAACAACTGGACATTGAGAAATAAGCATGAGACCACATACCTTGTCATAGAATGACTATCCTTGTCTATCCTTGAATTCCAATTCAAGTTATAATAGTAAAGATATAAAAAATAAGGATATTCACTCAACATTAAATAACTCATTCGAGAACAAAAATCACCAATAATGGGTTAAGAGTAATCGAGATCTTACTGATTGGGTTTAAACGAGACTGACAGTGATTGATTTAGAGTTCAGATGTTCAACCGAGAAGATATTAAAGTTCTAGAGTCGCTCTTATGTTCTCTCGATTATCCCGCTATCCAATCTATCAAAATGAGAGGATAATTTCTGTTTTAAGTAAAAAACACAAAATACTCAGTGTGTAAGTTTATATACACATCATATATATCATTTAACTGTTCATTTGGTGGTTAAATTCTATCGACTTACTTTCCAGGGCCTGACGACATGACTACATGGTGTGTACTAGGAAGTACATGGTGTGTAGTTGGTTTCCCCCTTTTTTCCCCGACATTACCACATGTCATGTATTCCCTTCATACAAAGACCTACTACATGGTGTGTGCTTGGGAGTACACGTCGTGTGACCCCTAATTATACTACTTTCCCAAATTTCCCTTTTTTTCTCAAAAATAACTCAAAGGAAATAGAAAAGAGGAAATTGTACCTCAAAGGAATAACTAGGTTCTTACATTCTAATTGTGAACCTGGATAGAAACACCTAGGGTGTATTCTTTGTTTAATAATATTCTATTTATAAACTATTTTGAAGGATTGATTTCATGGTTACTTTGAGAAAATAGATTGAGTTGTATAATATCACCCAACTTAAAGTAACCTAGGTAAAATGAATAATATATAGGTTGAAATAAAGTAATTATGGTCTAACATAATTATATAAAAGTGTAATTGTTTTTAAGGTTTAATGCTTTTTATTTTAGTAATTATGATAATTCCACTATGATGTTAAATTTTTGTAACTCATGTTAACCATTTTGGTTTTATTAATGGCTAGAACTAGAAGAAACCATGGGTTTAAGCGATAATGCAATGATTACAACAATGAAAAACCCAAAAAAATGGAGGATGGAGTGGAAACCATAGGGTTATACCAAACCAGCTATCATAAAAAATTATTAACAATGTAAGCATAGTTTAAATCCTTAGTGCACCAAATAATATAAGTATGGAGGCTCATGAAAATTTTGGCAATGAAGATAATGAAAGAAGGGATATTATTCCACATATATGTAAAAAATGTGGGAACAAAAACCAATAAAATTTCCTCAATGGGACTAGAAAGTTATTTAATTATGGTATTGTAGGGCTTCGAGCAATATGGTGTCAAGTAAAAAGAAGGATACAATAAAGGAATAAAATATTCTTCCTGTGGATCCTCTAAATATTTGATGTTTTAAATGTGACGAATTTGGGAACTATTCAGAAAAATGCATTAATCCAAGGGTTAAAGGGGAAAATTAACACCAACCACATCCTAGATCATGGGAATAAAAAAAGCCTTATAGATTGACTATGGTTGAGGTGGATAGTGATTTTCAGTCTATATTTCTCAATGACTTATGTCAGGTAATATTTCACATATTAGGTGTTGAGATATAAATAAAATTTTTTGGTGGTATAATTACTATATCCATGGTATTGAAAACTTTATTAAGGTTTGTTGAAATTTATTATTTATAGATTTAACTCTTTTTCTTTTATTAGTATTCTATTATGATTGGACTATCACTTTTTACAAAGGGCTCATATAAAATTTCATATAGCTAAATGTAATTTCATATCCTAACTAAACCCATGAACAACTACTATTATATGGTTAATTAGGAGCTTCATATGGAAATTAATCCCATTATATGAGTTTTAATATTATAAGGACATAATTTATTTAAGGTGGGGGGGGGGAATGTAATGACCCAAAATTTTAATATATTTTTTCCTCTAATTAAGTAAAATATGTTATATAACTTTCTCCACATACAACACCAAACTAAAATTAAATTGAGATATGTTTAGACCGTTAAAACCTAAATATTGAAGTATTAGATATAAATAGGATTAACCAAATTATTAAATATATTAATATATATATATATATATATGTGCGTGTGTGTGTATATAAAGGTTATTATATGAAAATTTATTTAATTCACTAACATGTCTTAGAATTTATCTTTTTATGTGTTGTAATTTTTATTAAATGAAATTAAATATATTATATTTAAATTATTATTTCAATAAAATATAATATTTATTTATTAATCCTATCTTTATTAATGTTTTATAGAAATTAATAATAAGAACAGCTAGTATTTTAAAAATTTATTTTTCTATAAAAACAGTTTCTTAGGGTATTTTAGAATTTTAATTAAAATTTAAAATGTAAAATTATCAAAATTAAATTTGAGAATATAATATTAATTTATGTATTTATAATTTTAATATTTTTTTGGGATAATGTTTTGGGTTTTTTTAAAAAACGAATGATTTTTAGGTGAACAGTGAAAAATATTGTTTTCATCAATAACATGCTTTTTTGACCATATTAGTGTATAAGTATGAATTAAAAATTCACTAAAAATTTTATACTTATGTATTTTATAAGTGAATTTATAATTTTAAAAATGTTTTTCTTTATTTACAAACCCATATTTGACATTTTAGATGTTAAGTTATATTTTTCAAAAAAATTGTTTTAATGCATTATACATTCAGTATTTTAAAATTTATTTTTATCACTTATATAAGTAAAATATAATAAATTAACATATATTTTTTATTCATCATGTAAAAAATTATCTTTGGATTAATTTTTTTTATTTTTCCAATATTTATTTTTAGATGAATAGTGAAAATATAGTTTATTCCAAAATAATGACATTTATTACCATTTCAATATATAAGAGAAAATTAAAATTTTTTAAAACCTTTTAATTTTTCTAATGAAACATTTTATTCATTTTAAATATATTTTTTTGAATATATAAAACCAATATTTAACCTTATAAAATAAAATTAATATTTTAATTCTAATAAAAAAGTTTTTTTTCTCTTTTTTATTTAATTAGAAATTATTTTGGAAAAATTAGGTTTTTGATTCATTTTAAATAAACTTAAAATATTTTTTTAAGTAATTAACCCATTTATTTATTGGAACTCAAAATCATTGATAATCATATCCCACACTTAAATTTTATGCTTAAAAAGAAATTTTTCTAAGAAATGGGTTTTATATGTCGTATCCATTGATACTAAAATAAATTTCTCTAAATCATTAAAATTTTATTTTTTTTAAAATGATTTAAATATTTAAAATCACCATGTTAAAATTATTAAATAAGTTCAATTTTAATTTTTCTATTAAAATTAGTTTCCAATGTATGGGTAAGTTTGGGTAGAAGAGGTTTAACATAGTGAAAGTGGTTAAAACATTTGGAAAGCACGTTTGTTATTTTATCATGGAGGGATTATAAAAATTATATCTTTACACACATGATTAGTTTCCATTTTGTATTATTTTTTCTTGAATTATGGAGTGATATTATTGATAAATAATGAGGTTTTAAAAAAGATCCATTTTCTTCACTTATAAAAGGAGACCCCCGCCTCCCCATTTATCCACCAATTACAAAAAGTTCGATAAAAAACTCTAAATTATTATCTTCTGAAAACCCTATACAATTGTTTTAATCCTTGGTCTCACCAAAATACCAAGATAATGTTTCTTAAGGAGTTACCCAAGGGAAAACTTTAAAGGGAGTGGTAATACTCTCAACCAAATATCTCTAACTCTTTCTTCTTATAAACCCATAAAATCACCCCTATAAATAAATTTTTGAAAAGAAATAATTTTTAATATTATGAAGTTTTTATATACTAATGTAATTTCCATTTTATACTTTCCTTGAGAGTCATAATGAGAAAGGAAAATATCATCATGTGTGTGTGTGGACTACCGCCTCCATGAATGGCGTATTTAATTTTCCATTACCATCTTAAATAGTAGGTTAAAAAAGGTTATTTAATTAAATAATATGATATTTTTTCACACCATTAATATTATTTAAGTATAATATTTTGTGTTCAATATGTGTGATTGTTAAGAAACAATCATAGTAACTTTAATAACCTTTATTGGACTTATAAAAGTACCTTTATTAATTTGGATCTAATTTGGGATAAACTTTGAAAATTTATAATTTTTTTATAATAGAATAATAATTAATGAAATAAACCTCCACAATTCTATAAATAATGAAGTTATTTTACATTACCTTTGACCATGGTCAACAAATTGAAAGTGTTATAAAGAAATTAATCGAACAACCCTAAGTAACCGATGTAATCAGAAACTATATTAAAAATAAATAATAAATGATAACAAATTAAATTTATAAAATTAAATATAGGTGAATAAGATTATTATATATATATATATAATGAACCTAATTTAATTATTTATGATGTTAAGTGAAAGTGCAGAGTGTTTTTGGACACAAGGTATGGGTTTAGATTCAAAATTTTCTTCTTTGAGACTCATTTTCTTTTATACACTAAATTTATTTTAAATAGTGTGTATAATACTAATTATATATACAATATCATGTATTATCTTTAAACTCGGTATGTTATCTTTAAATTAAAACTCTCTCTATTTATTTTAGGTATTTTTTATTAATTTTTTTATGTTGTAAGGGTTTCTATCCCAATCAACCTTTATTGAGGATTTCTTTTATGTTATACACCAATATTCATTTGTATGATGTAACCACAACCCCATGACTTATAATATCATAAATTATTATTTAACTTGGAAGCATCACTTTAATTCATGCTCTTCCTTCTTGTGGGATACGATTGATTTCTTATCTAAAATATAAGGGTCTTCTATAACTCAATTTTAATTCATGAGTTTTAATGTTTCACATTGAGTTAATATTTAATTTCATATAGTATACCCTATATCTATATTAGGAGATGAATTTTGATTCAAATATTATTTACTAGTGATTTTTAATCATTTTTTAAAAGAAGATTTGTTAATAATAATTCTCATCCATTTAAATGACAACTTCATCACCTTGTATATAATTTCCCTTCCCGTAAATGTTCTTATATTTAATTGGAAACCTCATTATGAATTATCTAATGTGAAATATATATTCAGATTTTCAGATTTTCAAAATAAATTATTATTATTATTTTTATGACATGGTATTTCAATAAAGGTATTTTAAAACAAAAAGGGTTATTTCTTACCACTCTCGATGGGGCACCGCTCCCTCCAGGTGGAATCTGCATCCTACACTTTGATAGGATTTATAGAAAATTTCTAACCAAATTATCAACTTTAATAATAAATTTCTATCCATTTTTGGTGCATCACCCTTTTCAAAAACATGATTACCTAAATTTCCATGCATTTATTATTTTTAATTAACACCCTAAGTCTGTCTTATGAAATATTGGGATCATTCTTACGGGCTTTATATGGGATGTGCAAGGTTATGGAAGGTATCATTGGGACTTATGGAAGAATATGGCTATGGACATAGAGGATGGGGGAATCTATCTTAGAAGTGTTTCCTTCAAGATATGCTTGCGTGGGAATAAATGTAGAATACTCTTTGTGTCCAAGGTCCATTAGAAAAAAATACAAGTCTCATTCGAGAAACTTCGGTGGGAGAAGATCTAAGACACATGAACTGATATACCATCATATTATAATTATTTTTATCATTAAAGATAGACCATGGGTAAAATAATGATTAATTTCTAGAGAGAGAACCGGGTGGGGAGTGCGTAGGGATTCTCCGGTTGTATGGTACTTGAAATTTCCTTCACACAAGCCACTGTATATCCCTCATTTATTAGCACAACTCTGGATCCCTAGGAGAATGAGGTATTCAATAATATCACTAGTAAAAAAGTATTTATTTCATCATACTTTTCACTTTGGTTATTTATAACTGACACGATAAATGAAGTATCCCTCTTTATCACAACGCTTATTCTATAACCGATGTAACAAAGTACACTTTTTTACATCGGTTATAGAATAACTGAAATTAAAAAAAATATCATTGATTTATAAAGTCAATTATTCTAAAACTGATGTGGAAAATAAATTTATCACATCGGTTATATAATAAAAAACATGATAAATCTTATTAAAATTTATTTATCACATTGGTTATTACTTAACCGATGTGATAAATTATTTAAAATTTCATGAATTCCCATTTTTAGTCATTGTGGTATTTTTTGATCTGGTGACGATTGACTTGGTTCTATCTCGTGCAGAAACCCTAAAATCGTTTCTTTGATCCTATGGCCTCCAACCTCATTTTCAAGCTTTATTTATCATATTTTTAATCAGATCATCTATCTAATTGACTCGTAACTCTGAAGTAAGCCTCACATACCTTGCTTTCATTCATTCAATTTTATGGATTCCCTAACTCTCAACTTTTTGATTTCATTTACTAAAATATCACATTATCATCTTGCTTAATCTTATCATGTTATCTCATTACATCCGTAGCAAGCACATGGAATTGTCTTCATGCAATAACATTATTTTCTCTTACAATCAACAATAAGGTCCTATTGTACTTCTAAATGTCCATGAACATTCCTTTATAATTCTTTAATCGATGAACAATGATGGGTTTTATATGTTTTATGATACAAGTTATCATTAAAACATGATTTTTAGTTATAATTTCAATCAGGAAATTCATTTCTTACAATTTTATTGGTCATACAATCTCAAATTTCATTCTCCAGTTTCATAGTCTTTTCATTCAATTTGATTGATTCTGTTATATATATTTATACATACACTCAATATATTTGAACATGTTATATTATCATGTTTCATTTAAAACATAGTGTCTTATAAATTATAGTGATTTCATAGTAAATATTAATAAATACATAAAACAATGTATCGTAGACCTGTGGTGATATATTCATATTATAGCATATGACCAGATTCGTCATTTTAAAATTTTGTTTCACAGAGTATGGTTACTCACCCCATGAAATATATATCCATGACTAGTATTATGATAAATTAGAGAATATGACTTCAATGTGTTAACCCTTAGACATTATTTATATACCACATCTCATAGAAATATGTTAAAATATAGTGTGACATAAAATGTGAGAAAATTATTATATGGATTCAAGGGTTTTATTCTTATGTATTGATTTTTCAATGAGTTACATTAACACAATTTTTTTTAATGGGTTAATAATACATAAAACAAGTTTTTGGTGATTTATTTTTGTATACTGGTTTTCAATATTATTGTTAAAAAACAATATCATTAAAATGTGTGTGAATTATTATAAATAATTTTTAGAGTTAGGGAAATATCATTAAATGTATGAGAATTAGTAAATATTTTGATCCCCAATACAATCTCATTTTCATTCCATATGGTTCCATAACTAAATCCATTGTCGATAAAATAACTTATAACCTTGATGACTGTGCATATCTAGTATTCGTATGAGTCTTTATATTAGATTCCAAAATTTAGTCTAACTATATTTAATTTTTCAAATTAATTCCATGCATATGTTTTTATGTTTTTCCATTTATATTTATACTTATCTTCCATTATTTTATAGAATTAATAATTATAATTTTAAAATACGTATATATTTGTTTTATATTTCAAAATTATGTTACTTTCAAATTATGGAATATTTTATATAAATATAAAATTGGCTTATCTACCTATATTTTATTTTTAAAATTATTTCTATGCATATTATTTTATGATTTAACATTTATATTTAAACTTATCTTCCATTATTGTATATAATTAATAATTATAATTTTCAAATACACATATATTTGTTTTATATTTCAAAATTGTGTAACTTTAAAATTATGGTACGTTTCATATAAATATAAAATTGGATTATCTAACTATATTTTATTTTTTTTAAATTATTTCCAAGAATATATTTTTATGATTTATCATTTATATTTAAACTTTTCTTCCATTATTGTATATAATTTATAATTATATTTTTCAAATACGCATATTTTTTTATATTTTAAAATTGTGTTGCTTTCAAATTATGGCATATTTCATATAAATATAATTTTTTTATCTTAAAAAGATATATATATTTGATATTTTTATAGGTATTATGAGTTGATGTTGGATTATAGAACATCGAATGGGTGATGAATATGGGGAATGTATTGATGCTTTTTTGGAATTTTCTAAATGAAATGTTCCAAACAACGACATGTTTTTCTATATATGCCTAGAATTTTTCAATAAGAAAAAGTTGAATAGTATAGAGATAAAATATCATTTAATTTTTCATGGTTTTAATCTGAGTTACATTCTTTGGATTTGGCATGGTGAAACTTAGCAAAATTTCAGAACAATTGATGATGATGCTTTGCAAGATGGTAACACTAATGAAATTAAAGAAATGATTTGTGATATTGAAGTAGTGACAATTGAGAAATAACTGAAAATTGAGTGACTATATAGTTATTCTAAAAAACCATTGTATCATAGTTTTATGTATTTTATGGTTTTATCATTTGTTTTAATATTGATTTACTTAAAGGTGAAACATGGTAAGAGTGACAAAAGTTTTACTAATTTTCTACAATTATTGAAAGATTTTCTTCATAAAGACAATGATCTTCCTAATTGACATTATAAAGTGAAGAAAATACTATTAAAAATGGGATTTGGGTAAAAAAATACTCGCCTACCTGAATTCCTTTTTTCTATATTGGAAGGAATATGAATTTTTGTTAGAGTGTCCTAAATGAAGGACATCATGGTATAACTTGAAAGAAAAATCACAGGCTGATTTAGAGGTTACAAATACCCCTTATAAGGTATTTTGGTACCTTCCTATAATTCCACATTTGAAATGTTTTTTTTCTAATTCACATAATAAAAAAGGTTAATATGGAATTCTGATGAGTGGATATGTGATGGAAAAATATGTTATCCAGTTGATTGTACATAGTGGTAGAAAATTGATCACCAGTTTCCTAAATTAAGAAATGAATGTAGAAATCTCATACTTGGACTATGCATGGATTGAATGAATCCATATCAAAGCCTTAGTAGCACACATAGTTCATGGACTATTTTATTGGTAATTTAAATCTTATCTTCTGAATTTTTTATGAAGCAAAAAAATGTCAGGTTGGGTTTAATGATCTCTAGACCAAAATAACCCAGAAATGATATTGATGTTTTCTTATCACTATTAATTGATGATTTGAATCTATTATGGGAGGATGTTATTAGAGTGTATAACTATTATGAAATGGAATATTTTTAACTGCATGTAATGATTATGTTCACTATAAATGAATTCTTGGCATATGGAAATTTATTAGGATACAGTGCTAAGGGGAATAAAACGTGTCCAATTTGAGAACAAAATAATTCATATTATCAATTTCACCATGGGATAAAAATATTAGAAATGGGTCATCAATTTCCTTTTTTATGGATCACTTGTATAAAGATTAAAAAATTAATTCAATGGATCACAAGAATTTGATATTGCTCTAACGCCTTTATCCACTAATCTATATTTTGAGAGGGTGAAAATCCTTGGTGTGAAATTTGGAAAGGAACATAAATCTGGTAATTAGTGAAATATTTGGAAGAAATGGTCTACATTATTTGAGATACCATATTGATGATATGATGAGGTGAAACATAAAACTGATGTAATTCATATGGAGAGAATATCTATGAAATTTTGATTGGAAAATTTTTAGATATTAAAGTAAAGACTAATGATTGGTTAAATAAAATATTAGACTTACTGTTAAAGGGAATATGTTTGGATTTAGTTCACACTCATGATGGAAGGTGAAAATATCTTCCCCTGGCTTGTCATACATTATCAAAGAGGGATAAAACTATATATTTTAAGTGTATTTATGATATCATAGTACTATAGGGTTATTCTTCAAATGTAAAAAATTTTGTGTCCTTAAAGAATTTGATGTTGATAGGTATGAAATCTCATGATTGACTTCATGATGTAGCAACTTCTACCAGTTTCATTGAGTGGAATATTTCCCATCCATTTCAGAAATACTATCATGAAGGCATGTAATTTTTTTCTATTCAATTTGTAATAAGGTGATTGATCCGAATTCTTTGAAAATTTCAGAAAACAAAGAAATTTATATACTTTTTCAATTAGAAATGTATTTTCCTCCTTTTTTTGATATAATGGTGAATTTAAATGTTTAGTTGGTTCTATAAATAATTCAACGTGGACCTGTATATCTATGTTTGATGTATCATTTTTAAAGGTATATGAAGATATTTATGGGGTATGTTAAGAATCCATATCGACCTGAAGCCTCTATTATTGCAAAGTATATTTTTGGGGAGGCTACAGAGTTTTCTACAAGCTACTTGTCTGTGGTGGAGCACATTGGTTTGCCTCCATCTTTCCAAGAACAAGTTAATTATGGTGGAAATTTAATTCATGGCCTGAAATTCAAATATTTGTTAGGTGAATAGAAAAATAAGGTACATTTATAAATCTTGAATAACATAGATGATTATCAACCATATATAACATTTAATATTAATGTGTTGAAACAAATTCATCCAAAGAAGAAAGAAATGTGGATTTTTAAAAGGCATAACAAAACTTTTTTGTCATGGTTTAAAAAGAATGTGCTTTGTAGACCTTATGCATTAGAAACATTAAGATGGTTAGTGGGTGGTCTAGGTTTAAATGTGATAACATGGTCCGAGTATGATATTAATGTTTATACATTTCATACAAAATATTAGAACAACAAAAGTAAAGTTCAGAATAGTGGTGTATTGGTGTTCACAGAAGAAATTCATTTTTCGATTTCTAAAGACAAAAACCCAATTTATGCTTCATGTCCATATTATGGAGTCATTGAAGAAATATGAGTGGTTGATTACATTAAATTTAAATCCCTAGTGTTTAGCTACAAATGTTTTTTCAGTAACAACAATTTTAGACATGATGAATTTGGAATGATACTTATTAATCTGAAAAGATTAGAAGACAAAACTAAACCTTTTATAATAGAAACACATGAAAAAAATTTCTATGATCTTGATCAATTTGATATGCAATGGTATACTATTCAAAAATGAAAAAACAATATGTTGGTAATGATAAACTTGATGAAGATACTGATTTATGTGAGATCCCAATTTCCATGGAAAGATTGACATATAATTATGATAAGCATGTCATAGACATGGTTTATACCATAAGAAACGATCATGATGAAGGAATTTGGGAGAAAAATCCTATAGTACATTCCTAATATTATAGGTAACATATGTTTCTTTCTCTTTTACTCTTATAGTTTTCATAAAATATTATATATGTCAATTTTTTTTCTTTATTAAAAAACATATTAAAAATTATAAGTTAAAATGTTGGTTTATATTAGTTTAGTTTTGTTTATTTTACCATGTTTACCATTATGTAAATTATATATTTATTGATTTTGTTGAAATAAAATAATTTTAAATATAATATGTTAAATAAAAAAATGTTTTATAGGAGTATATTAAAAAAATTATTTTTTTTTGTAAAAAATAATTTTTTAGGTCGGACCAATTTTAACATTCCAACACAAATTTTGGATTTATTTTCATTAATTTACATGAAATTTCATATATCTTTACTATTGTTATCATTATAGTTAACTATACAAAATATGAATAATAATGTCTTATGTTTTAGTTTACTTTTGTGTTTCATAATTTTTTATTCTTTATTTACATTAGTATTGTAATAGTTGAATTTGTTTACATTTGTACTAATTGTTTGTTTCTTTGATTTGAAGGATAAAGATAGATCAATAATCTGATCAAACACATACTTCTGGAGATGACCATAATCATACCTCTGGGGAGGAAATTTCATATACTTCTCTTGATGATCACCATCCTTCTTTACAAGAGTTATATACTCCCACAAATACCAATAAGAGTTTGAGGGTTGGTAAATGAGGAAACACACTTTTACCAAAATTATCAGTTTCCTGTATCTAGGACCAGAGGATAGTGGTATAATTTGATGATAATATTATTACAATAGGTCCTAATGCAATACAATTCAGGAGTTTTTGTATTAGTTCAAGGTAAAATCAATGTCAGTATTTAGATTAGTGATTGGAGAATTGTTGACAAAGTAACACTATATAAGTTGTGGGAGACCATTTTGGTAAGATCTTTTGTTATTGTTTTACTAATCATGAAATGTTTATAGTAATATATGTTTTTTCCATATTAACAGATGAAATATTATATTGCTAACAATGAAGGATTAAGGAGGAAATGTTTATCACTAGCTGCTAGGATATGAAGATATTTCAAATCAACCCTCACATCTAATTTCATTTTTGGGAATAGGAAACATCAGAATCCATGTAATATATATCATTTTATAGATGAAGACACATAGAAATAATTTATTGAAAGTAGTAGAAAAAATTAAATTTGGCAATTTCAATGTAAAATTTAAGCATTTTTATTATATTAATTATCTTATTAGTGATTTATTATTCTTAATTTACAATAGTCAAGGAGATCTCATCAGGATATCCAATATAGAAATGTATACCCTCATACATTATCTCGAGGAGGGTATACTTTATTAGAAGAACAAATTATGGGTGAAAATTTTCAAAAACTAATAGTTGTGTATTTAAGATCTAGAGAGGTTTCCCCTCGACCCCCAGCTATACATGATAAATAAGAGAGGGATCAAATTTGAAAAAAAAGGCAATATCTTATGGAATAATCAAGGGTTGTAGTTGGGAGGATTTTAAAATGTTTAATTAATTAATTAATTAAATTCAATTTTTATATATTTTGAATCATTTCAAATACTTTCAAATAATTCATACAGGATTCTCTTGAGGAGCAGAGAACACATGGGGTTTTTATAGCTGAGGGTAGGAAGGATATTTTATATCCAGCATTAAGAAAACCCGAACACTCGGGTCGTTTATGAGGATACCAGATAGGTGTATATGTGATAAAAGTGTTACCACATTATTAATATTCTACAATGGAGTGTATTCATAAAAATAATAGAATATTTAGAGCCTTAAGTTCAGAATATTAATGTGATGATAGAGGATAAGATCTGAGCATCTATACAGTCTATGTTTGCAAAATATGCAAAGAAAATTTCAGACTATAGCTCCCACTCCTCTAACTTCGCCAAAATCTCCCACAACTCCACATACACCTATAGACACCAATTTTTATCCTACTAAACCCCTATTACATATATTCTAAGTTATTGTGATTTATATGATTATGATCCCCAATATCATATTGTTGCGTATGAGATGATATTTTATATTGGAGATATTGTTCATCATAATAAGTTAGATATATATCGTCATAGAGTCACTATATAGGATATTATAGATATATTAGTTGGAGTACCAATACCTATAGATGATGTGCAGACAATTGGAAAAAGTATCAACCACTTTTTCATTTGGCCATCTAGACTTCTATGCCATATTACCACAGAGGTATGTGTATATTTTATCTTTTATTTCATTTTTGTAATATATTTTTTTAATATTTGAAATTTAATATATTTATATATTTAATTACATGAATAGTTTAAAGGTAAGGAAATACTTTATATCCCACAGAAAATAAAAAGGGCCATGAATTTAGATAAAAATTATAATAGTCTTGATAATTTTCAAGACATTCAAATTTTTGGTCAGGTGAATTTGAGATTCCAATAGAAGATGATGTTTGTGGGCATTTAATAACTAGGAGGATTTTGAAAAATGATACCATGGAGCTTGTAACTAAACATATGTTGGGAATCAACATGATGTAATTTTTTTTCATTGTAATTCTTAACATAAATATTTCCATGCATTTAATTTTATAAAAATTTATACTTATGGTTGTTTTGTATTAGGTATCTTTATGAAATGTGTAGGGGTAATAAGAATACAAATGTTTATATATTTATATACACACATTTCATTTCACATGTCTCAAGGAAAATAAAAGAAGTGGAAAGAACAATTTATATTGATAAAATATTTCAAAAGAATGTAATTATTCAGTGGTGGATGTTTCCATATCTTCAAGAGTAAGAAAAATTTATCCCCCAAAGTGTTATATATTTTTTTAACATAATATCTGCTAACATTAAATTTTATTTTATATCATTGGCCATTATATGTTAGGTGTTTTTTCCAAGAGATAATAAACCTTACAAGTTATTCTTTATCCATGGCGAAGTGCAACAAAATTTTAAGGATGTATTGGAACTATAAGTTTGAATTTCATAATACTTTTTTATATTATAATGAATTTTAAATTTATTTCATTGTTAATATTTTATAACAGGGGATGCAATTTATTTCAGGGACTACAAAGAAAAAGAGCACCAAAATCAAATATGTAAAAGTAAAGGTGAATTTGCATTTATAATTACTAAATTTCAGATATATAATATAAAAATGTTATTTTTAATTGAAGAAATAATTTAAACAGAATTTTCATAACTAATAAGGTGTCAAAGAATTCATATATTATGTGTTAATATTTATGTATGAAATAATTATAACTGGAACAGTTACGAACTTCAACCAAGTTAGATTTCTTTATAAAATATTCCTTAATATTTCATTTGTTTTATTCATTATACATGTAAAAAACTTTCCTTTTTAATTTGAATATTTTTTATGACTCTTACCCTTATAGTTCACAAGATCCCAAAAACTTAAAAGTGGAATGGGAAAATCAATTTATAGTTTTGGTTTGTATATTAGTTTGTTTTTAGTGAAAATTGTAATTTTGAATGTTGTAATTGTAAATTTTTATTTTATAGATGTTTTATTTGTATTTTAGTTTTTTTAGTTAATATTGAAAATCATAGTATTTTAATTATGAATTTGTGTTTGCTAGTTGTTTTTCTTCTTGTTTCTGTTTATTTGTTGGTTTGGTTGACATTGGAGAGGAAGGTTTTAATTAAATATTTTTAAAAAAATTACATCATTTATTTTATAAGTGACATTAAAAACCTATTTTTTATGATTTTTTATGTTTTTTTATTTAATAAAAAATATAAAAAACCATTCATCTTGAAGCTTTTATGTTGGTTATGTAGAAATCGCTATGGAATAAGATTTTTTATATCAACTATTTAATAACTGATGTAAATAATCCTTCATGGACAATATTTTCCACATTGTTTATATATAAAACGATGTGATATATGATTTTTTACATTATTTATTAAATAAAATACATAAAAACCATGTTAAATACATATTTACAACACCTCTTTTAATAACAGCGACTAATAACTAATGTAAAAAAGCAAAAAAAAGCGACATTAAAAAGAATTTCTTCATTAGTGAAATTTCTCCACTCATTATAATGATTTGGATTAATAAAAAATATACCCTAGTAGCTCTTAATAACCTTCCACACAACTTTGAATTATTGGGGTCACAAAAATACCAAGATAAAGAGTTTTAAGGAGTTACTTATTGGAGAACTTCTAAGGGAGAGGTAATACTCTCAACCCGACTTCTCTCGATCTTTTCTTCTTTTGGACCCATACAATCCCCTATATCTATAATTTTATCTTACCACATACATTTTTAAGATTATTAAGTTTTTTATAATCAGGGAATACCTGTTTTATACTTTCCTACAAAATCATTAATGAAAAATAAAATGCCATCATCTGTGTGTTTGGGAAACCACCTCCATAAATGACATGTTCAATTATCCATAACAAAATTAAATGGATTGTTCAAAAAGTTTATTTAATTAAATGATATTATATATTCGTCAAAATTAATATTTAATAATTATAATATTGGGATTTTTATGTTTGTGATTAATAAGGAACATTTGTAGTAACTTTAACCACATTAAACAGACTTATCAAGACAAATTTCTTAATTTGGATCTTTTTTTGGGATAACATTTGAAACTATATAAGTATTATTATAATAGAATAATAATTTAAATAAACCTAAAAAATTAATTATATCATTATGTTATTTTACAACACCTTTGACCATGGTCATCAAAGAAAAAGTTTTATGAAGTAATTAACCAAAAAACCTCGAGTAATAGACATTATTAGAAACTATATTAAATATAAAAAAAATGATAATAAATGGAAAATAGTAAATTAAATATAGGTGAATAACGTTATTGGTTGTATATAAAATTAAATTAATTTAATTATTCATGAATTTAAGTTTAAGTGAAGAGAACTTTTGGACCCGAGGTAAGGGTTTCATCTAAAAATTTACTTCTTTGAGACACATTTTATTTTATTCACCTAATTTATTTTAAATGGTTTGAATAATAATAATTTTATATATAATATAAATGTTTTATTTATTGTTGGTATTTGGAATTTAACTCCAAGATCTATGTTTTAGGGGTTTTTATAAGAATGTATGTTAATCTGTAAGTGTTTCTGTCTCAATCACCATTTATTGAGGCATGATTTTATGTTATACACCAATATTAATTTTCATGGTGTAACTAATTAAACCATGAATTATAATATCATTAATTATTATTGAACTTAGAAACCTCACTTTTACTCATGAAATTTCTTATTTTGGGCTATAATTGATGTCTTCCATAAAATATAAGGGCTTTTCATAACTCAATCTAGTTTATTGAGTTTTCATATTCCTCCTTTAGTTTCATCTTTCATTTCACATGGTGTACTCTATTTATATCTTGGTAGATAAAGTTTTATTAAAATATTATTTACTGGTGAGTTATAATCCTTTTTTTAAATTGAAAGTATCTTAATAATAATTCCCATCTATTTAAATGATGGTTTCCCCTCAGTGTCCATAATTTTCCTTCCCTCCAATGTTATCCTTTTTAATTGGATAACTCATTAAGTTTTATATCATGTGAAATGCATATTTACCTTATAATATTTTTAAAATAATGTTTTATTATAATTTTTTATGATATTGGATTTCAAAAAAGGTGTTTTAAAACATAAAATGGAACTTCAATAACACCCTCGTTACTTGTCGGGTGCATGTTCTCTTTATTTTTATTGAATTTAAAAAATATTATTCTCATGAAATTATTAAATTTTTTATATATTTCCCTTACATATATACTTAGTTAAATTTATTTTTGATCATTAGGGTTTTACATGTTTTTAGTTCGCTTGGAAATTTCCACTTCCAAGTAAACTCGATTTAAGGTAACTTTCCTATTTATTATCTCATGTAAAGAACCCCCCCCCCCATAATTTTTTAAACCATTAATGTTTTATAAAAACCCCCATTATATTATGGATATCCCTCTTGGTTGAATTATGGTTTTATGAAAAATAATATCATATTCCCTTCTTTAAAAGGACTCTTACTTATTTTATAAACAATCACCTAAGTGGTTATATTTTATTCTTTCTTCTATAGATAATTCTCATGAATTTTAATTATTGGAAATAAATGTTAAAGATATATTCCTTTTTATTCAGTTATGAATTCTCAATTCCATTTAATTTCTTCTTCTCTTAGAAATCCTTATGATTTATCCTTCGGTTATGCCTTGAATCATAAATTTGAAACTCGCTTCCTTTTCATGGGTTTGATCATGATTATGAATTATGTAAGGTTTATTTTTCTCATGAGGCACACATATATATGATTTTAATTTATTTAATGGGTGGTAAAGTAATTATATATCCCCCAATGCATTAGTTAATGCTTTATATGTCATGAGATGTTATGTATCGGATTGGGTAGTGAAATTAATCCACCATGAGACTTTGTCTACTATGTTTAGGGGAATGGGGAGAAAACCAAATAAAATATTGGACTTTTTTGTAACACCCCATTCTTCCACAGTATGCTTCTCTTTGAATAATATAGTAGCGTGTGTTGTATGCAATTTCGAGTTCTAACACACACCACAACCAATCAAATTAGCCGTTATGAATAGTAATACCCACTTTTTGAAATTTTATTTTTTTTATCATTAAAAATGTACTTCATTTTTGGATTTGGAATATGGAAATTATCTTAGGGTGAATTTTTTGTACTTTTTTGATAACTTTCATATTTTGATGAATAGTGAAAATCACTAAATTTTAACTAAAAACAGCCTTTTAATCGAAATAATTAATAGTGATAAATTATGAATTTGAGTGATTTTAAAGTATATTCATAATATATTTTTACCATTTAATAAAATTCTGGTCATTTTACGTAATTTTATATTTAAACCGGACATAAACAAGTGTCAATCTTTTGATAGTTATTATTTCTTAAAAACACGTTTTTTGTTTTGACAGTGGGATTTAATTTTAAATTAATTTTTTCCACTTTTGGGTTTTGAATTTAGAAAAATGGGTTTCATATTTATAATCAGGAGGTCCATATTTTATAAATAGTTAACTTTTATTTTTTAGACATTTTGAATAATTACTTCGGTAAATATTTTATTTACCGTGGTTAAAGGGTAAATACGGTAAACAAGAGTAAAAAAATAATATTAGAATAATAATAAATTACCCAAAAACGTGTCCTAAACCTATTGGGTGATACATGTCTGACCATGGGAATCTTTGGGTCGATTTTGGGACCCCATGTATCTACTTGTAAGTGATAATGACACTTTATATTAATTAAGTTAAAATAAATACAAAAATGACATTAGCATATATCTTTTAGCAAAACAAGTTTTACGTAGGGATATATATGTTATATTTTCGAATATATATATTAATTAGAAAGATAAAAATATTTCCTACATAATGGTATTTTATTTATAATTTTTAGACATTGAATAATTAAATTTATTTATGACACAATAATGATGCATTATTTTCCTTATTAATGAAAGAATCAAATAATTGATATTATAAATACCCAAATAAATATAATTTGAGACTTTTAATGAATTAAACGAATTTTATAGGTTACTATGACATGTTATGTTTGATTAAATGAATTAGGTTCGAAGTAATAATGCTGTTATGAATTTAGAAAAAACAAAATAACAAATAGTGTCAAATTGACATAAAAGAGTTTTTAAAACAAATATTATATTATTAATTCATATTCTATTCCTAAAAAATATAAGGTTCGGAAAAAGTACTTATATAATGATAGGTGTATCATTAATGGACCACTTGGGGGTCTCTTTGAAGTATATAGTAAGTTTATTAACCATATAATATAAAAATACAAAGTGACATGGTAAATGTAAATCTGTTTAACTAAGAGTTAAATATAAATGATAATGTTAATATAGTGGACAAAACCTATCTAAAATCTATTGTATGAAATGATTTCGACCCATACCTACCTTATACGTTGAATAATCCAATTTAGAGCCATTAGAAACTGAATATGAATTTATTATAAATTAATACTTTAAGTTTTTCCTAAAGAGCCCCTCCTCCACCTTATAAAAGGACACCACTTCTAACCAAATCTTCATAACATCAAAGCCTTTTGGTTCGTCCAAAATCTGCCCAAATACCCTATCAACTATCCTAACTTAATCATAGAGGCCTTCCTTTAGCTAGAAATCCAACCTAAGGAGCCCTTTTGATCAAATCAAAAGGAAGAACCCGAAGAAGAGGTAATGTTTTCACCACCCTTTTTCAAGTTCCTTTCTTCTTCAACTTCTTATTTATTTGTTATTTACTTTATAAAATAATAAATCTAGTATATTCTATATACTGTGATGTTATTATAAATATGGTACAACCATTTTCAGTATTCTATCCATCCTTTGAACGACATGTCACCATACGTGCGTACATACGGATTACCGTCTCCACGTGGTGGTGTAATTGTTATTAAAAACATTATTATTTGGATGGGTATGATAATGATATGTAATTTATGTAAATAATAAATATAACATGATAATTATTCTGTATATATGATATACCATCCAATTATATATTATTTTAATATCAAAAGAATGATATTGTCGCTCGTGCGTACGTATGGACTACGTTCTCCACGAACGTGATGAGATTCATTCCCCATCGTATCCATGAAATTATAATTATCATTTGATGATAATGTTTAAGGACTTGATATAATTATAGATATGAATAAGATACAACCTATATATCACAAACACGACTTATGTAACAAAACATATAAAAGAAAATGAGTAAGTTAACACACGAAACGACGATAATGCTAACAAAGAAATGTTAAAAGATCATATATGATATCATATTAATGTATATGATTCTTGTATAATTTAATAACAATTACTTCACCATTATACAGGAGGTTAACCTAACATCAACCAAGGCAAATTATAAGGTAATATTTTATTTCACAATCTCTTCATTATCCGAGGTTTTTTATACGTAATTATCTACTGGGAACTCTTTATCATCCACATCCAAGTTTCTTAAAAATTTATTTTAAAACATTCTTAATATTTTATAGACTATGGGTTAAATTCATTTATAACCTTGTTGACTTTTGTAAAATTTTGATAAATTAATCTTTCCGTCATTTTCCAAACAAGGTCCTTTTTAACCTTTTCGACAAAATTAAGGTAAGAATGTTTTTTTAACTTATAAGGTGGGTGCGACTATTTTTTACTGTTATAAACTCATCGAAGCTTCCCTTACAATATTATAAGAATATTTTCAAATTAAATGTTTTATTTCATAATTATATTACTCTTAAATGATATCATAATAGAAAGAGATATTTCTCTAAAAAGGGTTTTGATTTCATCTATGTCAACATACTTTGATGAATCTTAAGTTTATTTGAAGTTAATTTATTATGATACAAAGCTTCCATATTGTATTGAAGGTTTTTTGAAATGTTTGATTGTGGATGTTATATTTTTATACCATTCATGGTTTATGGTTAATGTATTGACATTTCATATGCTAGTTTTAATACGAATGTTTATGATATGTTTAAACCTTTTCATATGAGGAATGTATTGGACTTAGTAAGTGACGGGTGGAGCCCGCTGTAGCTCCTCGATGCATCGGTAGGTCTCCTGAGACAACTAGATGTGGAATTGGCCGAGGCCCTTTCCCAATTTGATTTATGGTTTTGGACGAGTCCTTAATCATTTTTAGACGTCTTGGCTGAGGCCTTGAAAAAATGTTTCAGAATGTATGACATTATACATTCCCTCATTATGGAAATAATATTGATGGTACATGTGGTCATTCGACTAGTAGATTACCCATGATTATGTTTTATTATGGAAATATTAACTCATATCATATTCTTTCCATAAAAGTATTCTTTTTTATTATTGGTAAAGGCATGTGGTTTCAATTATTTATCATGCTTAATATTTATGTCATTTTCCATTGTATTACTTACCCTTACTGAACATTTGAGCTCACCCTTTTCTTATGTTTCATTTTCTCAGGATATGAAGAAGCCAGTTATGAGTGACCTATAGGAATAATCTAGGAGTCTTGAATGTTTCTAATGAAATATATTTGTGTTGTATTTCTCTTCAATCTGTAAAGTTGAACTTATGTATGAATCTTGTTTCCAATAATACTAAACTGATCAGTATTTTGAGACATGATTTCCTTGTGATCATGCCAATGTTATGTAATAATGCACCGACTCTAGGTAACTAGGTTCGGGGCATTATAGTTGGTATCAGAGGAAGTTTAGTACAGACCTTGGAAACTAGATTTAGATAAACTCTGATTAGAGCACACATCCCTAAGATAGACTTTGAGGATTAGTATAGAAGAACTTCTTATAATTTTTGTATTGTAGAGATTTTATGAGTTTTCCAAGCAATACATCCCAGTCTGGATATGATCAGGTAGAGGCGGCTCTGGAAAAAATGTACCTAGGGGTAAAACCTGAAAAGACCGCTTTATGCTAGACTCGAATGAGAACTGGTGCACGACAACAGGCCTTGCTGCACTCTTGGTTATGACACTCCCGGGGGATATGCTTAGGATAATTCTCATTTTCTTTAAAAACCATTGTGAAGGGTTTATGAGTATATACTTCCTCAAATAAAACATTTTTATTATTATGGATTATATCTATAAACTGTTCAATTTATGTTAAGTGTTTTAGAAGTTTGGAATTATATATTTCGATTCATAAACTAATATAGTTTATTACATTGTTTGGAAATGGCGCCTAGTGGAAGGAATGTAAACTGTATCAATGAACGCACTCCATGTAGGGATTTCCCTCCTGCTCAAGATAATTATAGTGGATTTGGTGATGCAATTGGTGCTGATCAGCTAATCACCATACTGGGACAACTAACTCAGGTTATGAATTATAACCTTACCCGTATGGGTCACCCTGATCCACAACGTGGAGGATCAATGTTAGATCGCTTCATGAGGCAACAACCACCAATATTCAATGGGAGTACAAATCCCTTAGTAGCTGAGCAATGGATAAATTCCTTAGAGAAAATTATCCATGCCTTAGGGAGTAGTGAAAGGGAAAAAGTTATCATGGCAGTTTACCGCCTCACTGGAGATACAGATCAATGGTGGTCATTGATTCAAAACACAAAGGAATATAATGAAGTATCAAATATGGGATGGAGGGAGTTCAAAGATATTTTCTTAGAAAAATACTTTCTCGTGACCACTGAGCAGATATGGAAAGGCAATTTATGAGTCTGAGGAAAAAGGAGGATGAGAATGTCGCAAAGTATGAGGCTAACTTTACAAGGTTAGAGAGGCATGCTGCAGATTATATACGTAACCAAAGAAGTAAGATTGATCATTTCTTTGATGGGTTAAAACCATTTCTTCATAAATAATTAGTATCACAATCCTTCTCATCATACGAAGATATTGTCTCGTGTGATATCAAGACAGAAAAGGAATTCTCTAAGTCTTATGACTTTAAATCAAAGCAAGAGAAGAAGTGATCTGTTGAACACTCTGGGAAAGGAAATAAGGAAACATGGAAGAAGGAAAGAATTGAATTTCCACCCTATGATAATTGCGGAAGGAAGAACCCTGGTGCCTGTCTAAAAGGAAAAGGAGTATGCTACAAGTGTGAACAAAAGGCTATCTAGCTGGTGATTGTAAAGGAAAGAAAGACGCTTCCAATGTTAAATGATAAAATTGTAGGGAGATGGGAAATTATGCAAATGAATGTCCTAAGCTTCAGGGAAACTTACCTCAGAAAAGGCCTGGGGACCAAGGCCAAGCTTATGCAATCACTACTGTTGAGGTTGAAGCCCCGAAAGATGTGGTGGAAGGTAATTTAATGGTTTCCTCAAGTTTAGAAAATGCATTATTTGATTTTGGAACATCGCATTATTTCATATCTTCCCTGTTTGCTAAGAAAATTAGATATTTCCAATTTGATATAACAAGGGAGTTGTTAGTGAAAACTCCTAAGGGAATTATCATTGCAACAAAGTTTTGTGAATCAGTCCCCATTAGAGCATATAAATGTTCTTTATCTTTGGATCTCATCTTCATACCTATGATTGAAATTGATATAATCCTTGGTATGGATTTTCTTTCAGAATTTCATGCAAAAATATATTGTAAGAAAAAGGAGGATACTATTTTTGATGATGATGATAAGGAACACCTTATATTTAGAGCAGAATCGTCACCACCTAATTCTTATCTAGATACACCCCCAGTAGCTCAACTAAATTCAATTATTGGGGAGAAAAAGAATGAAATAACTATGAGTGAGAAAAGTAATGTTCAAATAGAGGATGTACCTATTTTGAGAGAATATGTTGATGTGTTTCCAGAAGATTTACCTGTTAATCCTCTAGAACGAGAAATTGAGTTTTCCATTGATTTAATTTCTGGTTCAAGGCTTATATCGAAGAATCCTTATAGAATGGCCACTGTGGAATTAGTGGAACTAAAGAAACTACTATAGGAATTGAGTAATAAGGGATTTATTCACCCTAGTGTTTCTCCATGGGGAGCCCCTGTCCTTTTTGTTAAAAAGAAAGATGGATCTATGAGGTTATATATCGACTACAAGGAAATCAATGCTATAACAATAAAGAAAAAGTATCCCCTACCTCGCATTGATGATTTATTTGACCAACTACATGAATCTCAATACTTTTCAGAGATTGAACTTCGATATGGATACCATCAGTTGTGTGTGAAGAAGGAAGACATTTCGAAGATAGCATTTCGAACCACGTACTGGCATTACAAGTTTATAGTAATGCCTTTTGGATTGACTAATGAACCCTCTGTATTCATGGATCTAATGAATATAGTTTTCAAGGAATATTTCGATGATTTTGTGGTGGTATTTATTGATGATATCTTGGTATACTCCAAAAGCTACGAGGATCATGAAAGTCACTTGCGCATTATCTTGAAGACTCTTAGAAGCCATGAATTATATGGGAAGTTTAACAAGTGTGAATTCTGGATTTATGATATTTCTTTTCTTGGCCATATTGCTTCTAATGATGGAATCTCTATTGATCCTTCTAAGAAAAGATCAATCTAAGAATGACCTGCACTGACGAGTCTAATTGAGGTACACAATTTTACTAGTTTAACAGGTTATTATCGACGTTTCGTCTAGAAATTTTCCTGATTGGCTAATCCATTAACGAAGCTCACATGTAAAGGGGTTAAATTTGTTTGGACAAAATAGTGTGAAGAATGTTTTGGAGAGCTGGAGAGAATATTATTCAATTCTCCTATATTGACTCTACTATTGGGGAATGATGGGTTCATTATTTATAGTGATTCATCGAAGAAAGGACTTGGTTGTGTCCTTATGCAGAACGATAGTGTTATTGCCTATGCATCACGACAGCTGAAAATTCATGAGCAAAACTATCCTAATAATGATCTTGAGTTAGCTTCTGTAATATTTTATTAGAATATATAGAGACATTATCTCTATGGTGAAAAATCTGATATTTATACTGATCACAAGAGTTTGAAGTATATTTTCTCATAGAAAGAACTCAACACGAGGAAAAGGAGATGGCTTGAAGTACTCAAGGATTATGATTGTACGATACACTACCACCTGGAGAAGGAAAATAAGGTGGAAGTTGCTTTGAGAAGAAAAGATCATGGAGTTTTGAACATGATGAGAATTGAAAGGGATCCTATTTTCATGGATCCATTGAATATGGATATGGGAATTACCATGGAAGGTGAAACATTGATACTTTTTCAAATGGTTTCCAAACCATGTTTACTAGAAAAGATAAAGATTTCTCAGACCGATGATTAAGAGTATCAAAAGAAGATTAAAGCTGTGAAAGATGGGATATTGAGAGACTTTGTGTATGAAGAAGTAATTTTGAAATTTGGGAAGAGTCTTTGTGTTCCCGATATACATGATATAAAAAGGGAATTTTTAGATTATGCCCATAGTTCCAATTTCTCTATACACCCTGGGAGAACCAAAATGTATAGAGATTTAAAGGAACATTTTTGGTGGGACAACATGACGAGGGAGATTACTGATTTTGTGTCAAGATGAATGGTTTGTCAACAAAGTGATAGCTGGAAGGCAAAAGCCTGGAGGAGTCATGCAACCTCTTCCCATACCTGAGTGGAAATGGGATAATATCATGATGGACTTTGTCATGGGACTACTAAAGACTCTTATAAGGAATGATGCAATATGGGTCATTATTGATCATCTTACCATGTCAGCACATTTTCTTGCTATAAGAGAAGATCTACCACTTGAACATCTAGAAAGACTATATATTAATGAAGTTGTGAGACTTCATGGAGCAACCCTATCGATTGTTTCTTATCGTGATCCCTGTTTTACTTCAAGATTTTGTAAGATTCTTCAAGAGGCCTTGGATAATGAACTTAATTTGAGCACTGCCTACCACCCACAAACAGATGGACAATCAGAATAGACTATTAAAACCTTATAAGACATGTTGAGATCATTTTCACTTGACTTTCAGGGTATGTGGGATCAATATTTACCTATGGTGGATTTTTCCTATAACAATAGCTTCCATTAAAGTATTCAGATGGCATTATATGAAGCATTATACAGAAAGAGATGTCGCACACCAACTTGTTGGGATGACGTTGGTGAGAGAAAAATCATAGGCCTAGAACTGGTGGAGGAAACAATGGAAAAGGTGAAGGTAATCCAAAACCACATCAAAACAGATCAAAGTAGGCAGAAGAGCTATGCCGATAACCGAAGGAAGGATTTGGAATTTCAGGTAGGAAATCATGTTTTATTGAAGGTATCTCCATGGAAGGGAGTTATAAGTTTTGTTTAGAAGGGTAAATTGAGTTCCATGTACATCATAAATTTCAAAATTGAAGAACTAATTGGGTCTATAACTTACCGTTTGGAAATACTGTCAAGTCTCTCCAAAGTTCACGATGTGTTCCACGTATCACTGTTGAGAAAATACATGCCTGAACCAACGCATGTACTCACTTACGAGGAATTAGAACTAGAACCCGATCTGTCTTATTGCAAAGATCTTGTCAGGATTCTTGATACAAGAGAACAATTGCTGAGAAACTGGACGACTCCTCTGGTAAAAGTTTTATGGAGAAACCATAATATGGAAGAGGCAACATGGGAACCCGAAGAACTTATGATGAAGAACCACCCGAGTATTTTTATGCAATAATATTATAGAAATTTCGAGCACAAAATTATTTAAAGGAGGGGAGAATGTAACACCCCAATCTTCCATGGTATTCTTCTCTTTGAATAATACAGTAGCCTGTGTTGTACGCAACTTTGAGTTCTAACACACACCACAACCAAACTAGCCATTATGAATAGTAATACCCACTTTTTAAAATTCTATACATTTTATCTTTCAAAATGGACTTCATTTTTGGATTCAGAATATCAAAATTAGCTTAGGGTGATTTTTTGGTACTTTTCTGATAACTTTCATATTTTGATGAATAGTGAAAATTACTAAATTTTTATTAAAAAGAACTTTTTTAATCGAAATAATTAATAGTGATAAATTATGAATTTGAGTGATTTTAAAGTATATTTAGAATATAATTTTACAATTTAATACAATTTTATTCATTAGATGTAATTTCACATTTAAACCAGACATAAACAAGTGTCAATCTTTTTATAGTTATTATTTCTTAAAAACACGCTTTTTGTTTTGACAGTGGGATTTAATTTTCAATTAATTTCTGTCACTTATGTTTTTGGAATTTTTAAAATTAGATTCCATATTTAGAATCAGGAGTTCCAAATTGTGTAGATAGGTAACTTTTATTTTTAGACATTTTGAATAATTACTTCGGTAAATATTTTATTTACCGTGGTTAAAGGGTAAATCTGGTAAATAAAGGTAAAAAAATAAAATTATAATATTAATAAATTACCCTAAAATGTGTCCAAACCCTATTGGTTGATACATTTCTGACCATGAGAATCTTGGGGTCGATTTTGGGACCCCATGGATCCACTTGTAAGTGATAATGACACTTTATATTAATTAAGTTAAAATAAATACAAAAATAACATAAGCATATATATTTTAAAGGAAACAATTCTTACAAAGGGATATATATGTTATATTTTAGAATATAAATATTCATTATAAATATAAAAATATTTTCCACTTAATGGTATTTTATTTATAATTTTTAGACATTTAATAATTAAATTTATTTGTGATACAATAATGATGCAATATTTTTCTTTTTAATGAAAGAATCAAATAATTGATATTATAAATACCCAAATAAATAAAATTTGATAATTTTAATGAATTTTACGAATTTTATAGGTTACTATGAAATGTTATGGTTGATTAAATGAATTAGTTTCAAAGTAATAATGCTGTTATTAATTTAGCAAAAACAAAATACCAAATATTGTCAAAATTAACATAAAAGAGTTTTTTTTAAAATATTATATTATTAATTCATATTATATTCCTAAAAAATATAAGGTTAGGCCAAAGGACTTATATAATGATATTTGTATCATTAATGGACCACTTGGGTGTCTCTTGGAATTATATAGTATGTTTATTGACCATATAATATAAAAATCCAAAGTGACATGGTAAATGTCAAACTATTCAACTAAGAGTTAAATATAAATGATAAGGTTAATATAGTGACCCAAACCTATCTAAAATCTATTGTATTAAAGGATTTATACCCATACCCACCTTATAATCTTAATAATACACTTTTGAGCCATTATAAACTGAATATGAATTTATTACAAATTAATACTTTAAGTTTTTTCTAAAGAGCCCCTCCTCCCCCTTATAAAAGGACACCACTTCTAAACAATTATTAATACATTAAAAGATTTTTGATTCATCCAAACTCTACCCAAATACCCTCTCAACTATCCTACCTTAATCATAAAGGCCTTCCTTTATCCAGAAAGCCAACCTAAGGAGCCCTTTTGATCAAATCAAAAGGAAGAACCCGAAGAAGAGGTAATGTTTTCACCACCCTTTTTGAAGTTCCTTTCTTCTTAAACTTCTTCTTTATTTGTTATTACTTTATAAAATAATAACTACAGTATCTTCTATATACTGTGATGTTATTATAAATATGGTACAACCATATTCAGTATTCTATCCATCCTTTGAATGAAATGTCACCATACGTGCATACGTACGGCTTACCGTTTCCACATTGTGGTGTAATTGTTATTCAAAACATTATTATTTGGATGGGTATGATAATGATATTTAATTGATTTAAATAGTAAATATAACATGATAATGATTCTGTATATATGATATACCATCCAATTATATATTATTTTAATATCAAAAGAATGATATTGTCACTCGTGCGTACGTACTGACTACCGTCTCCACGAACGCGATGAGATTCATTCCCCATCGTATCCATGCAATTATAATTATCATTTGATGATAATGTTTAAGGACTTGATTTCATTCCGGATACAAATAAGATAAAACCTATCCATAATAAACACTACTTATGTAAAAAAACATATAAAAGAAAATGAGTAAGTTAACACCCGAAACGATGATAATGCTAACAAATCAATGTTAAAAGAGAATATATGATATCATATTAATGTATATGATTATTGTGTAATTTAATAAAAATTATTTCCCCATTATACAGGAGGTTAATCTACCATCAACTAAGGAAAAGTACAAGGTAAGGGTTTATTTCACAATCTCTTCATTATCTGAGGTTGTTTATATGTAATTATCTACCAGGAGCTCTTTATCATCCACATCCATGTTTCTTAAAAATGTATTTCAAAACATTATTACTATTTTATTGACTATGGGTTAAATTCATTTATAACCTTGTTGACTTTTATAAAATTTTTCTAAAGGAATATTTCCGTCATTTTCCAAATAAGGTCCTTTTTTTCGACAAAATTAAAGTAAGAATGTATTTTTTTAACTTATACGGCGGGTGCAGCTATTTTCTACTGTACAAACTCGTCGAAGCTTCCCTTACAAGCTTATAAGAATATTTTCAAAATAAATGTTTTATTTTATAATTATGTGACTCTTAAATTATTTCACAATAGAAAGAGATATTTCTCTAAAAAGGGTTTTGATTTCATTTATGTCAACATCCTTTGATGAATTTTAAGTTTATTTGAAGTTGATTTATTATGATACAAAACTTTAATATTGTATTGAAGGTTTTGTGATATGTTTGACAGTGGATGTGCTATTTTTATACCATTCATGCTTTATGGTTAATGTATTGACATTTAGTATGATAGTTTTAATACGAATGTTTGTGATATGTTTAAATTTATTCATATGAGGAATGTATTGGACTTAGTAAGTGACGGGTGGAGCCCGCTATATCTCCTCGATGCATTGGTTGCTCTCATGAGACAACTAGACATGGAATTGGCCAAGGACCTTTCCCTATTTTATTTATTATTTGTGCTGAGGCCTTAATCATTTTTAGACGCCTTGGTCGAGGCCTTGAAAAAATGTTTCAGAATGTCCGGCATTATACATTCCCTCATTATGGAAATAATATTGATGGTACATGGGGTCATTTGACTAGTAAAATACCCATGATTATGTTTTATTATGGCATTATTTACTTAGCTCATATTCTTTCCATAAAATAATTCTTGTTTATTATTGGTAAAGGCATGTGGTTTCAATTATTTACCATGGTTAATATTTATGTCATTTTTGGTTGTATTACTTACCCTAACTAAGAATTTGATCTCACCCCTTTCTTATGTTTCATTTTACCAGGATATGAAGAAGTTAGTTATGAGTGACCTGCATGAATAATCTTGGAGACTTGAATGTTTCTAATGAAATATATTTGTGTTGTATTTCTCTTCAAGCTATAAAGTTGAACTTATGTATGAATCTTGTTTCCAATAATACTAAACTGATAGTCTTTCGAGACATGATTTCCTTGTGATCATGCCAATGTTATATAATAATGCACCGACTCTGGGTAACCAGGGTCGGGGCGTTACATTTGTACACATTATGGTGATGGTATTGGGAGTGAACCTTGAATTATGTTTATAATGTCATGTTATATGTTGTTTCCATATATTACATGATTCAATGATTTTATACTTTTGCTTTCTTATTTCATATTTTCATTATTATGATAATTATCATTATTATATCATGCTATACCTCTTGACTCTCATGCTAAGATTTATTGTCATTTTATTCCATTATTGGGATTTATAGCTCACCATTTTCTTTATGTATTTTCCCCCAGGGTATCCTATTAAATTGTATAAGATCTATGGGAGTTAGGAGCACTATATAGAGTTTTTAAATAAATATGTTGTTTTTTATGTTTAAGATGATGTACTTATGTATCTAATCTTATAAAGACACCAAACCACTAGATATTTGGTATGTATTGTTTGGAAATTTGTTATAAACCATAAAATACCATATGTTTAAGGCTTTGATCTCTATACTCATGTCCAAATGAGATCCCCTTTAGTTAAATAACAATGCTCTATAGGCCTACGTCCCATTCAACATAGATGCCCCAGAGGAACTACTATCATCATACTTAAACATAAATCACTAGAGTGATTTCAAAAAAACCCAAATGAACAACTTCCATCCAAGGTACATGTCCCAGAGGAAACATCTTTAGTAATATGATAATGTAACATGGGTTTTAAATGTATTAAACTATCATCCTTAACATTTTGTCCCACTTCATTCATCAGTTCAGACTCTTAGAGTCACAATTTACATTTACCCACTTTCCCTTTTTTATTGTAATTTTAAAACCTTGGTGTGGAACCCCATGCATCCCACACATTGATAGGGAATTCAACTCTTGGAATCACACCGAATCAGTTCATACATTTTTAGGGGTTTTATAAGTTGTCTATTCTACATAATGATTCTAACCAATCCACTCATATCTAATACTCCCATGTAGTTTGATGATTTTATATTTATCTCTTACTTCCCACACCAATCATGTCTAACATGGGCTTATATATATTTTTTGTTATTTTATTAATGTGACTAAGTTGAAAATTTACACATGGGGATTTCAAAAAATTAATAGTTTTATTTATTGATAAAATCGATGGGGGTCATCCACTGACTAGAGCCACTCCTTAGATATAATTTGGCTCATTGTTCTACCTAAGAGATGGATTATTCAAGATTGACTAGCCTTTTCTATGATTATTAAATATTTATTTAACACCTGGATAACACCACCATTTCATTATCTTACTTTAGAAAAACATTATCCACTAACACTTATAGAATTCCTTTCACATTCCCACACTCTACCACTCAGAATGATACATGGGACAAATCAACCTCATCCATCGCTAATTGAGCCACTAGGTGGTGGATGGTATCTTCCATGAAAAAGATGATGGATTACTTCTGAAATGATTTTTCTCCAACCAAGTGATATATTGTTAAACTATTCTAATATATGATATTCCATCAAATATGAACTTATAACTAGTGGATTCAAACTATCACCACTCTATATTCTCATGCTCAGACAAAAAGTTCCAAACCATTGTACAAATTGGATTATAGTCAAATTTGTCTATCCCTAGGATCACTAGTAAATGGAAATGGATATAATCTTGTTTATCACATGGTATTATGTTGTTTTGGTGATGATATTTAGGATGTTCCTCCATGCCCCATACCAGATCACCTAGTTTTCATTAGCGTTATCTGATCATGAATCATCAGATTTGTCAGACTTGGCTCATACTTAGAAAAATATGTCATAAATATAACAACCAAATAAACCTTAGAAATAATTTTCAAGTGGATATGATCTATGATAAATTTAAGGATCAAATCAGCAATCTCCTCCTTTACATGTGGTGGCTCCATCGCTGCATCCTTGATAGCCGCAAAACCCTGATTGTCTCCTCTTCAACTAGCCGCTCCAAGAGAATAATATCAGTTGGAACATGAGTGTTTAAAACCTATTTGATTTTTTATGTCCTTTATGTGTAGATGGGCTCACTATCACCAAAAATGTATTGTACCACTTCCCTAGTCCACAGACCAGAACCAAAAATGGTGGTTACTACTATACCTTAGGCGTACCTCTTGAAACTACAAAGGGTAACAAATTGTAGTGGGGGTCTAAGGAGGTACCATCGGGGAGATATACCCTATATATTAGAGTGAAAAAACATATATATAAATAACCAAAACTCATTCATCAATATACCATACATAAGAGTATACAAAATAAAAAATAAACTAAATAAAGTATGGTATAGAAAGAATACTGACATATGGAATACCAAACGTACCACCCACTCGATCAGTTACACACAAATATAAAATAAAATCAAAAGAAAAATAATGAGACTCCAATTACTCTATAATTTACTCACCACCCTAAATTCTTGATATCAAACCCAAGATGACCCACTCGTCTATACAAAAAATTCAAACTTAGGCCTTAGCACTAAACTTGTACTTGAAATAGCATGTGAAAGTTGCTCGGGTACCCAAGTGTAATTGTGTCCTGAGTACAGTGTGAGTACAACTCATTAGGCCATCACCAATGACATACCTAAAATAACTAGTCTATAAACAATACATGTATAAGTGCTAAAAACTAACAACCGTTTAAAATACATAAAACCAAAAACATAAAAAAATATTGAACATGGGGGGTCAGGTTTACCCCTAAAATGATACATATCTACTTTATCTAGTGGTGGAGTGTCTTTGAACCTGACACGATGATTTTTCTAACCATATCCTGACCATTAGTAATATACCCATCCCTTGTCCTAACCGGAACACAAGGGTTATATACCTATTCCAAGGGCCATGTGCCCACCTGAGTGTCATGTTAACCCTATGTTTAACCATAATAACCATGTACCTAAGGGTCTATGTTCACCCTAGTCTAACCATATTCATTATGTCCCCTAGGGGTTGTGTTCACATTAGTTTAATAATAACCACTACCTCCCTTGGGACCATGGGTTGACCATAATCATAACATACCCCAAGGGAAGTGGTCACCCCAAATTAACCATCAAAAGAAATATAGAACCAATATAAATACATCAATCTATATAATAAAAGAAACAAAATAAGATGCAAATGGGGAATTAAACCCTTTCCATTCCAAATATTTCCAAACCATTCCAAATAACCATTTTCATTCCAAGACTAAAAACCATTTCAAATCCCCCCTTCAAAAAGCCACGTCTGAACTACATTTCAAAACACCAAAAACACACATATAATCCATGTCATTTTACTTTTATCCAAAACCAATTTATATTTCCCTTACATTTTTTGCAAAAATAATTTCACATTTTCATATCAAAATCCAACCCAATTTACCATACAAAAACCCATTTACATTTCAAACTAATTTCCATTTCAAGTGTTATATCCAAATTACATTTTAGAAATTCAATTATTTAAAACCATTCCACTAAAAAAACCACACTTTATAGTTTTTCATTACTATTAAATTAGGTTTTATTCAATAAAAAAGGGTAAATCCATCTCCACTTAATTATGGTTGTTAAATTCCATTTCAAAACCATCAATTCTACCATTTTCCATCTTTAACCAAATAAAATGTGGCTAGACACTTATTAACATCAAGAATTTATTTTAGACTGGATCAATAATGGAGAAACTAGTTTGAATACGCCATAAACATGCTCAGGGAAAATAAAATACTATATTTTTGGTTAAAGGGGCCACGTATTTTTTTATTCTTTCTTATTAAATTCATTAAGGGATGAAAACTCTTACAAGGCCCCATAATCTCCATCCAAGATTATCGGTACCCACACTGACCATATGGGATCCTATCTTAAAAAACAAAAAATTTAACTAATTATTAAATATATAATTAATTAATTAAGTCAAAACCAACTCGACATAAATTTTTCTAACTCATTGATACTTATTTATCTATCCAAAACTCAATCTATGGGGTATCATCCACCCCCATATACCCCTAAACCTACATGGATCCAAATCCCCAACCACAAACACCAATTATAAAATTAATTAAATTTAAAATTGGAAAAAAAATAAAAACCAAAATGGTGAAATACCATGTTTAATATCCAAGCGACTGAGTACAGTTGGCATCTTAGGACATCCTCATTATAGGATACATGAAAGCCTCTTTAGAATTGGGTTATTCCACCATTCCCTGGTGGAATCAGCAATGAAAACGTAGGATAGTGTAATTGGAATTAAAACAATATGGAGGGTATAGAAATAGAGTCCAATAGAGTCACAACCATACCTTGGATTGATTGTAGAATCTCTTTCGAACACCACAGTGAAGGGGCTTAAAGAAGAAAGTAAGGGGGAGAAGTCCACTAGACATGTGTAGAAGTGGAAGATTAAAAATGGGAATTCTTACACTATAACTAGAATGGGGTAAAAATAAAATTTACCTCCTTTAAAGGGCCACCAGAGAGTTGTTGGAGGTAACCAGCTGGCTGGTGGCATCTAAAAATAGCTACTACAACTTCCCGACATCACTGGTGAGTTCGTGGTTCCTTCTGGATGGCCAGTGGTGTATTTAAACTTATCTATAGAAACCAACCTAGACCCTTCTAGAACTATCTTGATCCCTAGTTTCATTTCTTGAAACTTATTTCATTCCTTAAACACCTCCTGTTAGGTGTTCTATTCCTCAAAACCATCTTTTGAGCCTCAGTTAAAAATTTGACCTCACCACTAATGTAAAGACCCAGAATGTCCATTATTTTTTTAAATAAATGGGATTTTTACAAGTCCTCGAAATCTTACGGCGTGCGATTCCAAGGCCTGAAGTGTTCGGAATGATCCGTTGATGTTTTGTTAAGATTAAGTTAATGCGCGCAAGCAGTTTTCCTAAAAAGTGAAACAACTCTTAAAAAATTACTCAGATTATAAATCCAAGGGCACCACTGTGCTCAGAATGATGGGTTTACCCTAGGCGCGACTTAATATTTGTCCACACGGGCCTCTTTTGAGAGAACCCAAAAATGGCATAAACGTAAATAAAATAATTAAATAAATTATTTTATTTTTCAAATGCTTAAAATGCACAAATGGTAACTCAGATTAAAAATCTGAGACCACCGCTGAACTTGTGATGGTATGCTTTCCTTAAGCAGATACTAACTTTGGCCAGCACGGGCCCCCATAGAAAGTTAGTTTTTGGCCACAAATAAAATAATCAAGTGACAATTATTTTATTGTAAAATTCATAACTTCTAAACTGTAGATCGGATTGAAAATATGAGAGTAGCGTTGGGTTCGTTCAGGTGTGTTCCCCTTAGGCAGAGCCTAACCTCAACCGGCGCGGGTCGAGGGTGAATGATAATAAGTTTCTGAACTTTTTTTTAGGTACGTTAAATGAACACGCAAGCGGTGTTTTGTAACTTTTGAACCGGTGTTCAGAATTGAAATTTGAGGACACCTTTGAACTCGCAGCACCAGTATTCTCTTAAGGAGACCTTCAGCTCGACTGTAGTGGGTCGAGAGTGAAAGATAAGATTTGGGTTTTTCATGAACAAATAAAAATAAAAATAAAAGTGTGTGTGACACTTTATTTTTATTTGCAACACTCATGTGGGTGTTGGTAGGTGGGGTCCACCAGAACTAAACCTCATTATGGAAGTTGGGAAGTTTAAACCACCAAACCTTAACCTCCCATGATAGGTTATGGTTGTGGGGACCACCAAACCCTAACCTCCCTTGATAGGTTATGGTGGTGGGGACTACCCAAGGGATAATCCTCCCAAATCCACTCTTAATAAGGGAGAAACCTCTCAACTTCCTCATTAATGTGAAGAAGCCTCCTGAGCTTCCTCCACATTAATTATGCCAACACACCACCATTATTTGCGCCAACGTAAATTAATTGGCTTGACCCCTTTTTAAATTAAGTAACAGCATCGTTGGAATTTAGGAAGGTTACTAATAAATGAACCATCATAAATTCCACGATCGTTACATACCTCCCACCCTCTCCTATATATATGGAGATTGGGAGGAGGTTTTGGGACAGATTCACCAAATGACAAAGTGCTGGTAAAGTGATGAGACGCTCAACACTTGGAGGATTATGCTCTCCAATGAAGAATGCTCATCCGATGAAGAACGCCGATGAAGAACGCCTTCGACTATGAAGAATGACCTTGACATCGACTTCCTTCCTCAAAACATCCTACGACGCAGGACATGTTCCTCTACAACGAATCGACGTCCACCTTATCTCACTAACATCAACCAATATCAAAAAAGGTAGGGGATTTTTTTGAATGATTTTATATTACCGTGATTCTTTCCTTCAAAAAACAATGAATGAAGATTAACTTCTAACTAGTTGATCCGCATATGTTTTCCTTTTGCGGGTTTTGGGATTGATCATTACGAGAGGCTTTTTTGTGCTTCTTTCTTGTAAGCCATATTCCACCACTTGAAACGCGGAGGGTAAAGACCAAACCAACATGGCCTGACCCATCCGCCGTTCTATTTTGAGGTGTTCTTCGAAACAACATTGAAGGTGATGAAGGCGATGAAGGAAACGACCGCACTTCCCGTGACCTCTGCAACTCGGGCTGCCCCCGCGACGCTCCGGTGCCCCGGCCGAGCTGACTTCGCCATCCCGGGATGAACCACACCACTTCCGGCCACGCCACACACCGGCCTAACCAGCCTCAGACACGCCGTGCCCTAGCCGTGTCACACCCGGGCCACGCCGTGCCCCAGACGCGCCACACCCTAGCTGCGCCGCGCCCCGGCCGAACCAGCCTAGTCAGCCCCCCGCCCCCCCCCCCCCCCCCCCGTGGCTGCGCCGTGCCCCAAGTCGTGCCCCCACGACCCTATAAGCTGAACCAGACCAAGACACACCGCACCCCAGCCGTGTCGTGCCCTAGCCGAACCGGACCCCAGCCACCGCGACTCTCTCGATTGAGCCAGCCCGACCGCACCACCCCGGCCACACTGCGCCCCAACCGAACCGGCCCCCGGCCACCGCGGCCCTCCCGGCTGAACTGGCCCGGACGTGCCACCCCAGCCATGCCGATCCCCAAGTTGCGTCCCCATGGCCCTCCAACCCGAACCGGTTCTACTCCCCGGGCCGAGCCGCCCCTCGCGGCGCCCTCCGGGCCGAGCCGCCCCCTCGCGGCCCCCTCCGGGCCGAACCACCCTTGCACTGACCCATGACCGTTATGCACCCTCATGACCAGTCTTCTCCCTCACGGCCTTCCGCAGCCCCTTTCTGTCGGCTGGGCTGGGCCCAGACGGGGTCGGGCCGGGTCGGACCGGACCCGGGCCCACTATGGCCCTTTACCTTCTTCTCGCCATATCTTTGGCACCAGACGTCCGTTTGATGAACTGTCTATGAAATTGGTAATATTGGAGTATGATGGTCCCTTTGAGTATACCCCAATGGAGTTTGGGGTACAGTTGAGATATGGTTAGGTTGGATCGTGCACAAATCCAACCGGGCCTTTGGGACTAAAAGACTAATAACTCACAGACCGAACGCCCGATTGACGCGCCGTATATTGAGTTGAGACCCCTATGATGTGGCAGGCCTTTGGGATACTTTTTCCTGGAACCTCATGAAATTAGATCATCGACCATTAGCTTGTGGAGCGGATCCTCCCAGAGATGAGTCAGTATAGTGCAGAGACCTAGTAGCTGGCTGAGATCTAATGACTTCTGACTTTTTTACTCGGAGTGATTCTACTTGCCTAGTGGGGAGTTCCTGGTTGTGGTGGAAGACCCACGGTGGAGGAGCACCTGGTTGTGGAAGCAGACTCACGGTACTCGACAGGAGGAGTACCTCTGTAGGCTATGAGGGGGAGCACTTGGGTTTGGCAGCAGAACCACGGTGGGGAGTGCCTCTGTGTGACGCAGCAGACCCATGGTACTCGACAGGAGGAGTACCTCAGTAGTATAAGGGAAGTGGGAAGTGCCTCTATGTGATGTGGCAGGCCTACTGTACTCGATTGAGTATAAGTTCTCTAGAATCTGAGTTTTCGATAATGTGAATAAAAATCTTGGTTAAGCTGAGTCAGTACTTTTGTGTTTCCTTCATTATTGAGATGGATTACTTAATTACTTAGGTATATGTATGGGCATATAACTAAGTAGGGTTATCTATTGATTTCATACTTTATAGTTTATCCTTGTTGGATTTTTTGAGGCCTTAAGGGTCTCGGGGTCCCTACTGAGTATCGTTATACTCAACCTTGCATGGGATATGCCCGCACCTTGTTGTGTTAGATGGAGATGATGGAAAACGCTGACTGAGGCTGAGAGTACTAGGACTGGATGGTACCTGGAGGTGGACCATATGGCTTGTCCGTACATGGAGGAGACAGACGAACGTGGAGTGCTGGGTAGACAATTTGTACCTACCCTTCGGGTAGGAACCTCAGAGGATGATCCAGTAGCTATATTTTATTTTTCTTTAGTTTTATTTTATTTCAGTTGTACTTGTAATTTCTAGTTGGGTTTGTATTCTGGCCCCTTTTACTTTCAACACTCTTTTGTTATAAAGTTTACTTGGTGTTTCGTCCAGCTGTGTGCTTTCTTGTGTGTGTGTTATAGGTTATAAAGGCAATGCCTTCCTAATTTTAGGGAATTATGACTTTGATGCTAGTCGCAATCCCCTGGCCTATGAAAGGAGGGATTGTGGTAGTCACAACATAGGCCCCAGGGCAGGGGTCATGAAAAATTGGTATTAGAGGAGTCAGTTCTACCGCATAACTTAGAACTCTGATATTTTATGTGAAGCAATAATGTTAAGTGTAGTGAGTTCAGTTTTCAGTTCAGGGAGTCTAGTGTTGGTGTGGCGACCAACGTATCCATACACTAGGACCCTGACTTCTTATTTCTGACTCAGTGCACGAAAAAACTGATTGAATGTGTGATTTCTTTGTGATTTCTTAAGTCATCTCACCAGATCATCTCACCAGGTATAATATTTTGACCGTGTCACATTTTTTTCTTTCAGGATTCCTCCACATAGGCATCCAATTAGAGTTCTGAGAGTTGTACACACTGATATCCCACTGAGCGACGAGGCTCCGGTGCCGGGCCCTCTTACTATGTTTTCACCTTTAGGTGGTGTACCAGTAGCATCACCACCCATTTGGAAATAGATACCACCATCCACACTGGCAGACGGTGCTTGCCAACTAAGCGCATTTCAAGAGTTCCAGCAGTAGAGGCCTCTCTGGTTTCAAGGCTAGACAGATTCCCACACAACTGAGGGATGGCTGGAGGCAATTGCTAGATTTTCCCATCTAGTTGAGACACCAGTAGAGCAGACAATGATCTTAACTACTAGTCTTTTTCTGTGAGTGACCATGAGGATGGTCCTCTTAGTGTTGAGGCTTCGGTACATGGGCTGTTTCCCAAGATAGTACCTTTGGGTAGTGTTCCATCTATATCACTACCTATTGGTCAGCAGTTACAACCAGCGGTACTGGTAGAGGACACATGCAGGATTAGTGCCTTAAACGTGTTTCATCATCAGACACCCCTCAGGTTATGAGGCGATCCCAACTCACGGGTGGCTGAGGACTAGATCGAGGAGGTGGCTGAGAGTTCTCTAGAACTTCTACAGCTTTGGATGATGACATGTCAGTAGCTGAGTATTCATCGAGGCACACTGATCTTTACTGGTACTTGATGAATATGATACGATCAGTGCTTCAGTGCTCAAACTTCCAAGAGAGGTGTGTTTAAAGGACATCTGAGCCTATACTATTCCTATATGCATTTCTAATTATGCTAGGTTTCTAGAGAGAACCTTTATGGTTGAATGTTATTTGGATAAGTTGATACATCCAGTGAATAATAGTAGTGAGAAAGAAGGAAAATGGCACCAGTCTCCAAGACTTGGGCATGTAAAATGTTTCTGGAAGAAGAAGTGTTAGGGACAGATGAGTATGCAGGGCAGCAGATGTGGAAGCATACCTAGGAGATCAGCATGAGGTGGTGTACTTTTCGACATGTTACAACCACCCCCTTTTTTTTTGACCCCGCCCGGACTAGGGAGCTGAAGAATAGGGGAAGAGAGTAGTTTCATACAGTCAAGGAATGTGACCGAAGGGCTCTAGGAATGATTCGAGGTATAGTCTATGTCAACTAGTATCTTTCGTATCAATAGACATAGGTACCAATCATTCCTTCCTTCCAAGAATCTTGTCCAGGACCTAGAGTTTCCGGTTAAACCATTGACTTGACCCTCACGTCTGGTGATACCTTTGGGAGGAGACTCAATAATCACACATACGCTGATGGTGTGATATGACCCTTGGGGCGAGAGTTTCGGTTGGAGCCTCTTGGTGGAAGCATCGAGACCTTATGATGTTAGTTTGGGTTTGGACTTGACATCCACAATTTACACTCAGATTGACTATATTAAGAAAATAGGTTGTAGTTTATCTACAATGTTTGGATGGGGTTTTACTTAGTCAGTGAAAAAAGAATCCCAGGAAGCACAGGATAAACTCATACATAGGAGGGTGCAACGAATCAATCTTGAGTCGATCAACCTCACCCTCATGGAAGAAGAAGTTGTCTTTGAGATAGTCTATACTCCTAGGAAAGGTAACATGGTAGCAGACACACTCAATAGGAGGTCTGGCCTGCATCTGCTGAGTGAGGTGACAGATCAGCTAGCTGCTGTTTAGATATCATTTGTGGATTGAGAAGGAGAAGCTTTTCTTCAGTCTCTTACAATCACTCCCCACTCCTTCAGCGGGTCAGGGAGGCACATCATGAAGCCGCTGACTGCGAGACATGATGTGCTCAGATATCCACAGGACAGGCACCTGATGGATTTTCTGAAGGTGGAGAGCACGTCATTCTCTTCAGGGGACGTACCATGGTACCTGTGTCACTTCAGGAGGAAGTGTTGAAGGAGTTCCACACATCCAATCTTGTGGTACATCTAAGAGTGGCGAAGATGTACCAGGACCTCTGACGACAACACTGGTGGCCGAGAATGAAGAAAGAAGTTGCAGATTTTGTCTCTTGGTGCCTCACTTATTTGCAAGTGAAGGCGAAGAATCAGGTACCAACAGGCTTGGTTCTTCCTTTAGAGGTACCAGAGTGGAAGTGGGATGGGATATCCATGGACTTTGTGACAGGACATCCATATACATCTAGGGGTCATTACTCAATTTGGGTGATCATCGACCAACTCACCAAGTCGACCCACTTCCTACCAATCAAAGAACATGGTTCAGTAGAGAGCTTGAGATGACTCTATGTGCATGATATTGTACGGTTACATGGAGTGACCTCGATAATAGTTTTCTATCATGATGCATGTTTTACTTCGCGGCTATGGAAGGGGTTGCAGGAGGCTTTTTGGACATAGTTTCGTTTGAGCACTATCTTTCATCCTCAGACGGATGGTCAGACTGATCATACCAATCAGAACCTCAAGAAAATGCTGCATGCTTGTGTCATAGACTTTAGTCGCAACTGGGAGGATCTGTTAAATTTGGTGGAGTTTGAATACAACAACATATATCACTCCACTATAGGGATGCCACCTTTTGAGGTGTTGTACAGGTGACCTTGCATATCACCTTTGTGCTGGACTGGCCCAACGGAGTCCACACTCATGGGGATAGAGATGGTACAGGCTACCACATAGAAAGTGCAGATCATCCAGGAGTGGATGAAGACTACACAGAGTTGGTAGAATTCGTATTCCGATTGGAGAAAGAGACTTCTGGAGTTTGAGGATGGCGACCACATCTTCCTACGGGTCTCACCCCGATGAGGTCTACAATGATTTGGCCGAGGTGGAAAGTTATCTCAGAGATCCATCAGACCTTTTTAGGTCCTAAGTAGAGTTTGAGAGGTGGCTTATCACTTAGCTCTTCCACCTTAGTTGCACCGGGTGCACAATGACTTCCACATATCCCAGCTGAGGAGATATGTACATGACCCCTCTCACATCATCGACAATAGAGAGCTGAACGTTTACGATGGGGTGACTTTTACAGAGGTTCCAGTAGAGATTGAGGATCGATAGGAGCAGGTCCTTCATGGATGGTTCATTCCTTTGGTGTGCATTCGTTGACAGCATGGGAACCTCCAAGAGAGCACATGGGATCGGGAGGCTCAGATGTGTGCTCAGTACCCCCACCTGTTTACCTAGATGAGTTGTGGCTTATGGGGATGTAGAGCCCTGAGATGGAGAGAATGTAAAGACCCAGAATGTTCATGACTTTTTTAAAATAAATGGAATTTTTAAGAGTCTGTGAAATTTGATGGCGTGTGATTCTGAGGCCTGGAGTGCCCAGAATGATCAGTCGACGTTTTGTTAAGCTTAAGTTAACGCGCGTAAGAAGTTTTCCTGAAAAAGTGGAATAAATCTTAAAAGGCTACTCAGATCATAAATCTGAGGGCACCATTGCGCTCAGGATGGAGGGTTTACTCTAAGTGCAAATTAAAATTAGTCAGTGTGGGCCTCCTGTGAGAAAACCCAAAAAATGGAATAATCGTAAATAAAATAAATAAATACTTTTTTTTTTCAAATGCTTATAACTCACAAATGGTAACTCAGATTAAATATCCGAGACCACCACTAAAATCATGAAGGTATTCTTTCTTTAAGAAGATACTAACTTTGGTCGGCACGAGCCACCAGAGAATGTTAGTTTTTGGCCGCAAATAAAATAATCAAGTGACAATTATTTTATTGTAAAATTTATAACTTCTAAACGGTAACTCGAATTGAAAATCCAAGATTAGCGTTGTTTTAGTTGGGATGTGTTTCCCTTAGGAAGAGCCTAACCTCGACCGGTGCGGGTCGAGGGTGACTGATAATAATTTTCCGAACTTTTTTTCAGGTACGTTGAGTGAACACGTAAGCGGCGTTTTGTAACTTTTGAACCGGTGATCGGAATTGAAATCCGTGGACACCGTTGAACTCGCAACGCTAGTATTACTTTAATGAGACCTTATCCTCGACCGTAGTGGGTCAAGAGTGAAAGATAGAATTTAGGTTTTTCATGAAAGAGTAAAAATAAAATTAAAAGTGTAAGTGGCACTTTATTTTTATTTGCAACACCCATGTGGGTGGTGGGAGGTGGGATCCACCGGAACTAAACCTCCTTGGGGAAGTTAAAAAGTGGGGACCACCAAAACTTAACCCCCCATGAGAGGTTATGGTGGTGGGGACCACCAGACCCTAACCTCCCTTGAGAGGTTATGGTGGTGGGGACCACCCAAGGCCTACACCTCCCAACTCCCCTCTTAATGAGGGAGAAACCTCTCAACTTCCTCATTAATGTTGAGGAGCCTCTTGAGCTTCCTCCACATTAATTATGCCAACACACCACCAATATTTTCGCCAATGTAAATTAATTGGCTTGACCCCTTTATAAATTATGTAATAGAGTCGTTGGAATTTAGGAAGGTTCCTAATTAATGAAACGTCATAAATTTCACGATTGTTATATACCTCCACACCTCTCCTATATATATGGATCTTGGGATGAGGTTTTTGGATGAGTTCACCAAGCGACGATGCACTAATAAAGTTACGCGATAGTCAACACTTGGAGGATTATGCTATCTAACGAAGAACACTCCACTGACGAAGAACGTCGACGAGGAACACCTTCGACTACGAAGAAAAAACTCGACTTCGACTTCCATCATTGGAACTTCCTCTGATGTAGGATGTGTTCATCTACAACGAATCGACGTCCGCCTTCTCACGCTAACATCAACAAAAAAAAACAAGGTTGGGGATTTTTGTGAACGATTTAATATTCCCATGATTATTTCATTTAAAAACAAAGAACGCGGATCAACTTCTAACTAGTTGATCCACATATGTTTTCCTTTTGCGGGTTTTGGGATTGATCATTGTGGGAGGGTTTATTGTACTCCATTCTTGTGATCCAAAAGCTACCACCCTAAATGCGGAGGGTGCATACCAAACCAACATGGCCCGAACCCTCCGCCATTCTGTTTTGCGGTGTTCTTTGAAATAGCATTGAAGGCGATGAAGGCAACGGACGCGCTACACATGGGCTCTGTAACCTGCGACACCCCCATGATGCTCCGACGCCCCGACCGAACCGGCTCCGCCGTCCTGGGCCTAACCACACCGCCGCCGGCCGCTCCACCCGTCGACCGAACTAGCCTGCACCACACCGTGCCCCGGCCACGTCACACCCCTGCCGAACCAACCCGACCACGCCACCCCGGCTGCGTCGTGCCCCGAGTTGCGCCCCCCGAGCTCCTTCGAGCCGAACCGTCCCGAGCCGCGCCACACCCCATCCGCGCCGCGCCTAGGCCGAACTGGCCCCCAGCCATCATATCTCTCCCAACTAAACCGGCTCGCCCATGACACCCCGGCCCCACCGGCCTGGCCGAACCAGCCCCCGACCGCTGTGGCCCTCCCGACCGAACCGGCCCGTCCGCACCACCCCGATCGCACCGCGCTTCGATTCACGCCCCCACGAACCTCCGAGATGAACATGACCCATACCACGGGCCGATACACCCCTCACGGTACCCTCCAGGACGAGCCCCCCCTTGCGGTTCCCTCAAGGCCGAACCACCCTTGCACCGACCCACAGCCGGTCCGTGCCCACGCGACCGGTCCTCGCCCTCACGACCATCCATGGCCGCTCACGGACTCCTCGACTAGGCCCGGTGGGCTGGGCCAAACCTAACAGGCAGGTCCGCCCAACAGGCTGGGCCAGACCCAACGAGTTAGGCGGGGTCGACCTGAACCAGGTCGGACCGGACCCGGGCCCACTACGACCCTTTACCTTCTTTTGACCATATCTTTTGCACCGGACGTATGTTTGATGAACCGTCTATAGCGCTGGTAATATTTGAGTTTATGGTAACTTTGAGTATACCCCATTAGAGTTTGGGGTACAGTTAAGATACGGTCAGGTCAGATCGTCCAGAAATCCAGCCGGGCCACCGGGACTAAAAGGCTAATAACTCATAGACCGAGCGTTCTATTGACACCCCGTCTGTTGCATTGAGACCCCTATGATGTGGAAAAACCTTTTGGATACTACTTTTTGGGAATTAGTGACAGTGGTGAATCGACCAGAAACTTGTGGAGTGGATCCTCCCGGAGACGAGAGAGCATAGTGAAGAGACCTAGTAGCTGGATGAAACCGAACGACTGCTGACCATTTGAATCGAAGTTATTCTACTAGCCCATTTGGGGGAACTGGGTTGTGGCGGCAGACCCACAGTGGAAAAGCACCTAGTTGTGGCGGTAGACCCACGATAATCGATAGGAGGAGTACCTCTGTAGGCTATGAGGTGGAGCACCTGGGTGTGGTGCTAGACCCATGGTGGGGAGTGCCTCTGTGTGACGCAGCAGATCCATGATACTCTATTGGAGGAGTACCTCAGCAGTCCAAGGTTAGTGGGAAGTGCCTCTGTGTGACACGGTCGGCCCACTGTACTCGATTGAGGAGGAGTTCTCTTGCACCTGAGGATTCGATAATATGAATAAAAATCCTGGTTGAGCTGAGTCAGTAATTTTGTGTTTCCCTCATGATTGATATTGATTACTTAATAACTTAGTAGTATGTATGGGTATATACCTAAGTAGGGTTATCTGTTGATTTCATACTTTGTGGTTTATCCTTGTTGGATTTTGCGAGACATTGAGGGTCTTGAGGTCATTACTGAGTATTGTTATACTCACCTCTACAGAGACTATTCCCTCACCTTGTTGTGTTGGATGCAGATGATAGACAACGCTAACTGAGGCTGAGAGTACTAGGGCTGAATGGTACCTAGAGGTGGACCATATGGCTTGTCGGTACACGGAGGGGATAGATGGACTTAGAGTACTGAGGAGACGATCTATACCTACCCTTTAGGTAGGAACCTCGGAGGATGATCCAGTAGCTATCTTTTATTTTTCTTCAGTTGTATTGCATTTCAGTTGTACTTGTACTTTCCAGTTGGGATTGTATTATGGCCCCTTTTACTTTTAACACTCTGTTGTTATAAATTTTACTTGTTTTTTTATCCAGCTATGTGATTGCTTGTGTGTGTGTTACAGGTTATAATGGCAATGACTTCCCAGTTTTAGGGAATTACGCCTTTGGTGCTAGTCGCCAGCCCCTGGCCTATGGAAGGCAAGCTTGGGGTAGTCACAACAGGAGCCCCGGGGGACAGGTCATAAAAACTAATCATGAAAATTCTAATTTACTTGATTTATAAACCAATCATACAAATGTGAGGTATTAAAAACTCCCCAAAATAACACTTCTCATCCTTAAGAATCCCCAGTAGCCATCCTATCGAAAAAATGACTTAATTTGGTCACCAAACTCTGTTCAAATGTTTACATTCCATCCCGAGAGGCAAAAAATGCTTCCAAAGTGAAACCTCTAATTTATAATACTTAATAAACCAATACACGATCTAATTATTATAACCTTTACCAAAATATAAATATGGTTCTTACCCATTCCCATCTATCCTGAGATATGTATTCCCCTTCATCTAAAAGTTCACCAGGTATCTGGTTCTCCCCACTATAGGGATTAGTCCACAACTACCAATTTCCATGCCTTGGAACTCTAACCCTTGAAATTTTCTATTAGAACCACATAACCATATTCCAATAAGCCACCTGATATGGTTTCCAACTTTCTGCATGTAATAAATGTGGGGACACTGAGATAGATATTTTATAGATCTATGTTCCTGATTCCAATGAAAAATGGGTGTTCACCTACTATACTTTTACAAGACTATACATGATAGAGTTTCCATGAAATCCCTAAAATACACAAATCACACTCATCATGTTTAAAATGATTTTCATGATTCAATTCCAAATCCACCACATCCAATTTCCATTAAAAGTGCCAGTTGGACCTCCTCTAATTGATCTATCAGGAAGACACTCAACCATAATGATGATGTGTTTTTGAACTACACAAATATGATGACTCTAAGATCATTAGAATCTGGTAATTATCCCAAAATTCTCACTAGATCTAACAAATGACCCCTGAATTTGCCTTCCAAATCAGCTTATAGGCTGAATAAACCTACATGATGCTTGTCGTGGGCACTGGAACATTTTACGATCTAATGAAACCTTGGATCATTCCCATTTCATCATGAGAACATAATACATTATTAGACTCCAACCATTTTTTTTTCATACCACTCAATATTGGTTCCCCTGCTTGGGATATACCTCTTGATCATTCATACTGGATCACTAAATACCATATCTGGATACTAGTGAGATTTTATATTAATATCCTACTTAAACTAAAACCACAACCGAGATCTTCCACCTACTTTGAAATTACCAATATCTAACATATTTGGTTCATGAAATTACCTCATGCCTGAAATTCATGCTCAGACTCCACCCAATATCACACCCCAATTCACACTTGGTATTCCCTAAGGAATCTAGATAAACATGGATCAATTTTCTTTCTATCACTACAAGCCATAATGACCATCAAATGGTCGATTCCACACATATACGATCCCTCCATAGTGAGGGTTGTACTTCTATAACCAACCCAAAGCTCTCCACTATAGGAGTTCCCTTGTTGTAACTAAACCTAGAAAAAACTCAACTTCTATGACCTTTACCCTACCCATTACCTAACATGATGAATGGATGTGTCCAAACCCACTCATACATGAGAATCACACTGAAATGAATCTCTTTACCCATTCTTATCTCATGGAAACACCATCAATGAAAGTCCCTAAAAATAGTTTCATAAAGTGGGTCACTACCCTAAATTCTATCTTGTGTACTTTCTACCACACGGTTTCACATAAATTGCTCCTTGTGTGTCACCTCGAAGGTTTATAGCCAAAATTTATAGTTCTCATCCTGATCCACACTCACATCACCCTCAAAAACACATTCCTTTAACCAAATATCGATTGACTGTAACTAATCCATTTATATATACTTCTTCATAAGGGAACATAATTTACTCATTTGAAGATCTAGGTCACTACACCCGTAAACTTACCATTCTAATTTCCATAGATCATTGGATCATTCATGACCATCACCACTTTGAAACTCCAGGGGTTCCAAACAAAAACTGTTTGTGCTACCTCAATTAATTCCAAATTAATGAGTGTATAATCTTATACCACTTAGTCACTAGAACCCAACTCATAGTACTATGCGTCACGTCATAACCGAATTATGCTGACAAAACTAATTCAACAGCTAACCATGCATCTCACTTTTCAATTCAACACAACCCAAATTTCATAGATTCTATTAATTAAAAAGGATCCTAACATAAAACCTATGTCAAGGATCACCATACAAGACCAATAATGATATCCCTTACCACATGATAGATCCATCCAACTAAGATCACTTTAATCACTCCCGAAAAATATCACCTCACCCATGATATTATTTTCCTTATGATCACTCAAAACATGGTGTCATTATTAAACCAAAAATGTCTATCCAATACCAATTCATAAAAGACTCATCTTAATAGTTAGTTACCACCTCACACCATTCCAAAACCAAGAGTATTTACCCATTATCTCCACATGTAATAACACACCCACAATAACAAGGTCAGGGACATGAATAGTCCTACCCATACAAACCAATTTAGATCCCATGATTCTACCACTCAAGATGATTTCACATTCAAAACCCATAAAGGAATTACTATGATCACATAATATAAAAGTCCACATGTAGTTTCCCATATCCTGAAGTACCCACCCATGCTTCCCACTTATAAATAAATCACAACCTCATGCTAACCCCTCTTACAAGTTTCCCTTTCCCAAAAACCAACACCAACCCACTAAGGTATAATCCACTTATATTTCCTCTAGGCTTCCCACCTATTACAATGTTCAAGTATTATTAGGACCACAACCCATGACACACCACATGATTCCTATCTCAAAAAAAACACCCTACATCAATATGCCAAAATGATAACTACCGATTCTCAATCCACAAGATGTTATAGATGGTACCGCCTCAAGAAAACAATAGAAACTCACATGCTAAAATATCCTCCCCTAAGGTAACTGATTCCCATAAACATCCACATATGGAAATACTCCCTCCAAGATCTATGACACGCCTATCATAAGGGCCATATCTAGTGAAATCATCTTAGAAGACCTATTTCAAGAAACTATAGATAGAAGATTTAGTAAAGTAGAGTTCCATTCTATGAAATTTGGGAAAAAACCATATATGTTGTTACTAGTACATTAAATAACCAATCCTATTCCAAACCTACCCCTCGCAAGATCTTCTCTATGAAATTGAACTCTCTTTACTAACCCATGAAGGTATATACTCATCCCTTTCCAAAGGGAACATACCACTATCATCATCATAGGATTCATAAGACCTTCTAGAAGAATAAAAATGCAAAAAAGTCAGACCAAATGAGGATAATGACACCAAATACTTATATTGAAATTTTTTTCAGGAGAAATTATTGAAAATTTATATACTTGAGCCTAAATTATCAGGGAAAATAATCACACTAGTAATCCTATATCTTGTGGATCTTATATGCCTAATATGTTTCATGAAATACCTATTTCCTCTATTTGAAAAGATTCAAAATCCATAATCAACCTATTTCCAATTGGAAAAGAACTAAAAAATAGTAAATCATAAAGCATAAATCTAAAATTTTATGTGAGTAACATTAGGTGAAAATAATAATAATAGTAATAGTGAATCTGAGAACATCAATTCCATATCCATGGTAACCCGGGCTTCCACTGGAAAAAGTGTTCATGATAAACCAGTATAGTTTCCATCATAATCCTCGAAACATACCTTTGAATCCTTCCTACTAGCTACCAAAAAAATAATATAAAATAAAATGCTATGATACCTCTTTATAATTTCCTTACTCCCGAGGTCACTAAACAATGCTTAAACCAATGGTTTCTATTGTACCTCAAGCACCCCTCTTCGAATGCTAGAGGTTTCCAAGTAGTATGGGGATCTAAGGAGGTGTTACGAATGATGGGTAATAACACATATATCAGAGTGAAATATGATAAATATATATAAACATAACTAATTCATTAATATAAAATCCATCATCATATATATAAGAATAAATAAATTGAAAAAAATAATGTATAAAAATAATACAAACATATGGAAAATAAAATGTACCACCCACTAGGTTGTTCACACACAAATAAAAAACCAAAACAAAAGAAATTCAATGAGGCTCAATCCATCCTCCAAGTCATCACTTTCCCCAAAATACTGATATCAATCCTGATCTTACCTACTCATCCATGTAGAAATTATAACATGGTCCTCAGCCCTGAACATATGCCTGAAATAGCATGTGAAAGTTTCTTAGGTACCCAAGTTCAATGGTGGCCTAAGTAGGGTGTTAGTGCAACTTAATAAGCCACAACCAATGATGTACCTTAAATAACCAGTCTATAAATAGTGCATGAAAATGTTCTACGATCCAACAGATACAAATAAACATTTAAGATACTTAAAACTAAAAACATAAACAAATGTTGTGCCTGAGGTTTGGGTTCACCCCTAAGAATGGTACATACCTAACTCAACTAGTGTTGGGGAATCTCTGGGAACATATGTATGATTGTTCCAACCACCTATTGACTAATGGTAACAAACCAATCCTTGATAATAACTGAATCCTAGGGGTAATATTCCCATCCTTGGGGCCCTGCGTTCACCCAGGGGCCAAGTTCACCCCCAGTTTAACCGTAATTACTGAATACCTTGGGGTATATTTCACACTATGTTAACCATAATCACTGCATCCCTCAGGTTCTATATTCACCCTAGGTTAACAATAACCACTACATCCCTTGTGGTCCGTTTTTACCCTAGGTTAACCATAATCACTACATCATCTAGGGGATGTGTTCACCCCAGGTTAACCATCACAAGGGATATAGAACCAAAATAAATACTCCAAGACACATCAAAAAAGAATTAAAACAAGTCACAAAGGGACATTAAACCCTTTATATTCGGAAACATTTCCAAACCATCCCAAAGAACCATTTTTATTATAAGACTAATTTTTTTTTCAAAACCTCCTTTCAAAACATTAATTCCAAACAACATTACAAAACACCAAACACACACCAAAAATCTATTTCATTTTCATTTCATCCAAAACCCATTTATATTTCCCATACATTATTTTATAAAAATCCATTTCACATTTCCATATCAAAGGAAAACTCCATTTACCATCCTAGGACCAATTTATGTTTCAAAAAAAATTCCTATTTGAAAATAACATTTCAAAGGAAATACCCAACTTACATTTCAAAAAGTCACTTATTTAAATCCAAACCATTATACAAACCACAATCTCTAATTTTCAGTTACTATTAAATTGGTTCTAATTCATCTAAAAAAGGAAATCCATTTCCACTAATTTATGGTTGTAAAATTACATTTCACAACCATTGATTCAACAATTTTCCATTATTAACCAAATAAAAAATGTTTAGATATTATTAACATCAAGAATTTATGTTAGACTCGGTCAAGCATGGTAAAACTAATCTTAACTCACCATGAATGCACTTAGATAACATAAAATACTATGTTTTAGGTTAAAGGGACCACGCAACTTTATTTTATTCCTTTTGATTAAATTCATCTAGGGCCTACAACTTTTCTAAGGCCCAAAAAGCCCCATACAAGATTATATAAACCCAAAATAACCATCTAGGATCAAATCTCAAATAAAAAACCCAATTTAATTAATTATAACATGTGTAATTTAAAAATTAACCAAAACCAAATCATCCTAAATCGAGTTAGCTCACCAATACTTAGTCTTCTATTGTAATCTCAATCTATGGGGTTCCTAACACCCTCAACACACCCCCAAACCCAATAAAATCCAAATCCCCTACCAGCAACACCAAATACACAATTAATTAAATTATAAATTTAGAAAAACTATGAAAATAAAAATTTATTCATACCATATCAAATCAACGAGCTATCTACTATAGTTGGCATCTTGATATGTTCTAATTCTTAGATGCATGAAAGCCCCTTGAGAATCATGATATCACACCATGATCTGGTGGAATCTCTAATGGAAACCTAGGTAAAATAAATGAAAATTAAAACAAGAGGGAGAGGTAATCAATGAAGGCCAATTAAGTCACAACCATACCTTGAATTTTTGGTATAATACATTCACAAAACCCCAGTTAAAGGGTATTCAATAGGGGAATAAGGAGGAGAAGTCCCCTGACTGCAAGTGAAAGAGGAAGTGGAGAATGGGGTCTACCCCCTCTAAAACCCTAGGGGTAAAAATGAACTTTACACACTTTAAAGGGACACTGGTTGGACAGTGTAGAGGTAGCTACTGCAACTGTAAGACACCACCATAGAGTTTATGGAGCTAAATAACTAGCCGATGTTCTACAAAATCTTTGGTTTCAAAATTCATCCTCGAACCTTCTAAAAATATCATATGCTTTATTTCATCTCTTGAACCCTATTTCATAGAATAAAAACCTCTTTTGAGGTGTTTTATTCCTTTAAAAACTCTGTATAATCTTGTTTCAAAATTTTATTGTACCACTGATTAGAAAAATTCAACTTTAATTGAATTCTAAACAGGCCAAACAAATGCAAGTCATTATGAACATTGGGTGATTTAGGTTCCAGGTCTACCCCTATAACCACTTGAGTAGTGGAAGGAGCCTCAAGATACTTCATCATATATGTTCTTTTCTTCCCTATAGGTATCTCTTCATATTGAACAATCATAAATAATCAAAAGTCAGTTAATCCTATTATAGTATTAAATTTATACATGGGTTATGATAGTAAAAGGCTTATATTACTGAATCTTTCAATGAAACCACTTTATAAAAGGGAATATATCCCTCTAAATACCTCACCATTTGAAGTTATTTTTCTCTACATTAGATCAATTCTTGAAGCACTAAAGGTAGTATCAACCATTAAAGGCCCCCTATATGAGTGGTCAGCTCGATATCCACTGAAGGAAGTTCCTCAACTGGACCTGCTAGATTCACAATGAAGAGATCAATAAATTTTTAAAAATGTATATAAATATATTATAATAAAAAAATAAGATTAAATATTACCTTTTAATATCTATATAAATTGGATTGTTACCTTAGTTGGAAATTTCAACTTGCTTTTAGGAGGAAGAACCACCACAATAGCATTATATGGCATCTCCCATGATTCTTGGTCACCCATGGATTTCTCATACCCCTCTATTTAGTTTTATTATCTAGAGGTTTATTATAGACCTACCCCACCTCCCTATTTTTTGAATCCTAAAAAAATCAGAAAAAGAAAGTTAGTAGATCCCAAGAATCAACAATAATCATATATCTACAAGACCAATGAGTTTACCTCAGTATGAATAAGTTCTTCTAAATAATAAGCTCATGGAGTCACTTTTCCATTATTGTAAAACCTATTACTTGTTATACTTACCCAAGAATCCTCATCATAAAACTCTCTACATACCAAATCTTCTACTGACATGATCCATACAAGATCCCTGAGAGGTGGTATGTTTAGCAGTACTATGACTTGGTTAGTTAGAGGATTCACCCAACCTCAAGAGTTAATCACCTTATATAGATCTATGATGTACATATTAACTTCACTCAATGATAATTTGTACACATCTCTAGAATTCATGATGTTAAAAAAGGTTCATACCTTTATACTAGTGTAACCCGTACATCTACAACTCTTTGTAGTATCACTGGTAATGGATCCAGTTTTCCCAGGTGTTGGGGAAGACTACCACTCATGGAACTTCTAAATCTATACATGGTCAATTTTCTATATCCATACTTGGAGCAGCAAGAAATATCATAGAATCTTTATCATGATCCAATAATTAATTTTAGAAAATCTTCCTACTCCCGGATGCACCCACTCCAGAGTCCCCACCTTAAAGAGGCCCTCAGTAGTTTCCGCATCCTAAACATGAGATCCCTCTTTATTTTATGTTCTTACCCTATTGTAGCATTCCTCATTCTCTTTCTCACATAATAATTATATGAATTATCTTCCTATATCACAATCCACCTCAATAGTTCCCCTAGGTTTACTGTCATCCATCTCCAAGCATACTCATGTAAAAATCCAATTGGAGCAACAATCGGTGAAACATAGATATGTTAAGAAATTATCTCATAGAAAAACATACAGAAAACTTATTGAATAACTGTGGGATGGAATTAATAAATCAACATAGTGTATAATCTTTGTGTAAGTTATCAGAGACAAAAGAAATGGTGAAATAACTAGTATGTGTTATACAGTTCAAAGATGAAAATTATATCCATGCATGTGACTAGTGTCCTACTTTGAAAGGCTATTATACACACCCTTTGTTTAACACCACCCTATTCATCATCTACGATCACCTTCATCAGAATATGGAATGAGTGGAATATAAATTTTTTATATTCCTTGATCTTGGAAATTACACTGACCAACTCAAGATACATATGTCGAATCCCTGGAATGTTTAGAAATGAAGGTCTGATGTTTCTATCTAGAGGGATGCTTGAGTTAATGTATTCATACCCCCTAATATATGTGATGACCAACCCATAAAATAATTGTAATAGGCCACAAAATAACATGGATTTATTTCTTTTGTTGATGCACTTTAACATATTTTAAATATTATCATTCAACAGAACAGTGAGGATTACTATATTTCTTCTCACTAACATGGTTTCTATAATAAAACTTTCATCTCACAACCCCATATGCACATACTTGACTAGTATTCCCATAAACCAAGGAATTCTATAAGGAATCATTCTACCCTAATACACACGTACTGGACCTTTGGAATGAATCCTAACTGTTCTTACTAATCCTCTAGAAGAATTGAAAATGACTAGGTCTTTATATGTTATTGTATCACTGGGGATTTTTTTTACCTTCCTGGCATCTTACCTCTATTCCTCTAAAGGAAAGAATTTTAACTAGGTATTGAATATGGTATCTGACTAAATGTGAGGTTCCCTTATCTATTTTACACCCATAACTCCCAACAATACCTTGCCTAAGAGTGGAAGATTCTTCTTGTCATCTCAAGTGTTCCTTACTGTTAAGAACTCATTATATATTGATTTGATGGTGTGGATTCCTCTAATGTGGTATATGTACCAAAATATAATGTCAATCTCTCTATAATGATGATAAAATGTGTTGGTGCGAGGATTACACCAACTTAGAATCTGTGGTATTTGGTTTAGATATTTTCAGATGTGAAATTGTAAAATCTACACCGCTTCATACAACCCCACTCAGTGAAGCTCATCCTCAAACTATACACATGTTTTGTGGAATAATTATGCCTAAATATATTCATTAGTGAAGTTACCCTATAAAAAACTTCCCAGTCTTATATCAAACCCTATAGGCTATCCTCCAATCATGATTGTGTTGGAATACTTTAGTAGAGAAATATCAATGGTTGAATACTCCCTATTGATTATCTAAATATAGTTTTGGTTCATGTGTGTTGCTTCTAGAATGTTGTCCCTTACATTATAACAAAAAATTAATATGTTCCACCATTCATACCTCAACGAGTCCCAGAACCAATAATGAGGTTCATTGAGGTTATATTTTTGGGATTCAACATCATTGTTCAATATAAACCCATAAAATGATGTGTTTCTACATAGGGGGTAGTCTCACTATTCCTGCATCAACATATTAGCTATTTTTTTTGGATTTGGGAAGGATTCATATTTTTTTATCCAAATATAAGTGTTCTCAACCATATCTATTCTTAATGATTTAGTA